>JARWIR010000051.1:3512443-3850740 GCA_029959085.1 Nemophila menziesii | reverse complement strand
TGACTCAATTTTAGTAAGACCCCATCGTTATGTTCGCCAATAAACACATATCCTTTAGAGTGATCTGGTATCTAATAAAGATACACTTCTTGCCTCATGGACCTAACTTCCCATATTTATGAGATAAATCATGAACATAGCCTGCCGACCCTAGGGTCACAGGTAGTTCGTAAGGAGTTTGATGGAACAGTCGTTGTGGGCATTTTGGTTAAATATATAACTAGCGGTAGGCAAGGCATCTCCACAATAAGATATTGAAATATTAGATTGAACCATCATAGACTTAACCATTTCTAGGAGACTTCTCCCTTTTTCATCACACATTTCTTTCAACTGTCTGAATAGATATTCACGTCCACGATTAAGGTTTAAGGTTTTTTTTACCTTACTCTCTAACTAATTTTCTACTTTATTGAAATATATCATAAGAAATTTTCAATGCTACATATGTATGAAAAATCAGTTAACATAACCAAAAATAGCGAAATCTCTAAAAAAATGATGAAATAATGTTCCCCACGACTATTTTAAACATATATTGGGTCACTGACGTCTGAATGAATTATTTGCAATGGGTATTCGACTCGTTTAGCCTTTTAAAAATAGTTTCCCTTTGCTTTATCAGCTAGACAATTTTCATAAGTTGGCAAGTTGACTCTAGTCAATGAACCCAAAAAGTTAGCCATAGCCAACAAATTCATACGGTCTTGTCCAATATGAACTAGTCTAGCATTCCATACACTTTCTTCTACGTTAAAATTACTAGAAGAAGTATTAGTAGAAAAGGAACTACTTACATAATAACTATTAAATGAGTTATCATCATCTAGTACTACTAAAACATGAGAAATAAAACCAAAAACTTAATATATAGCGTCATAATAGATGTCTACTTGATTGTTATTAAAATGCACATTAAAACCTAATCCTAGAAAAACTGTGACCAAGACCAAATTCCTTCGAATTTCAGGTGCGTAAAGTGCATTATCTAGTTATAAGGTTTGACTACCTCGCAAGTTCAACTTGCAAGTGTCAAATATGTTGACTTCAACCTTATTCTTGTCTCCTACCTCATATCCATCACGCTTCCTCTGGAATTAGATGGTACTCTGTATATGCCTCATGTTCTTAGGCTACATGGTCTATCGCTTCTGAATCCACAGTCCACAAAGGATTAGAATAAACTAGAAATACAGTACTGGTAACATAAGTAAAGTTACATGAGGTAAATGATATTACTATCTTTATCCGCACTCACGAGCGAAGTGACCCATGTTGTCACAATTATAGCATTTTACTTTACTCTCGTCTTTTTATATAAAAAAATGTTTTTACCACCATTCTTGTTCTTCTTGGAAGCATGCTCATTTTCATTTCTCTTCCCATTGTTCTTGCACTTAATGCCAGGACATTTGTGGGAACTTAACTAAGCAATATATAAGTCTGGCCCTGAGGCTTAATTGCATCAATACTTTTTCTTTTGGACTTCAACAAATAAATACTACTACTCTATTTTTGTGGATTTTTTAACTTTACGCTTAATAAAGAAATATATGAAAAACATATTATGGTCGACAACTACTCTAATTCTGTGGATTTTTTAACTTTACGCTAAATAAAGAAATAAATTAAAACAGGTTGTTACTCGACAACAACTTTAGTTTTGTGGATTTTTAAACATTACGCGCAATAAAGAAATATAGTAAGAGTAGATTGTTGGTCAACAAGAAATTTAGTTTTGTGGATTTTTCAACTTTACGTGCAACATGTTATATTTTTTGGATAATGTAAAACTAGATAATACAATAGATCGCTTTAAACATCACCAACAACACTGCAAAGCTTTTTGAAAACATTAAAAGGAAAAAAATTTGAGCTAATGAAACATTCCAATTATGCATACATAAATATTGAAACCAATAATAAATAATCTTACTATTACAAAAGAAGTGAGTAATCCTAACAAAGAGACATCAAATTGCACTTGTGGACCCTCTTCAATTGTCAAGAAGAGTGGAACATGTACCAAAGAGTGCATATAATTTGGTTTCATTGAGTTACCTAATGAAGTATTTTGCTGCATGTTCTTCCATTGAAATATTATACCTATGTTATGCAAGGATTGCATTATAGGGACTAAAGAAACCAATAAGATCATGTAATATAGATATTATTTCAATTACTTAAGCTATTAATTGAATTTTAACCCCTTACATTTCTTACTAACAACAAAAATAAGAACAAAGGATCCAAGACAACCGTAATTAAACATATAATAGGATCCAAAAGTATTATTAGAAAATTGAGGCTTTATTGATTGGGGTATAGGTGTTGTATATACCCACTGGACTGTGTCCAGTGGTATCTACCATTGATATTATACGAAACTTAACTAAGGATTTTGTTTACCCCTTCAAGTGTGGTATATACACACCGAGTGTATATGATTGGTCAAAACTCAAATGAGCTGATAAATTGATTGTGGTATAGTTCTGGTATATACCCATTGGACTGACATATGAAAAAATCCAATAAATAAGTAAAAAGAACAAGGACAAAAGTGTAGAAATACATTTTACAAATTATAAGGATAGCAAATTGAAGGTTAAACAATTTCTCAATGAATTTATAAGTACAATTAATGAAGAGTAAATCAAAAGATAATAAGAAATCGATAGCTATATGTAATCTTAGGAAACCAAAGCTTCAACAATCATACCCCGTTGATCTTCGCAGTTGTCCTCCACCGCCAAAGTAAGGTATATTTCCTTGGGAAGCATACGATGCCATAGCTTTCTTCTCAGGATCCTGTAATTAACTTAAATCTAAGCTCAAAATACACTTAAAGTGAAGAACTTAATCGATAAAAAGGCTTATCTTGTGAGGTATATCATATGCTACTTGTGAAAATTATATTATGTGCTAATTGTTAGGTATATCATGTGTAACTTGTGAGGCATAAACGTGTATATTATTAGATTAACTTGGTATACCCACCCCAGATAAAGGTATATATTCACACGAACTTGTACTTTTAGTCTCGGTTGTATTTTATTCATATACATGTGGGGTGTGGTATGTGCCCCTTAGAGTGTGGAGAAGGATGTAGATGCGGTTTCGGATCCTACGTCGAAAGACATAAAATCGAGGCTGACCTTCGGTGATCGTGAAGGCTGAAACAATATTGTTGTTTGTCACCGAGGTTGCCACCGGAAATGAATTTCAGCGACATAGAAATTTGTCGTGGATGAAATGATATAAAATAAGTGAAAAAAGTAATTAATCAATATATAAGAGATTGGTTATTTTGTTATATACATATGTAATATAATCAAAAGATTTAATGTGTGAAAAAAATATTTGATTTGCCTAGTTTTTTATCTAACTAAAAAATTATTCCATAAAATTAAAATTAAAAATTAAAAATACGAAAGTAAATTAATACTGGGATAAAATTTTGATTTTCAATCTTAACTAGACAATTAAGAAACGGTAATACTTATCCTAACAAACAAAATTAATGGGCCTTCTTCTTGAGCTCTAGAAAATATAGAAAGACGGTCGTAAACACCCAAAATAGGCAAAAAATCATCTATATAAATTATTTTGTAAACTCCACCAAACTTTATCAACAAAGTATTTTTCTTTTTGGATTTTCAATATTTTAATCTTAATTGAAAATATGTCTGAGTTCTGAAAAAAAAAACCATATCTATCATGAGATTTGTTTTTTTAATTGTTTGTAGATATTTTTAATATCATTTTTTCTCAAGAATCAAGTAAAAAACTTAAATTCTTTATCAAATTTGGTGAAATTTATCAATGAATTTATTGTAGTCCAGCATATTTTGATTAAAAATATAAGTGAAATTCATCTTTCATTAATTATTATTTTTGTATCTATTTTAATTTTTTAATATGGTTTTATTTAATTTTTTAGATCTCATTCCGTGAATTTTACTCAATTCATACTTCACCTTGTTGTAATAAAAATTATCAATTTTACTCATTTTTGTTTTCATTTTTGAAAAACCTGAATTCTTATAATTTGTAAATCATTTTTGTTTATTTACTTTTAAGTTAAATATTATTAAATATCTGATCTCATTTTACTATAAAAAGTATGACTTTTCATTTTTTTTATTTTAATTTCTACTTCAAAACATGTTTTAGAAGATAGGGGTTTATTTTACATTTTGTATTACTCCAAAACAATAGAATGCTAGAGATACGCACTTTTATAAGAAAAAAAATTGTGAAGTCTATTTGCTAAATTTAGAAGAAATGTTATATTATTCATGATTTTCTCTTTGTTTAGACCCTCATTGTTAATAGTAGTTATCATTTTTATATCTTATATTCTCGAATTATTTTTTTATTTGTCAAAAAATAATTTTGTTGTATTAACATTTTTTTACAAAAATTAGTATAAATAATTGTTGTGATTTTCATGTTTGTGTGGCTTACAAATAGGTTTTTTTTCTCCACAGGATTATGTTTAGAGTAAAATGAACAACATTATGATGTATAAATTGAGATGGATGGTCATTACATTTCAATATATAGATCACCAATTCTTTAAAGGTTAGAATATAATTCTTTTTAATTGATATATGTTCGAAAATGGTATTTTTTTTTATTTTTTTTTTGCATACATAAGAGGCTCGAAAGCCGTTAAGAACAAGACATTACATAGGGTAAACAAACATTACTAGCTATCTAGAGCAACTCGTGCAGTTGCACATTCGCTTCTGTCTCTCGTGATAAGTTTCCAAAGATAATCTGGAGGGTCATTTAGGATCACCGGATGTGTATTCATAAAAGCCCCTTCCTTTGCTAATTTATCCGCACAATAGTTAGCTTCTCTGAAAATATGATTTATTTCAAGTTTCGGAAATTTTCCTAAAATTGCACAACAGTCCTTTATCATTGAAACATTCCGACTACTTGAGTTCCCACCGCCCTTCACTAGCGGATGGAACTCCCCCGAGTCTAACTCACTGTGAGTAGAGCTCCCACCGCCCTTCACTAGCGCGTGGAGCTCCTCCGAATCCGTTTCAATAATTAGTTCAGTATAACCCTTGCTAACAGCCCATTTGAGTCCAAAATGTAATGCAAACAATTCAGATACAATCGGAGAATCTACAAGGCAAGGTCCCATATAACCGGAAATGAATGTGCCATATTTATCCCTTACCAAACCTCCAATACCCGCTTGACCCTTTGTTACGAAGAAACTTCCATCGATATTTAGCTTAAAACCGTTAATAGGCTTTACCCAATTAACCATGATGTTCTTCGCGACTTTGACTATTCCGCCATCTATACGTTTTCCCCAAGCTAAAATGAATTTGTTCGCAAGGGAATTTATCTCATATCTAGTTTCTGATTTATGCGGCATACTTGACATCTCATTAAAAACAAACGAATTCCGTTTCTTCCATATAACCCATAGAGCAGCTATGAAAGTATATGACCAATCTAGTCCAGCAAAACGAATCTTGGCTTGAAGGTGGTCCCCAATCCAAGCTTTAATTGCATTCATATTAACTGATATATTCTCTAGCCTTGTTGAGTTGTGAACAGAAGGCTGCGAGGTATCATTATCATGATTAAAACGATTCTGCATCCATTTGTTGTTCACGGACAGTAGGTAGCTTCGATCTTTTGCGTTCATTTCTGCAGGTTGATGTTCCATCCTCGGGTCTGTAGCAGCCTCCAGGTCCTCTCGGTCAGCAGAAGTCCCCTGATCTCCTCGGCCAGCAGCTGTTCCAAATCCCGAGCTCATCTCTCCAGCAGCTCGTCCTATTTCCAGTCCAGCAGCTCGTCCAATTTCCAGTCCAGGTTCATCAGCAGCTTCGTGTCCTCCCTCAGCGCGTGAAGACAGGCTGTCCAGCTCAACTCCAGCAGCTCCAAAGGTCCTACCTGCATTAACACCAATTGAGATCCAAACCAATAAAGCAAATTTGCATTTAAGAAAAACGTGACATAAGTCCACCCTTTCGGCTCCGCATACGCTACATTCTCGCGACTCGATGACGCTTCTTCTAAACAAGTTATCCGCCGTAGCAATCTTGTTTAAGACAAATCTCCAAAGAAATACCCTGATCTTTTGGGAGCACTTCATTTTCCACACCAATTCCCAATTAAACGATGCATCCGTTTCACTCTCTCCCAAGCTCAAGAAAGCCGACTTAACCGTAAAAACTCCGGATGTTTCAAATTTCCAAAGAACCTTCGATCCCTCCGTCATATTTACTTCTGTAATACCGTTACGAATGGCTTCCACCCCTGCTAGTATGGCTTTACAAACACTAGATTCATTTCCATTTTTAATTCGATTCAATAGCCCATTCCTGAAATATTTCTTTTTAAGTACATCGACCCATGCCACCACATGGTCTTCTTGTAATAATTTCCATCCAAGCTTCGCTAACATAGCCAAATTGTATCTTTCGGCACTCCTTATCCCAAGACCACCACTCTTCTTGGTTTTACAAATTTGCTCCCAGGCAACCCAATGAAGTTTCCTTTCCAAATCCGAAGAACCCCAAATGAAATCCCTAACTACTATGTCAATCTCTTTGCACACATATTTAGGTAATTTTAAGACCTGCATTTGATATACAGGAATCGCATTCAAAACCGATTGGGCTAGTGTGATACGACCAGCGAGCGAGAGTGTTTTCGTTTTCCATGTGGCAAGCTTCCCCCTCATTTTTTCAACTATACCCTTGTAGAATCCCTTAGGTAACCTCCCCGAAAGAATAGGCACTCCTAAGTAGGTGCCAAACGAATTACTAAGACAAAAACCACTAGCTTGAGCTAGCTCCTTCTGTGTATAGTCCGGAACATTCGAAGAGAAGTAGATCAATGATTTCTCGGCACTGATTGTCTGACCCGCCTCTTTGCAAAATCTATCCATCGTTTCCTGTATCAACTGTACCTGCAAAATCGAAGCCTCACCAAACAAAATTAAATCATCAGCAAAAAATAAGTGAGAGAGTTTTGGTCCACCACGACCAATCTGAATCTCTTTCCATTTTCCCAAGTTACAAAGCTCTTGAATAAGTAGTGAGAGTCTCTCCATGCACAAGACAAAAATGTAAGGTGAAAGGGGGTCCCCTTGCCGGATACCACGGTGAGGTGTAAACGGGGTTAGGGGCTCTCCATTCCACAGAACACGCATTTCATTATCCCTCATACTTGACATCACAAGCTTTGTCCACTCTTCCGGAAAGCCAAAATGTCTGATAGTTTCCTCGATAAACTCCCATCTTATTTTATCATAGGCCTTCGCAAGATCGATCTTAACCGCCATGATTCCAAACCTCCCCTGTTGGCGGCGCATTTTATGATCCATCTCTCGCACCAACACAACGTTATCAATCGTAGAGCGACCTGGTAAGAAACTACTTTGGCAATGGCCAATAACGTTAGACATAATAGGCCTTAATCTATTGACCATAGCCTTCATTATAAACTTAACAGGGGAATTTATTAAACTAATAGGGCGAAATAAACTTACCCGATTCGGGTCTGAAACTTTTGGGATAAGATGAATAAATAGTAAACTATAAGAAAACTCTATAACTATCTAATATTAGAATATTATATTAGTCAATTAGTTATTATTATTAGTGAAGTTACATTACCTCAAAAGGAAAAATAACTGTAAAAGGCTCTTGGCACCCTCTACTCTCCATTACAAGGTCTCTAATTAACTCGTGAATTATAGAAGGTAAACTATAGAGTCCTTGCTTATTATATATATATATCTATGTAATATTGGAGAAGGGCCAACGGCCCGAAATATCTCCTGTTTTTCTCCACATTTAGCATTTGGATAAAATTTCAATCAGACCTTTAGATCGATTATAATTAATAATCCAGATTATCTAAATTCAATCCACGGTTTAAAATATGTTGATGTCTCCTCTATATTTTTCAGCCATTGGATTAGTTATTTTTTACCCATATAACCTAAAAAATCATCTCTTTTACCTTCCCATTCTTTTGAACGAAAAAAACAAGCAGCTCTTCTATCCTCTCTTCACACTCACCAAGCGGCCACCACTCTCCACCATCATCAACCCGGCACCATCATCAACCCGGCTTGGCTACGCCATCAATCGAAGAGCCCGAATAAGGTAATAAATTGATTTTAACCTAATCTCATCTATTTTACAATTTTGTCGGAATTTGAGTATAACATATTTCTTCACACTGACCTTTCCACCAAGCAGCTCTCTTTCACAAGAAAACCGCCGCCACTACCCGTGACCATTCTCCACAGTCAACAATACTAAGGCCCTAAAAAAATATCTTTATCGCTTGAGTTACTGTGTCCAAATCCTCTCTGATCTTTATACATGTGTATGCTATTGGCTAATACAGGGAGCAAAAGTGAAATTTTGCTAATACAGCGAGCAAAAGTGCAATTTTTGTTATGATAGGGGGAATGAGTGCAATTTTTTATAATATAGGGAGCGACAGTTTGATAATATAGGGAGCGAATTCTGGTAATTGTTTGGATTCTGGTAATTGTTTGGATTCTCTTCTTAACATAATCTGTTTCTTCTATATTAGTATATCAATAGTTTATAATTTGCTCTTAAACGGTACAGGTCTCAAGCTTAACCTGAGTCAATCCGTTTATGAACCAAGGTCAGTGAAACACAAAGTAAATAATAAAAAAGTGTTTTTCGTTCTCTTAATCATGATTTGTGGAATAGTTCCCGTGTGACTGGTGAGACATATTGCCCAAGAATATGAACATATTTGCACCTTAAATAGATGATAGAAATTCTTTTCTTTTCTGTTGTATTTTCTATCGGTAGCTTAATTGTGTTTTTGTGTTTTATCATGTCACCACAGGTGCACTATTAAAGTGATAGGTCTCTTAAAGGTTCTGGTGTGACTGGTGAGTCATATTGCCCATTCATTTTATTTCGAAAATTTATGCAAGTGTTTGATTTAGCATGGAGGCTCTTAAACGAGGCATTATTTAATTACTTGCATGATAGGTGTCCCTATATTAAACATAATTCCCTATAGTTTTTTGAAATAATTGCATTATAGGTCCCTACATTGTGAAAAATTGCCTAATATTACTTACCTTGAGGTTATAGTAGTTTAATTAGAGTTGTATAATTAAACATTATTACCTTGAGATTATAAAAGTTTAATTAGAGTTGCTAGAATTTATAATTTAACATAATTCCCTATCTGTTGAAAATGTTGGAGATTACACTCACCTTCCCACCAAGCGCACAAGAGAACCGCCGCCACTCGCGGACCATTATGCCACCAACAATTGAAGAACTCAAATTAAGGTAAAAAATTATTTTTTATGATTGAAACTCTACAAAATTGATTTAATTTTAACCTAATTTCATCATTTTTACAATTTTTCAGAATTATCTGATTTAAGTATAATTATTATATTTTTATACAAATTCGACAATGGCTGTTATTATGACTGTTGGAAGGCTTATGGTTCGTAGTTCATTATATCCAAATAGGTATTGTTGAAGTTGATGATTGCATATCTAATACAAAGTGTTTACATTTGCATTACTTTACTATACTGTTCAATCATCTAATATGTGTGGCATATCCAAGATATTTGAAATAGAAGAAGATGGAAGCAGAATTGTTCGTGCACTTGAAGATATTGAAACATATTATTTTATTATTTCAAGTCTCAATGCATGTCACACAAAATCTCTATGTACACTTGCTTGCTAATCCACAAGCATTGCAGCAGGAGCCGATAGAAAGGTTAATTTCTTTAAAATTGATTTAATTTTGCTTAACTTAAACCTTCGTTTAAATAGAATTTTTACCAAGATTTTTTTGATTTGTAGATACATTTAGGTATCAACGTGTATGCTTATGGAGCAGGTAAATTGAGGATACCTGAAGCTCTGGAGAACAAGAAGAGGCTATAAAAGACATAAACCTTCTATTGCACTTAAAAAAAGGCGGTGACTGAATTATACATGAAATTGCAGAAGCAAACGGAAAAGGCTTTAGAGCAGGACCTAACAGTTACGGCTACTCTAACTGCTAGAAGCAAGGCGTGTTCTTTATTTTTGATCAAAAAATATATTCTTGATGAGGGTTAGTTTGTAATTTCCCCTTTCTCATATCTCATTCGATTAGGGTGTATATAGGTTGATTATGGTTTAAGTAAATAATCAAAATCCCTATATTTGATATCAATCCTGCAGATATATAAATATATTTGTTGTTAAATATAGAGGACATGTCAAATTTTTATAAGCTTGATGAGGTATTGTGTAATAAAAGTTTGTTAGGTTTACTTAATGGCTATGTTTACATATTTTAACGTTGATTATTTTTATTAGTGGAGAATGAAACCGGTTTTCTTTCTAACACATTGTTTTCACAAGACAACCTGGGGCACTTCAAGTTGTGTCTAGCAGCTCAATTACATTAAGGACCTATCAAAATGTTTTGGGAAATTTTGTTTTTTCATCAATAAAGTAGATGTCCTTAAACTTAACATATTCTGAAGTTGAATATAATTAAATCAGAAAATATCAAATTATGAAGTTGAGATATTAGATTTCAGTAATACTAGATAACGGAATCTATATATGTGGTATTGTATAAACTATAATATTGTAATATAGTTTGAGTATTTATGTGTGCTTTTGAATATGTACATGATTTATGCAATACTAAAAATTAAATATGATGATGAGATCAGATCCAAAAAAGTTGCACCATATAGATATATATGCAAAGTTAACATATAATATAGTTTTTTATAAAAATATAGGACCAATGGTGCAATTTACTAGATTAATTAAATTTGCAAAACTAAGTATACTACTATGTATTCAATAATGTAAGGCAGCACATCATTAGATAAAATTACAAAAATCTTAGCGAATAAGAAAAGACTAGGAGCAAGGCTGTGATTTTTTTATTTATTTTCATTTACTTCTTCTGCTAACCCTAAAAAAAAGGAACCATATTTTCTTTGTTCGAATTCTTTTGCTAACGCTAAAAACGATTTGAATCTTTTTTTTACTGTATAAGTGCCAAGCGGCATAAGACAAGTGCACGCAAAACAATTAACCTTTATCTGCTTGATTGTTAAACCTTCTAGGAATATATCTGAAGGTGAGATATGACCAAATTCAACGACCATATGATTGATCTTATTTATACAACACTATTTCAACAAAATGTCGAAATTTGGGTCATTTTGTAATCAATGTACCATCTTCTGGAATCGCATCTCTATTATTGATTGGAGGACGAACATCACATTCAGCATTTTCTATACCGTTGGACGTTATGGAAAATACAGTTTGTAATTTTTCTAAGCAATCGATT
Source organism: Nemophila menziesii (assembly GCA_029959085.1). Classification (NCBI taxonomy): domain Eukaryota; kingdom Viridiplantae; phylum Streptophyta; class Magnoliopsida; order Boraginales; family Hydrophyllaceae; genus Nemophila; species Nemophila menziesii. The sequence continues at coordinate 3,839,367 of JARWIR010000051.1, read as the reverse complement.
CAAGCCGAGTTGATACGATAAATACGACTCATCATCTGGGATGAAGTTTATATGCAACATCGACATTGTGTTGAAGCTGTTGATCGAACGCTACAGGATATATGTGAAAATGAAAATCCATTTGGCGGTATCACTGTTGTTCTTGGAGGTGATTTTCGTCAAATTTTACCTGTTGTGCCTAAGGGTGTCCGATAACAAATAGTGGGAGCCTCCTTGAGACGTTCTGTACTTTGGGATCGAATTCAAATACTTATATTGAATGTCAACATACGTCTCAACAACTCGATTGATGGGAACACTGATTTTGCAGAATTCTTACTAGAGGTATTCTCAATGTTGTGTTTTTTAAATTATTTTCACATGTTTTGATTGGTATTACGTTATGCTAATTGTTTATTATCCTAGATTGGCTCTAATCCAATGGAGTCTATAGAGATCCCGTCCACAATGCGTAAGTGTAGAGATTCAAATGACCTGATATTAAATACATATCCCAATCTACATGTTCCTAACACCGTCGATAGTGACTATCTTAATGAACGCACCATACTTTCTGCACGAAATGATGATGTTACCGATATCAACAGTTTGGCGTTAAATATTTTTCTGGAAAATGTATGACGTATTTAGCCGCTGATAAGATGAGTGAAAAAGATCAGGTAGATAGATATATAACAAATAGATATCCCAGTGAATATTTAAACTCATTGAATCCGAGTGGGTTACCTCCATTCCAATTAGAACTAGAAGTGGGTGTTCCTATCATGTTGTTAAGGAATATTGCCCCAAAGGATGGGTTGTGTAATGGCACACGGTTGATGGTTGTAAGGTTTTCATCACGTGTAATTGAAGCTCTCATTTTGACTGGAGATAGATCTAGTAATCTGGTATTCATTCCAAGAATATCTCTAACACCTTCCTCGACAAAAGTACCATTTTTAATGACAAGGAGACAATTTGCTATCCGTTTAGCCTACGCCATGACCATCAATAAATCTCAAGGACAATCTGTGAAGTTTGTTGGAATCGATTTACGAAAACCTGTATTTAGTCATGGACAATTGTATGTCGCCTTATCTAGATGCACAAGTTATGATCGCATAAGTCTACTTCTTTCTGACGAAGATAATCAAACCACAACAAATATAGTGTACCCAGAGGTTTTGATATAGTGTGCGACTACTTATGGTATGCATACAATATTAACAATTACGTTATACTCAAATTTTGTTGATATATAATAACTAATATACGATATTGTTACCATTACACAGGTTTTGGCTGGATGGGAATACAATCACATAGTTTTTATAAGAGTATATCTTGGTTAATTGATTTATGGTTTATGTAACTGTTTGTGAAAACATCATCCTACTTTTTCTGCTTGGTTGAATTTTTATCAGTTTATTTTTATCTCAAGAATTATTCGTTTATTCCGTGTAAATTATTTTTTCAAAATCAATATTGTAAGAGTGCCTTCAGGCACGGGTTCATACCTAGTATATATATATATATATATATATATATATATATATATATATATATAGAGAGAGAGAGATTTTCTCTCTCCAATCACACTACAAATATACATACTATATATATGATAATATTTTCTCTCTCCATTCACTTTCCAACTATCAAAAGAAAATGGGTTCAAAATCAATATGTCAATAATCATCCAATAATAATAAGTTTTTTCTTTAGATCTAGCATATACCCATCCAGAATCTAATAGGTATTATAGTAGATGTTTTAGAATCTAGCTTCCACACTTTCATTTAAAAGAAAAGAAGTACCAAGGAACAAACTTTCCAAAGGATGTGGTCTCTTGTTTCATATCCAGTTATTACTTGAAGGTGTTCTATTTGTATCACATAACAACCATGTCACTTCTTCCTGGATTTTGGTTCCATCACAATGAAGTGGAACTAACCATGTATTACCTTAAGCGCAAGGTAATGGGAAAGAAAAATTACACTGAAGCTATCTCTGAAATCGACATTTACAAGTTCTCTCCATGGGATCTTCCCTTATCTATTTTAATTCTCAGTTCATTTCATTGATCTCCTTTCTTTCTTAACTAACTTGTACTTTGTACTATTTTCTGTTGCAGATATGACTTGCTTGAAAATCAAGGATCTTGAGTAGTTCTTCTTTTTCCTAAGAGAGCAAAAGTATGCAAGTGGGCAAAGGATGAACCGTGCAACTGAAACAAGGTATTGGAAAAACTCCTGGAAAGGATAGAAGTATCTTATACAAAGAGAAGACAACCTGGTTTTTCATCAAGGCCCTGCATCTCGTGGGGAATTATTCATGAATACAAGAATAAGGATAAAAAACTGAGAGATGTTGATATTCCTCAGGTATTTTGTATGTGGTGTACAATCATAGCGAAACTGACGAGTTGATTACATTACGATTGTACATGTAGCTAAAATTCTTTGGAGAGTTATTATGTGTTACCAAGTGATATTACATTTTGTTGGGATTTATGTAAATAAATATCATGTTATATTGTATTACATTGATTATACTTATTGATATAAAGATTATAACAAATGACTTGTAAGTTTTCTTGTGGGTTATACCCCTTACTTATAGTGTATTTGATGCAGAAAAATCCAAATGATTTGATAAATTGATTAGGATATTGGTGCGGTATATATGTACCATTGATATTATACTAAAATTTGTGGATGTGGTATGTACTTCTCAGAGTGTGGTATACACAAAAGATTAAAGCACAATGAGTTTTAGTCAAGAGATCAATGAATCATATGTATTTCTTGTGTGAAGTATATCATATGCTACTTGTGAAAATTATATCATATTCTAATTGTGCGGTATATATCATGTGTTACTTATAAGGCATAAAGGAGTTCTCTACTAGATGAACTTGGTATACCCATCTCAAATTATGGTATATACTCATTGTGTGTATTTTAAACTACATTTTTCTAGGTGGGTGGAATTAAACACTCTTAGTTCTGTAGATTTTTCAACTTTATGGATAACAAAAATTAAATTAAGAGCATATAGTTAGTCGACAAAAACTCTAGTTTTGTGGATTTTTCAATTTAACGCGTAACAAAGAAAAGAATTAAAAACAACTAAGTTTGTGGATTTTTCAACTTTTTATGAAAAACAAAGAAATATATAAAGAGGCAGATAGTTCGTCGACAACAAAGTTTTGCGGGTTATTTAACTTTACACGCAACAAAGATATACAACAACTTTAGTTTTGTGGATTTTTCAACTTTACGCGCAACAAAGAAATATATTAAGAGTAGATGGTTGGTCGACGACAACTCTAATTTTCTGGATTTTCAACTTTACATGCAACAATGAAATATATTAAGAACACATCATTGTCGACAACAACTTTAGTTTTATGGATTTTTCAACTTTACGCGCAATAAAGTTATTCTTTAGATAATATAAAACTAGAAAATACAAGCGATCGCTTCAAACATCACAAACAACACTACAAAGATTTCTGAAAATATTAAAATAAAAAATAATTAAGCCAAAGAAACGTTCGAATTTTACATAAATAAATATTGCAACCATCATTAGATAATCTGACTATTTTAAAAAGGGGAGTATTTCTAACAAAGAAGCAGCAAATTGCATTTATGCCATCCTCTTCAATAATCAAGAAAAGTGATGCATATTAAAAAAGAGTATATAATTTAGTTGCATTGAGTTAGGTAATAAAGGATTTTACTGCATGTTCATCCATTGAAAAAATATACATATATTATGCAAAAAGTGCATTACAGGGACTACAAACACCAATAAGATCTAGTAATATAGATATTATTACAAGTAATTAAGCTATTAATTGAATTTTAACCCCTTACCTTCCTTGCTAACAACAGAAAAGAAGAGAAAAAGATCCAGGACAACCGTAATTAAATAAATAATAGGATCCAAATCTAGTATCAGAAAGTATAGGCTTTATTTATTAGGGTATAGGTGTTGTATATACCAACTAAACTAGGTGTAATGGTATGTACCATTGATTTTATATTAAACTTAACTAAAAATATGGTATATGTACCCCAAGGTGATGTATATACACAAGACTAAAGCAGGGTGAGTTTTGGTCAAAAGATTAATGAATAATTTGTATTTCTTGTGTGTGGTATATCATATGCTACAAGTGAAAATTATATCATGTGCTAATTATGAGGTAAATCATGTTTTACCTATGAGGCATACACGAGTGTTTTACTAGATGAACTTGATATACCCATCCCAAATTATGGTATATACCCACTAGGTGTATTTGAAACAACATTTGTCTAGGGGTGTGGTTTGTACCACTCTGTGTTTTATGGATTTTTCAACTATAGGCGCAACAAAAAAATATATTAAGAGCATACCGTTGGTCAACAAGAACTTTAGTTTTGTGGATTTTTACAAATACGCACAGCAAAAAATATATTAAGTGACGATAATTGGTCGACAACAACTCTAGATTTGTGGATTTTTCAACTTTACGCGCAACAAATAAATGTATTAACAACAGTGCACGACAACAACTCTAGTTTTGTCCATTTTTCAAATTTATGCACAACATAGAAATACTTTTTCTTTTGGACTTCAACAAATAAATACTACTACTCTATTTTTGTGGATTTTTTTTAACTTTACGCTTAATAAAGAAATATATGAAAAACATATTATGGTCGACAACTACTCTAATTCTGTGGATTTTTTAACTTTACGCTAAATAAAGAAATAAATTAAAACAGGTTGTTACTCGACAACAACTTTAGTTTTGTGGATTTTTAAACTTTACGCGCAATAAAGAAATATAGTAAGAGTAGATTGATGGTCACCAAGAAATTTAGTTTTGTGGATTTTTCAACTTTACGTGCAACATGTTATATTTTTTGGATAATGTAAAACTAGATAATACAATAGATCGCTTTAAACATCACCAACAACACTGCAAAGCTTTTTGAAAACATTAAAAGGAAAAAATTTGAGCTAATGAAATATTCCAATTATGCATACATAAATATTGAAACCAATAATAAATAATCTTACTATTCCAAAAGAAGTGAGTAATTCTAACAAAGAGACATCAAATTGCACTTGTGGATCCTCTTCAATTGTCAAGAAGAGTGGAACATGTACCAAAGAGTGCATATAATTTGGTTTCATTGAGTTACCTAATGAAGGATTTTGCTGCATGTTCTTCCATTGAAATATTATACCCATGTTATGCAAATATTGCATTATAGGGACTAAATAAACCAATAAGATCATGTAATATAGATATTATTTCAATTACTTAAGCTATTAATTGAATTTTAACCCCTTACATTTCTTACTAACAACAAAAATAAGAACAAAGGATCCAAGACAACCGTAATTAAACATATAATAGGATCCAAAAGTATTATTAGAAAATTGAGGCTTTATTGATTGGAGTATAGGTGTTGTATATACCCACTGGACTGTGTCCAGTGGTATCTACCATTGATATTATACGAAACTTAACTAAGGATTTGGTATTTACCCCTTCAAGTGTGGTATATACACACCGTGTGTATATGATTGGTCAAAACCCAAATGAGCTGATAAACTGATTGGGGTATAGTTCTGGTATATACCCATTGGACTGGCATATGAAAAAATCCAATAAATAAGTTAAAAGAACAAGGACAAAAGTGTAGAAATACGTTTTACAAATTATAAGGATAGCAAATTGAAGGTTAAACAATTCCTCAATGAATTTATAAGTACAATTAATGTAGAGTCAAAATCAAAAGATAATAAGAAATCGATAGCTGTATGTAATCTTAGGAAACCAAAGCTTCAACAATCATACCCCGTTGATCTTCGCGGTTGTCCTCCACCGCCAAAGTAAGGTATATTTCCTTGGGAAGCATACGATGCCATAGCTTTCTTCTCAGGATCCTGAAATTAACTTAAATCTAAGCTTAAATACACTTAAAGTGAAGAACTTAATCGATAAAAAGGCTTATCTTGTGAGGTATATCATATGCTACTTGTGAAAATTATATTATGTGCTAATTGTTAGGTATATCATGTGTAACTTGTGAGGCATAAACGTGTATATTATTAGATTAACTTGGTATACCCACCCCAGATAATGGTATATATTAACACGAATTTGTACTTTTAGTCTCGGTTGTATTTTATTCATATACATGTGGGGTGTGGTATGTGCCCCTTAGAGTGTGGAGAAGGATGTAGAAGCGGTTTCGGATCCTACGTCGAAAGACATAAAACCGAGGCTGACCTTCGGTGATCGTGAAGGCTGAAACAATGTTGTTGTTTGTCACCGAGGTTGCCAGCGACATAGAAATTTGTCGTGGATGAAATGATATAAAATGAGTGAAAAAAAGTAATTAATCAATATATAAGAGATTGGTTATTTTTTTATATACATATGTAATATAATCAAAAGATTTAATGTGTGAAAAAAATATTTGATTGGCCTAGTTTTTTATCTAACTAAAAAATTATTCCATAAAATTAAAATTAAAAATTAAAAATATGAAAGTAAATTAATACTGGGATAAAATTTTGATTTTCAATATTAACTAGAAAATTAAGAAACGGTAATACTTAGCCCAACAAACAAAATTAATGGGCCTTCTTCTTGAGCTCTAGAAAATATAGAAAGACGGTTGTAAACACCCAAAATAGGCAAAAAATCATCTATATAAATATTCTTTTAATCAACAAAAGCATAACCCTAATCGCTACCTTCTCCTTCCGCTTTCTATTATTCTATTCTTTACAAAAGCAGCCTTCAACTATAAACCAATTCTCCCATTATCCGTAAGTAATCTATCAATTCTTTGTTCAAAATATCTGATTTGATAGAAGTATCCATCCATGGATGAAATTATTTTGTAAACTCCACCAAACTTTATCAACAAAGTATTTTTCTTTTTGGATTTTCAATATTTTAATCTTAATTTAAAATATGTCTGAGTTCTGAAAAAAAATCCATATCTATCATGAGATTTGTTTTTTTAATTGTTTGTAGATATTTTTAATATCTTTTTTTCTTAAGAATCAAGTAAAAAACTAAAATTCTTTATCAAATTTGGTGAAATTTATCAATGAATTTATTGTAGTCCAGCATATTTTGATTAAAAATATAAGTGAAATTCATCTTTCATTAGTTATTATTTTTGTATCTATTTTAATTTTTTAATATGGTTTTATTTAATTTTTTGGATCTCATTCCGTGAATTTTACTCAATCCATACTTCACCTTGTTGTAATAAAAATTATCAATTTTACTTATTTTTTTTTTCATTTTTGGAAAACCTGAATTCTTATAATTTGTAAATCATTTTAGTTTATTTACTTTTAAGTTAAACATTATTAAATATCGAATCTCATTTTACTATAAAAAGTATGACTTTTCATTTTTTTCTTAATTTATACTTTAGAACACGTTTTAGAAGATAGGGGTTTATTTTACATTTTGTATTACTCTAAAACAATGGAATGCTAGAGATACGCACTTTTATAACAAAAAAAATTGTGAAGTCTATTTGCTAAATTTAGAAGAAATATTATATTATTCATGATTTTCTCTTTTTTTAGACCCTCATTGTTAATAGTAGTTATCATTTTTATATCTTATATTCTCGAATTATTTTTTTATTTTTCAAAAATAATTTTGTTGTATTAACATTTTTTTACAAAAATTAGTATAAATAATAGTTGTGATTTACATGTTTGTGTGGCTTACAAATAGGTTATTTTTTCTCCACAGGATTATGTTTAGAGTAAAATGAACAACATTATGATGTATAAATTGAGATGGATGGTCATTACATTTCAGTATATAGATCACCAATTCTTTAAAGGTTAGAATATAATTCTTTTTAATTGATATATGTTCGAAAATGGTATTTTTATTTAATAAATAGTAAACTATAAGAAAACTCTATAACTATCTAATATTGGAATATTATATTAGTCAATTAGTTATTATTATTAGTGAAGTTACATTACCTCAAAAGGAACAATAATTGTAAAAGGCTCTTGACACCCTCTACTCTCCATTACAAGGTCTCTAATTAACTCGTCAAGTATAGAAGGTAAACTATAGAGTCCTTGCTTATGATTGAAACTTATATATATATATATATATATATATATATATATAGATTTTCTCTCTCCATTCACTTTCCAACTATCAGAAGAAGATGGGTTCAAAATCAATATGTCAATAATCATCCAATAATAATCAGTTTTTTCTTTAGATCTAGCATATACCCATCCAGAATCTAATAGGTATTATAGTAGATGTTTTAGAATCTAGCTTCCACACTTTCATTTAAAAGAAAAGAAGTACCAAGGAACAAACTTTCCAAAGGATGTGGTCTCTTGTATCCATATCCAGTTATTACTTGAAGGTGTTCTATTTGTATCACATAACAACCATGTCACTTCTTCCTGGATTTTGGTTCCATCACATTGAAGTGGAACTAACCATGTATTACCTTAAGCGCAAGGCAATGGGAAAGAAAATTTACATTGAAGCTATCTCGGAAATCAACATTTACAAGTTATCTCCATGGGATCTTCCGTTATCTATTTTAATTCTCAGTTCATTTCATTGATATCCTTTCTTTCTGAAACTAACTTGTACTTTGTACTATTTTATGTTGCAGATATGACTTGCTTGAAAAGCAAGGATCTTGAGTGGTTCTTCTTTTTCCTAAGAGAGCAAAAGTATGCAAGTGGGCAAAGGATGAACCGTGCAACTGAAACAAGGTATTGGAAAAATTCCTGGAAAGGACAGAAGTATCTTATACAAAGAGAAGACAACCTGGTTTTTCATCAAGGCCCTACATCTCGTGGGGAATTATTCATGAATACCAGAATAAGGATCAAAAACTGAGAGATGTTGATATTCCTCAGGTATTTTGTATGTGGTGTACAATCATAGCGAAACTGTCGAGTTGATTACATTACGATTGTACATGTAGCTAAAATTCTTTGGAGAGTTATTATGTGTTACCAAGTGATATTACATTTTGTTGGGATTTATGTAAATAAATATCATGTTATATTGTATTACATTGATTATACTTATTGATATAAAGATTATAACAAATGACTTGTAAGTTTTCTTGTGGGTTATACCCCTTACTTATAGTGTATTTGATGCAGACAAATCCAAATGATTTGATAAATTGATTAGGGTATAGGTGTGGTATATATGTACCATTGATATTATACTAAAATTTGTGGATGTGGTACGTACTTCTCAGAGTGTGGTATACACACAAGATTAAAGCACAATGAGTTGTAGTCAAGAGATCAATGAATCATATGTATTTCTTGTGTGAAGTATATCATATGCTACTTGTGAAAATTATATCATATTCTAATTGTGCGGTATATCATGTGTTACTTATAAGGTATAAAGGAGTTCTTTACTAGATGAAGTTGGTATACCCATCTCAAATTATGGTATATACTCATTGTGTGTATTTTAAACTACATTTTTCAAGGTGGGTGGAATTAAACACTATGAGTTATGTAGATTTTTCAACTTTATGGGTAACAAAAATTAAATTAAGAACATATAGTTAGTCGACAAAAACTCTAGTTTTGTGGATTTTTCAATTTAACGCGTAACAAAGAAATGAATTAAATACAACTAAGTTTGTGGATTTTTCAACTTTTTATGAAAAACAAAGAAATATATAAAGAGGCAGATAGTTGGTCGACAACAACTTTTTGTGGGTTATTTAACTTTACACGCAACAAAGAAATACAACAACTTTAGTTTTGTGGATTTTTCAACTTTACGCGCAACAAAGAAATATATTAAGAGTAGATGGTTGGTCGACAACAACTCTAATTTTCTGGATTTTCAACTTTACATGCAACAAAGAAATATATTAAAAGCATATCATTGTCGACAACAACTCTAGTTTTATGGATTTTTCAACTTTACGCGCAATAAAGTTATTCTTTAGATAATATAAAACTAGAAAATACAAGCGATCGCTTCAAACATCACAAACAACACTACAAAGATTTCTGAAAATATTAAAATAAAAAATAATTAAGCCATAGAAACGTTCGAATTTTACATAAATAAATATTGCAACCATCATTAGATAATCTGACTATTTTAAAAAGGGGAGTATTTCTAACAAAGAAGCAGCAAATTGCATTTATGCCATCCTCTTCAATAATCAAATAAAGTGGTGCATATTAAAAAAGAGTATATAATTTAGTTGCATTGAGTTAGGTAATAAAGGATTTTACTGCATGTTCATCCATTGAAAAAATATACATATATTATGCAAAAAGTGCATTACAGGGACTACAAACACCAATAAGATCTAGTAATATTGATATTATTACAAGTAATTAAGCTATTAATTGAATTTTAACCCCATACCTTCCTTGCTAACAACTGAAAAGAAGAGAAAAAGATCCAGGACAACCGTAATTAAATAAATAATAGGATTGAAATGTAGTATCAGAAAGTATAGGCTTTATTTATTGGGGTATATGTGTTGTATATACCAACAAAACTAAGTGTAATGGTATGTACCATTGATTTTATATTAAACTTAACTAAAAATATGGTATATGTACCCCAAGGTGATGTATATACACAAGACTAAAGCAGGGTGAGTTTTGGTCAAAAGATTAATGAATAATTTGTATTTCTTGTGTGTGGTATATCATATGCTACAAGTGAAAATTATATCATGTGCTAATTGTGAGGTAAATCATGTTTTACCTATGAGGCAAAAACGAGTGTTTTACTAGATGAACTTGATATACCCATCCCAAATTATGGTATATACCCACTAGGTGTATTTGAAACTACATTTGTCTAGGGCTGTGGTTTGTACCACTATGAGTTTTATGGATTTTTCAACTATAGGCGCAACAAAAAAATATATTATGAGCATACCGTTGGTCAACAAGAACTTTAGTTTTGTGGATTTTTCCAAATACGCACAGCAAAAAATATATTAAGTGTCGATCATTGGTCGACAACAACTCTAGATTTGTGGATTTTTCAACTTTACGCGCAACAAATAAATGTATTAACAACAGTGGACGACAACAACTCTAGTTTTGTCCATTTTTCAAATTTATGCACAACATAGAAATACTTTTTCTTTTGGACTTCAACAAATAAATACTACTACTCTATTTTTGTGGATTTTTTAACTTTACGCTTAATAAAGAAATATATGAAAAACATATTATGGTCGACAACTACTCTAATTCTGTGGATTTTTTAACTTTACGCTATATAAAGAAATAAATTAAAACAGGTTGTTACTCGACAACAACTTTAGTTTTATGGATTTTTAAACTTTACGCGCAATAAAGAAATATAGTAAGAGTAGATTGTTGGTCAACAAGAATTTAGTTTTGTGGATTTTTCAACTTTACGTGCAACATGTTATATTTTTTAGATAATGTAAAACTAGAAAATACAATAGATCGCTTTAAACATCACCAACAACACTGCAAAGCTTTTTGAAAACATTAAAAGGAAAAAAATTTGAGCTAATGAAACATTCCAATTATGCATACATAAATATTGAAACCAATAATAAATAATCTTACTATTACAAAAGAAGTGAGTAATACTAACAAAGAGACATCAAATTGCACTTGTGGATCCTCTTCAATTGTCAAGAAGAGTGGAACATGTACCAAAGAGTGCATATAATTTGGTTTCATTGAGTTACCTAATGAAGGATTTTGCTGCATGTTCTTCCATTGAAATATTATACCTATGTTATGCAAATATTGCATTATAGGGACTAAAGAAACCAATAAGATCATGTAATATAGATATTATTTCAATTACTTAAGTTATTAATTGAATTTTAACCCTTTACATTTCTTACTAACAACAAAAATAAGAACAAAGGATCCAGGACAACCGTAATTAAACATATAATAGGATCCAAAAGTATTATTAGAAAATTGAGGCTTTATTGATTGGGGTATAGGTGTTGTATATACCCACTGGACTGTGTCCAGTGGTATCTACCATTGATATTAAACGAAACTTAACTAAGGATTTCGTATTTACCCCTTCAAGTGTGGTATATACACACCGAGTGTATATGATTGGTCAAAACTCAAATGAGCTGATAAACTGATTCGGGTATAGTTCTGGTATATACCCATTGTACTGGCATATGAAAAAATCCAATTAATAAGTTAAAAGAACAAGGACAAAAGTGTAGAAATACATTTTACAAATTATAAGGATAGCAAATTGAAGGTTAAACAATTCCTCAATGAATTTATAAGTACAATTAATGAATAGTCAAAATCAAAAGATAATAAGAAATCGATAGCTATATGTAATCTTAGGAAACCAAAGCTTCAACAATCATACCCCGTTGATCTTCGCGGTTGTCCTCCACCGCCAAAGTAAGGTATATTTCCTTGGGAAGCATACGATGCCATAGCTTTCTTCTCAGGATCCTGAAATTAACTTAAATCTAAGCTTAAAATACACTTAAAGTGAAGAACTTAATCGATAAAAAGGCTTATCTTGTGAGGTATATCATATGTTACTTGTGAAAATTATATTATGTGCTAATTGTTAGGTATATCATGTGTAACTTGTGAGGCATAAACGTGTATATTATTAGATTAACTTGGTATACCCACCCCAGATAATGGTATATATTCACACGAATTTGTACTTTTAGTCTCGGTTGTATTTTATTCATATACATGTGGGGTGTGGGGTGTGGTATGTGCCCCTTAGAGTGTGGAGAAGGATGTAGATGCGGTTTCGGATCCTACGTCGAAAGACATAAAACCGAGGTTGACCTTCGGTGATCGTGAATGTTGAAACAATGTTGTTGTCTGTCACCGAGGTTGCCACCGGAAACGAATTTCAGCGACATAGAATTTTATCGTAGATGAAATGATATAAAACAAGTGAAAACAAGTAATTAATCAATATATAAGAGATAGGTTATTTTTTTATATACATATGTAATATAATCAAAAGATTTAATGTGTGAAAAAAATATTTGATTGGCATAGTTTTTTATCTAACTAAAAAATTATTCCATAAAATTAAAATTAAAAATTAAAAATATGAAAGTAAATTAATACTGGGATAAAATTTTGATTTTCAATCTTAACTAGACAATTAAGAAACGGTAATACTTAGCCCAACAAACAAAATTAATGGGCCTTCTTCTTGAGCTCTAGAAAATATAGAAAGACGGTCGTAAACACCCAAAATAGGCAAAAAATCATCTATATAAATATTCTTTTAATCAACAAAAGCATAACACTAATCGATACCTTCTCCTTCCGCTTTCTATTATTCTATTCTTTACAAAAGCAGCCGTCAACTATAAACTAATTCTCCCATTATCCGTAAGTAATCTATTAATTCTTTGTTCAAAATATCAGATTTGATAGAAGTATCCATCCATGGATGAAATTATTTTGTAAACTCCACCAAACTTTATCAACAAAGTATTTTTCTTTTTGGATTTTCAATATTTTAATCTTAATTGAAAATATGTCTGAGTTCTGAAAAAAAAAATCCATATCTATCATGAGATTTGTTTTTTAATTGTTTGTAGATATTTTTAATATCATTTTTTCTCAAGAATCAAGTAAAAACCAAAAATTCTTTATCAAATTTGGTGAATTTTATCAATGAATTTATTGTAGTCCAGCATATTTTGATTAAAAATATAAGTGAAATTCATCTTTCATTAGTTATTATTTTTGTATCTATTTTAATTTTTTAATATGGTTTTATTTAATTTTTTGGATCTCATTCCGTGAATTTTACTCAATTCATACTTCACCTTGTTGTAGTAAAAATTATCAATTTTACTTATTTTTTTTTCATTTTTGGAAAACCAGAATTCTTATAATTTGTAAATCATTTTAGTTTATTTACTTTTAAGTTAAACATTATTAAATATCGAATCTCATTTTACTATAAAAAGTATGACTTTTCATTTTTTTTCTTAATTTATACTTTAGAAAATGTTTTAGAAGATAGGGGTTTATTTTACATTTTGTATTACTCTAAAACAATGGAATGCTAGAGATACGCACTTTTATAACAAAAAAACTTGTGAAGTCTATTTGCTAAATTTAGAAGAAATATTATATTATTCATGATTTTCTCTTTGTTTAGACCCTCATTGTTAATAGTAGTTGTCATTTTTATATCTTATATTCTCGAATTATTTTTTTATTTTTCAAAAATAATTTTGTTGTATTAACATTTTTTTACAAAAATTAGTATAAATAATAGTTGTGATTTACATGTTTGTGTGGCTTACAAATAGGTTTTTTTTCTCCACAGGATTATGTTTAGAGTAAAATGAACAACATTATGATGTATAAATTAAGATGGATGTTCATTACATTTCAATATATAGATCACCAATTCTTTAAAGGTTAGAATATAATTCTTTTTAATTGATATATGTTCGAAAATGGTATTTTTATTTAATAAATAGTAAACTATAAGAAAACTCTATAACTATCTAATATTGGAATATTATATTAGTCAATTAGTTATTATTATTAGTGAAGTTACATTACCTCAAAAGGAACAATAACTGTAAAAGGCTCTTGACACCCTCTACTCTCCATTACAAGGTCTCTAATTAACTCGTGAAGTATAGAAGGTAAACTATAGAGTCCTTGCTTATGACTGAAACTTATATATATATATATATATATAGATTTTCTCTCTCCATTCACTTTCCAACTATCAGAAGAAGATGGGTTCAAAATCAATATGTCAATAATCATCCAATAATAATGAGTTTTTTCTTTAGATCTAGCATATACCCATCCAGAATCTAATAGGTATTATAGTAGATGATTTAGAATCTAGCTTCCACACTTTCATTTAAAAGAAAAGAAGTACCAAGGAACAAACTTTCCAAAGGATGTGGTCTCTTGTATCCATATCCAGTTATTACTTGAAGGTGTTCTATTTGTATCACATAACAACCATGTCACTTCTTCTTGGATTTTGGTTCCATCACATTGAAGTGGAACTAACCATGTATTACCTTAAGCGCAAGGCAATGGGAAAGAAAATTTACATTGAAGCTATCTCTGAAATCAACATTTACAAGTTATCTCCATGGGATCTTCCCTTATCTATTTTAATTCTCAGTTCATTTCATTGATATCCTTTCTTTCTTAAACTAACTTGTACTTTGTACTATTTTCTGTTGCAGATATGACTTGCTTGAAAATCAAGGATCTTGAGTGATTCTTCTTTTTCCTAAGAGAGCAAAAGTATGCAAGTGGGCAAAGGATGAACCGTGCAACTGAAACAAGGTATTGGAAAAACTCCTGGAAAGGACAGAAGTATTTTATACAAAGAGAAGACAACCTGGTTTTTCATCAAGGCCCTACATCTCGTGGGGAATTATCCATGAATACCAGAATAAGGATCAAAAACTGAGAGATGTTGATATTCCTCAGGTATTTTGTATGTGGTGTACAATCATAGCGAAACTGTCGAGTTGATTACATTACGATTGTACATGTAGCTAAAATTCTTTGGAGAGTTATTATGTGTTACCAAGTGATATTACATTTTGTTGGAATTTATGTAAATAAATATCATGTTATATTGTATTACATTGATTATACTTATTGATATAAAGATTATAACAAATGACTTGTAAGTTTTCTTGTGGGTTATACCCCTTACTTATAGTGTATTTGATGCAGACAAATCCAAATGATTTGATAAATTGATTAGGGTATAGGTGCGGTATATATGTACCATTGATATTATACTAAAATTTGTGGATGTGGTATGTACTTCTCAGAGTGTGGTATACACAAAAGATTAAAGCACAATGAGTTGTAGTCAAGAGATCAATGAATCATATGTATTTCTTGTGTGAAGTATATCATATGCTACTTGTGAAAATTATATCATATTCTAATTGTGCGGTATATCATGTGTTACTTATACGGCATAAAGGAGTTCTTTACTAGATGAAGTTGGTATACCCATCTCAAATTATGGTATATACTCATTGTGTGTATTTTAAACTACATTTTTCAAGGTGGGTGGAATTAAACACTATGAGTTATGTAGATTTTTCAACTTTATGGGTAACAAAAATTAAATTAAGAGCATATAGTTAGTCGACAAAAACTCTAGTTTTGTGGATTTTTCAGTTTAACGCGTAACAAAGAAATGAATTAAAAACAACTAAGTTTGTGGATTTTTCAACTTTTTATGAAAAACAAAGAAATATATAAAGAGGCAGATAGTTCGTCGACAACAAAGTTTTGTGGGTTATTTAACTTTACACGCAACAAAGAAATACAACAACTTTAGTTTTGTGGATTTTTCAACTTTACGAGCAACAAAGAAATATATTAAGAGTAGATGGTTGGTCGACAACAACTCTAATTTTCTGGATTTTCAACTTTACATGCAACAAAGAAATATATTAAGAGCACATTATTGTTGACAACAACTCTAGTTTTATGGATTTTTCAACTTTACGCGCAATAAAGATATTCTTTAGATAATATAAAACTAGAAAATACAAGCGATCGCTTCAAACATCACAAACAACACTACGAAGATTTCTGAAAATATTAAAATAAAAAATAATTAAGCCAAAGAAACGTTCGAATTTTAAATAAATAAATATTGCAACCATCATTAGATAATCTGACTATTTTAAAAAGGGGAGTATTTCTAACAAAGAAGCAGCAAATTGCATTTATGCCATCATCTTCAATAATCAAGAAAAGTGGTGCATATTAAAAAAGAGTATATAATTTAGTTGCATTGAGTTAGGTAATAAAGGATTTTACTACATGTTCATCCATTGAAAAAATATACATATATTATACAAAAAGTGCATTACAGGGACTACAAACACCATTAAGATCTAGTAATATAGATATTATTACAAGTAATTAAGCTATTAACTGAATTTTAACCCCTTACCTTCCTTGCTAACAACAGAAAAGAAGAGAAAAAGATCCAGGACAACCGTAATTAAATAAATAATAGGATCCAAATGTAGTATCTGAAAGTATAGTCTTTATTTATTGGGGTATAGGTGTTGTATATACCAACTAAACTAAGTGTAATGGTATGTACCATTGATTTTATATTAAACTTAACTAAAAATGTGGTATATGTACCCCCAGGTGATGTATATACACAAGACTAAAGCAGGGTGAGTTTTGGTCAAAAGATTAATGAATAATTTGTATTTCTTGTGTGTGGTATATCATATGCTACAAGTGAAAATTATATCATGTGCTAATTGTGAGGTAAATCATATTTTACCTATGAGGCATAAACGAGTGTTTTACTAGATGAACTTGATATACCCATCCCAAATTATGGTATATACCTACTAGGTGTATTTGAAACTACATTTGTCTAGGGGTGTGGTTTGTACCACTCTGAGTTTTATGGATTTTTCAACTATAGGCGCAACAAAAAAATATATTAAGAGCATACCGTTGGTCAACAAGAACTTTAGTTTTGTGGATTTTTACAAATACGCACAGCAAAAAATATATTAAGTGTCGATCATTGGTCGACAACAACTCTAGATTTGTGGATTTTTCAACTTTACGCGCAACAAATAAATGTATTAACAACAGTGGACGACAACAACTCTAGTTTTTTCCATTTTTCAAATTTATGCACACCATAGAAATACTTTTTCTTTTGGACTTCAACAAATAAATACTACTACTCTATTTCTGTGGATTTTTTAACTTTACGCATAATAAAGAAATATATGAAAAACATATTATGGTCGACAACTACTCTAATTCTGTGGATTTTTTAACTTTACGCTAAATAAAGAAATAAATTAAAACAGGTCGTTACTCGACAACAACTTTAGTTTTGTGGATTTTTAAATTTTACGCGCAATAAAGAAATATAGTAAGAGTAGATTGTTGGTCAACAAGAAATTTAGTTTTGTGGATTTTTCAACTTTACGTGTAACATGTTATATTTTTTTGATAATGTAAAACTAGATAATACAATAGATCGCTTTAAACATCACCAACAACACTGCAAAGCTTTTTGAAAACATTAATAGGAAAAAAATTTGAGCTAATGAAACATTCCAATTATAAATACATAAATATTGAAACCAATAATAAATAATCTTACTATTACAAAAGAAGTGAGTAATTCTAACAAAGAGACATCAAATTGCACTTTTGGATCCTCTTCAATTATCAAGAAGAGTGGAACATGTACCAAAGAGTGCATATAATTTGGTTTCATTGAGTTACCTAATGAAGGATTTTGCTGCATGTTCTTCCATTGAAATATTATACTTATGTTATGCAAAGATTGCATTATAGAGACTAAAGAAACCAATAAGATCATGTAATATAGATATTATTTCAATTACTTAAGCTATTAATTGTATTTTAACCCCCTTACATTTCTTACTAACAACAAAAATAAGAACAAAGGATCCAAGACAACCGTAATTAAACATATAATAGGATCCAAAAGTATTATTAGAAAATTGAGGCTTTATTGATTGGGGTAAAGGTGTTGTATATACCCACTGGACTATGTCCAGTGGTATCTACCATTGATATTATACGAAACTTAACTAAGGATTTGGTATTTACCCCTTCAAGTGTGGTATATACACACCGAGTGTATATGATTGGTCAAAACTCAAATGAGCTGATAAACTGATTGGGGTATAGTTCTGGTATATACCCATTGGACTGGCATATGAAAAAATCCAATAAATAAGTTAAAAGAACAAGGACAAAAGTGTAGAAATACATTTTACAAATTATAAGGATAGCAAATTGAAGGTTAAACAATTCATCAATGAATTTATAAGTACAATTAATGAATAGTCAAAATCAAAAGATAATAAGAAATCGATAGCTATATGTAATCTTAGGAAACCAAAGCTTCAACAATCATACCCCGTTGATCTTCGCGGTTGTCCTCCACCGCCAAAGTAAGGTATATTTCCTTGGGAAGCATACGATGCCATAGCTTTCTTCTCAGGATCCTGAAATTAACTTAAATCTAAGCTTAAAATACACTTAAAGTGAAGAACTTAATCGATAAAAAGACTTATTTTGTGAGGTATATCATATGCTACTTGTGAAAATTATATTATGTGCTAATTGTTAGGTATATCATGTGTAACTTGTGAGGCATAAACGTGTATATTATTAGATTAACTTGGTATACCCACCCCAGATAATGGTATATATTCACACGAATTTGTACTTTTAGTCTCGGTTGTATTTTATTCATATACATGTGGGTTGTGGTATGTGCCCCTTAGAGTGTGGAGAAGGATGTAGATGCGGTTTCGGATCCTACGTCTAAAGACATAAAACTGAGGCTGACCTTCGGTGATCGTGAAGGCTGAAACAATGTTGTTGTTTGTCACCGAGGTTGCCACCGGAAACGAATTTCAGCGACATTGAAATTTGTCGTGGATGAAATGATGTAAAATAAGTGAAAAAAAGAAATTTATCAATATATAAGAGATTGGTTATTTTTTTATATACATATGTAATATAATCAAAAGATTTAATGTGTGAAAAAAATATTTGATTGGCCTAGTTTTTTATCTAAAATTAAAATTAAAAATTAAAAATATGAAAGTAAATTAATAATGGGATAAAATTTTGATTTTCAATCTTAACTAGACAATTAAGAAACGTAATACTTAGCCCAACAAACAAAATTAATGGGCCTTCTTCTTGAGCTCTAAAAAATATAGAAAGACGGTCGTAAACACCCAAAATAGGCAAAAAATCATCTATATAAATTATTTTGTAAACTCCACCAAACTTTATTAACAAAGTATTTTTCTTTTTGGATTTTCAATATTTTAATCTTAATTGAAAATAAGTCTGAGTTCTGAAAAAAAAAACCATATCTATCATGAGATTTATTTTTTTAATTGTCTGTAGATATTTTTAATATCATTTTTTCTCAAGAATCAAGTAAAAAACTAAAATTCTTTATCAAATTTGGTGAAATTTATCAATGAATTTATTGTAGTCTAGCATATTTTGATTAAAAATATAAGTGAAATTCATCTTTCATTATTTATTATTTTTGTATCTATTTCAATTTTTTAATATGGTTTTATTTAATTTTTTGGATCTCATTCCGTGAATTTTAATCAATCCATACTTCACCTTGTTGTAATAAAAATTATCAATTTTACTTATTTTTTTTTTCATTTTTGGAAAACCTGAATTCTTATAATTTGTAAATCACTTTAGTTTATTTACTTTTAAGTTAAACATTATTATATATCGAATCTCATTTTACTATAAAAAGTATGACTTTTCATTTTTTTTCTTAATTTATACTTTAGAACATGTTTTAGAAGATATGGGTTTATTTTACATTTTGTATTACTCTAAAATAATGGAATGCTAGAGATACGCACTTTTATAACAAAAAAAATTGTGAAGTCTATTTGCTAAATTTAGAAGAAATATTATATCATTCATGATTTTCTCTTTGTTTAGACCCTCATTGTTAATAGTAGTTATCATTTTTATATCTTATATTCTCGAATTATTTTTTTATTTGTAGAAAATAATTTTGTTGTATTAACATTTTTTTACAAAAATTAGTATAAATAATAGTTGTGATTTACATGTTTGTGTGGCTTACAAGTAGGTTTTTTTACTCCACAGGATTATGTTTAGAGTAAAATGAACAACATTGTGATGTATAAATTGAGATGGATGGTCATTACATTTCAATATATAGATCACCAATTATTTAAAGGTTAGAATATAATTCTTTTTAATTGATATATGTTCGAAAATGGTATTTTTATTTAATAAATAATAAACTATAAGAAAACTCTATAACTATCTAATATTGGAATATTATATTAGTCAATTTGTTATTATTATTAGTGAAGTTACATTACCTCAAAAGGAACAATAACTGTAAAAGGCTCTTGACACCCTCTACTCTTCATTACAAGGTCTCTAATTAACTCGTGAAGTTTAGAAGGTAAACTATAGAGTCCTTGCTTATGACTGAAACTTATATATATATATATATATATATATATATATATATATATATTCCCTCTCCAATCACACTACAAATATACATACTATATATAAGATAATATTTTCTCTCTCCATTCACTTTCCAACTATCAAAAGAAAATGGGTTCAAAATCAATATGTCAATAATCATCCAATAATAATAAGTTTTTTCTTTAGATCTAGCATATACCCATCCAGAATCTAATAGGTATTATAGTAGATGTTTTAGAATCTAGCTTCCACACTTTCATTTAAAAGAAAAGAAGTACCAAGGAACAAACTTTCCAAAGGATGTGGTCTCTTGTATCCATATCCAGTTATTACTTGAAGGTGTTCTATTTGTATCGCATAACAACCATGTCACTTCTTCCTGGATTTTGGTTCCACACTGAAGTGGAACTAACCATGTATTACCTTAAGCGCAAGGCAATGGGAAAGAAAATTTACATTAAAGCTATCTCTGAAATCAACATTTACAAGTTCTCTCCATGGGATCTTCCCTTATCTATTTTAATTCTCAATTCATTTCATTGATATCCTTTCTTTCTTAAACTAACTTGTACTTTGTACTATTTTCTGTTGCAGATATGACTTGCTTGAAAAGCAAGGATCTTGAGTGGTTCCTATTTTTCCTAAGAGAGCAAAAGTATGCAAGTGGGCAAAGGATGAACCGTGCAACTGGAAAGGACAGAAGTATCTTATACAAAGAGAAGACAACCTGGTTTTTCATCAAGACCCTGCATCTCGTGGGAATTATTCATGAATACAAGAATAAGGATCAAAAACTGAGAGATGTTGATATTCCTCAGGTATTTTGTATGTGGTGTACAATCATAGCGAAATTGACGAGTTGATTACATTACGATTGTACATGTAGCTAAAATTCTTTGGAGAGTTATTATGTGTAATCAAGTGATATTATATTTTGTTGGGATTTATGTAAATAAATATCGTGTTATATTGTATTACATTGATTATACTTATTGATATAAAGATTATAACAATTGACTTGTAAGTTTTCTTGTGGGTTATACCCCTTACTTATAGTGTATTTGATGCAGACAAATCCAAATGATTTGATAAATTGATTAGGGTATAGGTGCGGTATATATGTACCATTGATATTATACTAAAATTTGTGGATTTTGTATGTACTTCTCAGAGTGTGGTATACACACAAGATTAAAGCACAATTGGTTTTAGTCAAGAGATCAATGAATCATATGTATTTCTTGTGTGAAGTATATCATATGCTACTTGTGAAAATTATATCATATTCTAATTGTGATGTATATCATGTGTTACTTATAAGGCATAAAGGAGTTCTCTACTAGATGAACTTGGTATACCCATCTCAAATTATGGTATATACTCATTGTGTGTATTTTAAACTATATTTTTCTAGGTGGGTGGAATTAAACACTCTGAGTTCTGTAGATTTTTCAACTTTTAAAACTCTAGTTTTGTGGATTTTTCAATTTAACGCGTAACAAAGAAATGAATTAAAAACAGCTAAGTTTGTGAATTTTTCAACTTTTTATGAAAAACAAAGAAATATATAAAGAGGCAGATAGTTCGTCGACAACAAAGTTTTATGGGTTATTTAACTTTACACGCAACAAAGAAATACAACAACTTTAGTTTTGTGGATTTTTCAACTTTACGCGCAACAAAGAAATATATTAGGATTAGATGGTTGGTCGACAACAACTCTAATTTTCTGGATTTTCAACTTTACATGCAACAAAGAAATATATTAAGAGCACATCATTGTCTACAACAACTCTAGTTTTATAGATTTTTCAACTTTACGCGCAATAAAGATATTCTTTAGATAATATAAAACTAGAAAATACAAGCGATCGCTTCAAACATCACAAACAACACTACAAAGATTTCTGAAAATATTAAAATAAAAAATAATTAAGCCAATGAAACATTCAAATTTTACATAAATAAATATTGCAACCATCATTAGATAATCTGACTATTTTAAAAAGGGGAGTATTTCTAACAAATAAGAAGCAAATTGCATTTATGCCATCCTCTTCAATAATCAAGAAAAGTGGTGCATATTAAAAAAGAGTATATAATTTAGTTGCATTGAGTTAGGTAATAAAGAATTTTACTGCATGTTCATCCATTGAAAAAATATACATATATTAAGCAAAAAGTGCATTACAGGGACTACAAACACCAATAAGATCTAGTAATATAGATATTATTACAAGTAATTAAGCTATTAATTGAATTTTCACCCCTTACCTTCCTTGCTAACAACAGAAAAGAAAAGAAAAAGATCCAGGACAACCGTAATTAAATAAATAATAGGATCCAAATGTAGTATCAGAAAGTATAGGCTTTATTTATTGGGGTATAGGTATTGTATATACCAACTAAACTAAATGTAATGGTATGTACCATTGATTTTATATTAAACTTAACTAAAAATATGGTATATGTACCCCAAGGTGATGTATATACACAAGACTAAAGCAGGGTGAGTTTTGGTCAAAAGATTAATGAATAATTTGTATTTCTTGTGTGTGGTATATCATATGCTACAAGTGAAAATTTTATCATGTGCTAATTGTGAGGTAAATCATGTTTTACCTATGAGGCATAAACGAGTGTTTTACTAGAGGAACTTGATATACCCATCCAAAATTATGGTATATACCCACTAGGTGTATTTGAAACTACATTTGTGTAGGGGTGTGGTTTGTACCACTCTGAGTTTTATGGATTTTTCAACTATAGGCGCAACACAAAAATATATTAAGAGCATACCGTTGGTCAACAAGAACTTTAGTTTTGTGGATTTTTACAAATACGCACAGCAAAAAATATATCAAGTGTCGATCATTGGTCGACAACAACTCTAGATTTGTGGATTTTTCAACTTTACGCGCAACAAATAAATGTATTAACAACAGTGGACGACAACAACTCTAGTTTTGTCCATTTTTCAAATTTATGCACAACATAGAAATACTTTTTCTTTTGGACTTCAACAAATAAATACTACTACTCTATTTTTGTGGATTTTTTAACTTTACGCTTAATAATGAAATATATGAAAAACATATTATGGTCGACAACTACTCTAATTCTGTGGATTTTTTAACTTTACGCTAAATAAAGAAATAAATTAAAACGGGTTGTTACTCGACTACAACTTTAGTTTTGTGGATTTTTAAACTTTACGCGCAATAAAGAAATATAGTAAGAGTAGATTGTTGGTCAACAAGAAATTTAGTTTTGTGGATTTTTCAACTTTACGTGCAATATGTTATATTTTTTTGATAATGTAACACTAGATAATACAATAGATCGCTTTAAACATCACCAACAACACTGCAAAGCTTTTTGAAAACATTAAAAGGAAAAAAATTTGAGCTAATGAAACAGTCCAATTATAAATACATAAATATTGAAACCAATAATAAATAATCTTACTATTACAAAAGAAATGAGTAATTCTAACAAAGAGACATCAAATTGCACTTGTGGATCCTCTTCAATTGTCAAGAAGAGTGGAACATGTACCAAAGAGTGCATATAATTTGGTTTCATTCAGTTACCTAATGAAGGATTTTGCTGCATGTTCTTCCATTGAAATATTATACCTATGTTATGCAAAGATTGCATTATAGGGACTAAAGAAACCAATAAGATCATGTAATATAGATATTATTTCAATTACTTAAGCTATTAATTGAATTTTAACCCCCTTACATTTCTTACTAACAACAAAAATAAGAACAAAGGATCCAAGACAACCGTAATTAAACATATAATAGGATCCAAAAGTATTATTAGAAAATTGAGGCTTTATTGATTGGGGTATAGGTGTTGTATATACCCACTGGACTGTGTCCAGTGGTATCTACCATTGATATTATACGAAACTTAACTAAGGAGCTGGTATCTACCCCTTCAAGTGTGGTATATACACACCGAGTGTATATGATTGGTCAAAACTCAAATGAGCTGATAAATTGATTGTGGTATAGTTCTGGTATATACCCATTGGACTGACATATGAAAAAATCCAATAAATAAGTAAAAAGAACAAGGACAAAAGTGTAGAAATACATTTTACAAATTATAAGGATAGCAAATTGAAGGTTAAACAATTTCTCAATGAATTTATAAGTACAATTAATGAAGAGTAAATCAAAAGATAATAAGAAATCGATAGCTATATGTAATCTTAGGAAACCAAAGCTTCAACAATCATACCCCGTTGATCTTCGCAGTTGTCCTCCACCGCCAAAGTAAGGTATATTTCCTTGGGAAGCATACGATGCCATAGCTTTCTTCTCGGGATCCTGTAATTAACTTAAATCTAAGCTCAAAATACACTTAAAGTGAAGAACTTAATCGATAAAAAGGCTTATCTTGTGAGGTATATCATATGCTACTTGTGAAAATTATATTATGTGCTAATTGTTAGGTATATCATGTGTAACTTGTGAGGCATAAAAGTGTAAATTATTAGATTAACTTGGTATACCCACCCCAGATAAAGGTATATATTCACACGAATTTGTACTTTTAGTCTCGGTCGTATTTTATTCATATACATGTGGGGTGTTGTACGTGCCCCTTAGAGTGTGGAGAAGGATGTAGATGCGGTTTCGGATCCTACGTCGAAAGACATAAAATTTAGGCTGACCTTTGGTGATCGTGAAGGCTGAAACATTGTTGTTGTTTGTCACCGAGGTTGTCACCGGAAACGAATTTCAGCGACATAGAAATTTGTCGTGGATGAAATGATATAAAATAAGTGAAAAAAAGTAATTAATCAATATATAAGAGATTGGTTATTTTTTTATATACATATGTAATATAATCAAAAGATTTAATGTGTGAAAAAAATATTTGATTGTCCTAGTTTTTTATCTAACTAAAAAATTATTCCATAAAATTAAAATTAAAAATTAAAAATATGAAAGTAAATTAATGGGTAATACTTCGATCCAATATTGGATGGTCCAATATTCCTATCACAGCCATTAATTATTTTAGCAAAACACATGTCACTAGATTAATATGTTAGTTACTTTTGCAAGTTTAAATCATGGGGTATGTGTATTAATATAATTGGTGTAGGATCATCCAATATTGGATGGAAGAATTTTAATATAATTGGTGTAGGATCATCCAATATTGGATGGAAGAATTTTCCATAAATGAATACTGGGATAAAATTTTGATTTTCAATCTTAACTAGACAATTAAGAAACGGTAATATTTAGCCCAACAAACAAAATTAATGGGCCTTCTTCTTGAGTTCTAGAAAATATAGAAAGACTGTCGTAAACACCCAAAATAGGCCAAAAATCATCTATATAAATATTCTTTTAATCAACAAAAGCATAACCCTAATCTCTACTTTCTATTATTCTAATCTTTACAAAAGTAGCCGTCAACTATAAACCAATTCTCCCATTATCCGTAAGTAATCTATCATTTATTTGTTCAAAATATCAGATTTGATAGAAGTATCCATACATGGATGAAATTATTTTGTAAACTCCACCAAAATTTATCAACAAAGTATTTTTCTTTTTGGATTTTCAATATTTTAATCTTAATTGAAAATATGTCTAAGTTCTGGAAAAAAAATCCATATCTATCATGAGATTTGTTTTTTTAATTGTTTGTAGATATTTTTTATATCATTTTTTCTCAAGAATCAAGTAAAAAACTAAAATTCTTTATCCAATTTGGTGAAATTTATCAATGAATTTATTGTAGTCCAGCATATTTTGATTAAAAATATAAGTAAAATTCAACTTTCATTAGTTATTATTTTTGTATCTATTTTGATTTTTGAATATGGTTTTATTTAATTTTTTGGATCTCATTCCGGGAATTTTACTGAATCCATACCTAACCTTGTTGTAATAAAAATTATCAATTTTACTCTTTTTTTTCATTTTTGAAAAACCTGAATTCTTATAATTTGTAAATCATTTTAGTTTATTTACTTTTAAGTTAAATATTATTAAATATTGGATCTCATTTTACTATAAAAAGTATGACTTTTCAATTTTTTCTTAATTTCTACTTCAAAACATGTTTTAGAAGATAGGGGTTTATTTTACATTTTGTATTACTGTAAAATAATGGAATGCTAGAGATACGCACTTTTATAACAAAAAAATTGTGAAGTCTATTTGCTAAATTTAGAAGAAATATTATATTATTCACGATTTTCTCTTTGTTTAGACCCTCATTGTTAATAGTAGTTATCATTTTTATATCTTATATTCTCGAATTATTTTTTTATTTGTCAAAAATAATTTTGTTGTATTAACATTTTTTTACAAAAATTAGTATAAATAATAGTTGTGATTTACATGTTTGTGTGGCTTACAAATAGGTTTTTTTTCTCCACAGGATTATGTTTAGAGTAAAATGAACACCATTATGATGTATAAATTGAGATGGATGGTCATTACATTTCAATATATAAATCACCAATTCTTTAAAGGT
The DNA here is from genome assembly GCA_029959085.1 of Nemophila menziesii. Taxonomy (NCBI): domain Eukaryota; kingdom Viridiplantae; phylum Streptophyta; class Magnoliopsida; order Boraginales; family Hydrophyllaceae; genus Nemophila; species Nemophila menziesii. The sequence continues at coordinate 3,811,755 of JARWIR010000051.1, read as the reverse complement.
TAGAATATAATTCTTTTTAATTGATATATGTTCGAAAATGGTATTTTTATTTAATAAATAGTAAACTATAAGAAAACTCTATAACTATCTAATATTGGAATATTATATTAGTCGATTAGTTATTATTATTAGTGAAGTTACATTACCTCAAAAGGAACAATAACTGTAAAAGGCTCTTGACACCCTCTACTCTCCATTTACAAGGTCTCTAATTAACTCGTGAAGTATAGAAGGTAAACTATAGAGTCCTTGCTTATGACTGAAACTTATTATATATATATATATATATATATATATATATATATATATATATATATAGATTTTCTCTCTCCATTCATACTACAAATATACATACTATATATAAGATAATATTTTCTCTCTCCATTCACTTTCCAACTATCAGAAGAAGATGGGTTCAAAATCAATATGTCAATAATCATCCAATAATAATAAGTTTTTTCTTTAGATCTAGCATATACCCATCTAGAATCTAATAGATATTATAGTAGATGTTTTAGAATCTAGCTTCCACACTTTCATTTAAAAGAAAAAAGATACCAAGGAACAAACTTTCCAAAGGATGTGGTCTCTTGTATCCATATCCAGTTATTACTTGAAGGTGTTCTATTTGTATCACATAACAACCATGTCACTTCTTCCTGGATTTTGGTTCCATCACACTGAAGTGGAACTAACCATGTATTACCTTAAGCGCAAGGCAATGGGAAAGAAAATTTACATTGAAGCTATCTTTGAAATCATCATTTACAAGTTCTCTCCATGGGATCTTCCCTTATCTATTTTAATTCTCAGTTCATTTCATTGATATCCTTTCTTTCTTAAACTAACTTGTACTTTGTACTATTTTCTGTTGCAGATATGACTTCTTGAAAAGCAAGGATCTTGAGTGGTTCTTCTTTTTCCTAAGAGAGCAAAAGTATGCAAGTGGGCAAAGGATGAACCGTGCAACTGAAACAAGGTATTGGAAAAACTCCTGGAAAGGACAGAAGTATCTTATACAAAGAGAAGACAACCTGGTTTTTCATCAAGGCCCTGCATCTCGTGGGGAATTATTCATGAATACAAGAATAAGGATAAAAAACTGAGAGATGTTGATATTCCTCAGGTATTTTGTATGTGGTGTACAATCATAGCGAAACTGGCGAGTTGATTACATTACGATTGTACATGTAGCTAAAATTATTTGGAGAGTTCTTATGTGTTACCAAGTGATATTACATTTTGTTGGGATTTATGTAAATAAATATCATGTTATATTGTATTACATTGATTATACTTATTGATATAAAGATTATAACAAATGACTTGTAAGTTTTCTTGTGGGTTATACCCCTTACTTATAGTGTATTTGATGTAGACAAATCCAAATGATTTGATAAATTGATTAGGGTATAGGTGTGGTATATATGTACCATTGATATTATACTAAAATTTGTGGATGTGGTATGTACTTCTTAGAGTGTGGTATACACACAAGATTAAAGCACAATGAGTTGTAGTCAAGAGATCAATGAATCATATGTATTTCTTGTGTGAAGTATATCATATGCTACTTGTGAAAATTATATCATATTCTAATTGTGCGGTATATCATGTGTTACTTATACGGCATAAAGGAGTTCTTTACTAGATGAACTTGGTATACCCATCTCAAATTATGGTATATATTGTGTGTATTTTAAACTACATTTTTCTAGGTGGGTGGAATTAAACACTATGAGTTATGTAGATTTTTCAACTTTATGGGTAACAAAAATTAAATTAAGAGCATATAGTTAGTCGATCAAAACTCTAGTTTTGTGGATTTTTCAATTTAACGCGTAACAAAGAAAAGAATTAAAAACATCTAAGTTTGTGGATTTTTCAACTTTTTATGAAAAACAAAGAAATATATAAAGAGGCAGATAGTTCGTCGACAACAAAGTTTTGTGGGTTATTTAACTTTACACGCAACAAAGAAATACAACAACTTTAGTTTTGTGGATTTTTCAACTTTACGCGCAACAAAGAAATATATTAAGAGTAGATGGTTGGTCGACAACAACTCTAATTTTCTGGATTTTCAACTTTACATGCAACAAAGAAATATATTAAGAGTACATCATTGTCGACAACAACTCTAGTTTTATGGATTTTTCAATTTTACGCGCAATAAAGATATTCTTTAAATAATATAAAACTAGAAAATACAAGCGATTGCTTCAAACATCACAAACAACACTACGAAGATTTCTGAAAATATTAAAATAAAAAATAATTAAGCCAAAGTAACGTTCGAATTTTACATAAATAAATATTGCAACCATCATTAGATAATCGGACTATTTTAAAAAGGGGAGTATTTCTAACAAAGAAGCAGCAAATTGCATTTATGCCATCCTCTTCAATAATCAAGAAAAGTGGTGCATATTAAAAAAGAGTATATAATTTAGTTGCATTGAGTTAGGTAATAAAGGATTTTACTGCATGTTCATCTATTGAAAAAATATACATATATTAAGCAAAAAGTGCATTACAGGAACTACAAACACCAATAAGATCTAGTAATATAGATATTATTACAAGTAATTAAGCTATTAATTGAATTTTAACCCCTTACCTTCCTTGCTAACAACGGAAAAGAAGAGAAAAAGATCCAGGACAACCGTAATTAAATAAATAATAGGATCCAAATGTAGTATCAGAAAGTATAGGCTTTATTTATTGGGGTATAGGTGTTGTATATACCAACTAAACTAAGTGTAATGGTATGTACCATTGATTTTATATTAAACTTAACTAAAAAAAGTGGTATATGTACCCCAAGGTGATGTATATACACAAGACTAAAGCAAGGTGAGTTTTGGTCAAAAGATTAATGAATAATCTGTATTTCTTGTGTGTGGTATATCATATGCTACAAGTGAAAATTATATCATGTGCTAATTGTGAGGTAAATCATGTTTTACCTATGAGGCATAAACGAGTGTTTTACTAGATGAACTTGATATACCCATCCCAAATTATGGTATATACCCACTTGGTGTATTCGAAACTACATTTATCTAGGGGTGTGGTTTGTACCACTCTGAGTTTTATGGATTTTTCAACTATAGGCGCAACAAAAAAATATATTAAGAGCATACCGTTTGGTCAACAAGAACTTTAGTTTTGTGGATTTTTACAAATACGCACAGCAAAAAATATATTAAGTGTCGATCATTGGTCGACAACAACTCTAGATTTGTGGATTTTTCAACTTTATGCGCAACAAATAAATGTATTAACAACAGTGGACGACAACAACTCTAGTTTTGTCCATTTTTCAAATTTATGCACAACATAGAAATACTTTTTCTTTTTGACTTCAACAAATAAATACTACTACTCTATTTTAGTAGATTTTTTAACTTTAAGCTTAATAAAGAAATATATGAGAAACATATTATGGTCGACAACTACTCTAATTCTGTGGATTTTTTAACTTTACGCTAAATAAATTAATAAATTAAAACAGGTTGTTACTCGACAACAACTTTAGTTTTGTGGATTTTTAAACTTTACGCGCAATAAAGAAATTGGTGTCGCCTAGGGTGTGATAAAATATGATATAAATAAAGTGCAGATAAACACCCTAAGTTGGCACGGTTTTTCAAGTATTACAGGACGTATGCAAGTTTTAATGATAAGAATATTCGTTCCTCAGAGACTATGAAAGTTAGAGATAACTTATGCAAATTATCAAGTGCAAATATGAGAGCTAGAGATAATAATTCGCAAGGGTAAAGAAGAGAAATAGATATTTTTATTTGGTTTTTGAATAAAGGAAAATTAAACTAATAAATTAAACACAGAAAATAAATAACAGAAAAGAAAAGAAAATGGTATGAAAGTTAGCTTGAGTGCATAGCATGTAATTCCCACTAGTTTTGCCGTTCTAAACATGTAAGGGTGTATTATGTAGTATTTCAATAATCGGTTCCAATTACGCTAGGTAGTTTTAAATAGGATTTACGTGTGTCAATAAGGCTTCCTAAGCAAACTGTTCCTGTAATTGGTAAATAGTAACATGTACTAAACCATAGTGATTATCTAGTTAGGTTGATTTGTCAAATCTAAACCGAATACTAGACGTTATGTGCTAAACATGTAATTAAACACCGTTGTCAATGGTGACCTAACTACTAGATGGTAATTCTATATGGTTGCGGTTCCACAAGAACACTGAATATAAATCCAAACACATAAACAGAGAATAAAAACAATAATTCAATTTAAAACATAGAATTCCCAAATTAGATAGATGTCAATCGAAACTAGGGTTCATACATATATGCTAAAACTCAGGCTAATGGAATTTAATTCATACAAATAAAAGAAGAGAAAAGAGTTACGAAATCAAAGGTTGAAGGTGACATATGGTGTTCTGCTCCTTCCAGACTTCTTCTCTTTTGTTGCAGCTTCATCTTGGCCTTAGGGTCTGGCCAAGGATGATTTAAGAGTGTTAAGAGGCTGTATTTATAGTGTATAGGTTGACCTAATTCGTTTCTTGAAGGAGAGGTTAAGTAATGGACTCCAAGCCCAACTCAAATTCGTATGGAAATAAAGATAATTACTGCTGACTTGTTTTGAGCATATCTTCTTCGTTATTGGTCGGTTTTTATCCCACAAGATACCAAAAGAATCCTCACAGAATTATATACGTCCCTGTGAAAGGAATCTTCCAAAATCGGCTTGGTTTTGGAGTTATCACCACCTCTTTTAGGTGTAGCTGCAGAAAGTCGGATTTAAGGAACCTTTTCGTTTTCCTAATTGAACTCTGTTTCCTTCTATCTCCAATTTCAATGTTTATCTTCTTTCCTTTAGCTCTTTGAACCAACTTGTACTCTAATTAAGTACCATATATTTCTAAAGCTTTACACTAAATAAATAATTAAACCCAATATGCTCTAAAAATATTAAATAATCAATTCAAGACCCAAAATAGGAAAGTGTACTAAATCATGAGAAATTCGACCTATAAACAAATAAATACGCCTAAAATGATGTCTCTGAAATAGATTTAATTATCACAAATGAGGAGACATCAAGACCCCCAACTCAAAGTTGTATTGTCCCGATACAATAAAAGTAAAGAACAGAAGGGTAGTCAAATAAACAAGAAAAAGAAGTAGGAGGAGAATAAGAACAGAACACAATGAGTGATCCTAGAGCAAAATATCTAAAAAGTCTCATGTAGTAATGCTCAAGAATTAATGCACAAGTAGGCTTAATATACACATAATCAACAATCCATAATTTCAAGTCCAGATTAATTTTGCAATGCCAGAAGTAGAGGATGATAACTTAGTTCATGCTAATGGCTATAGGTTGTTCATAGGTCCTAATATAGCATCTAATGGTCCACTTACCTATTACCTAATATCTCAATTGTTTCTCCATCAAGTAGTTAGAAATCCTAAGGTCTTTGGTTATAATGTGGCTTAAGGACGGGTGTGGTATATCTGGATAATGAAAAGTGAGTTTTTGGCTCTCTCCTCACTAGCCATCAACGAATCGCCCTAGAGCTTGAGTTTTCGCTCGAAGATGTTCTCACTCAACCCAATTTATTGATGCTTTTAATGTGCATCCCCAATAAATCCCAAATAAAACCTTTTATGATGATATACAAATTCCACTTTGCCGGTCCGAATATATATTCTTTTCATATCAATTTTTTTTCTTTTGTATAGCTATGACTCTCTTTTTGATGTTCGAGATATCATGCAATTTTTTCGTATTTATATATTTTTCTTTTGTATGCCCTTGTTGGCAATTTTAGCTTGTGGCTTCGTTTTCATTCACTATTACCCCGGCAAAGGGTTACAATAATAACTTTTTCATCATCAATAAAATTACAAATACAATTTCCCAAACCCAATGGTTCCTCATAATGAAACCCACCACCCCAAAACCAAGCTCTAAAAACGACTTGTCTCAAGTTTTGCGATTCAAGTGCGGGTCATATAGATAAGTCATAAAAACTAAGGGTATGGATTATAATGTGGTTAAATAAAAGGCTTTAGAAAGGCTCAGGGGGTCTAAGACGGATAAATAATAACAATAATCAAGTAAAAAGGGTGAGAAAGTATAAAGGCTTCAAGTGTCTTCAATATGAAAGAACTGCCTTATTCATTTTTCTAACGACCGGCTTTTGTTACTTTTTCACTAATAGTTCATGGATAAGCGGGTTTTCAACTAATTTCAAACCTCACGTTCTACACACCAAATAACTCTCCCTAAGTTTCAACGTGATTTCTTAGCATTTCTCATTAACTTTCCTATCCTTTATTTCCCGTTTTCATACACGCATACTAAACATATTTGTAACATCTTTCAAAAACATACTACTTACTATCATTGACCTAATTAAAATCATGCTCAATACGTACATTCAACATATTCTATGCCTAATTCAACCCAAAAAATTTAAATTTTATGAAAAAAACAAAAAACAGAAAGGAAGATGAGGACAACGAATCCCCACCCCCAACTCAAAAATGAGCCGTGTCCCCACGACTCGAAAAAGACTCAAGAAAGATAAAATTTAAAATTAGCACACATATTGCACATAAAGAAATGGTAGGAAAGAAAGAAAACATACTCTTCGAGGCTATTACCTCGCCTTAATGACATCCAAGATAGGATTTTGCTGGATTTTCTTTAATTGCTCGAGGAGTGTTATGATGTACTCCTTTTCTGCTTTTGAAAGTTGCGTAATTACTCTCAAAACTTTAATGATCCAAGCATTGTCAATATTGTTACTCATCTTAAATTCATGTGTTTCTTCTTCACCCAACTTATTATTCGATTTTCCGATCAAGACACGTGATCATAGTAGGATATTGCATTAAATAACGGCATGGAAGAGATCGAAAATCGTTTCAACTCCTCATAGATCAACTGTGACACATCCTCTTCTTCTCCTCTCAAAATACAATTCAACAAAAAGAACGTTTTTTAGAACGTCTTACCATTAACGTAGACCAACCCAATATTTCCAAATCTCCATGAATCGTCTTGTATTCTCCTTATCAACTTCTTCTTCAAATACTTTCTCATAAGCAAAAGGTAGTTCCTTTAATTGTTTCTTCGGAGAAGCTATCATGACCATTGAAGCTTTCTCTTTTTCTTCGGGTGTAGGGTCTTTGATTTGTAGAGGTTGTGTTGTTTTCTTCACTAAAGTTAGAACCTTTTTTCCCATTGAATCAACACAGCATGCTAACCTCTCTTCTCTTGACTTGTTTTACCCTTTGAATTGGAACTAGGACTTTTCTCACTTGATTTCTTCTCAATAGGACCCATACCTTGCTTTTCTTCATCTTCCTTACAGTAGATAATGTTTATGTCCTCTTAATCATCTCAATTGACCCCCAACTCAAAGCTTTAACCACTCTTGAAATTTGAAACTCTTGATTATTGGTTGTACAAGCTTTATTTGGGTTAGGAAAGGTGTTTTGATGATGATTCTCTATATGTGTAAGATGGATTCTTCATGGATTGGTATGGATTTAAGAAATTATAGGATGAATTTCCGAAATTTAAGCTTTTGATTCTTGGATTCAATGTGTTTTGGTAAGGATTGGTTGCTTGATCCTTTGTACTGATGTGGAGAGAAGATTTGATGTGTTTTTCTTGATGATTGAGTAGTGTTTTGATGATTGGTGAAGGTTTTTATGAGCTTCAATGGCTTTGGGAGTGTTTTGGAGAAGAAAGAGAGGCTTGAGGTTTAATAAATTCGGAATAATAGCTATTACTTCCTTTTATAAACTCGAATCCGCACTTTTCTCTCTCCAGTCGGCGCGCTGCGGTATACCGCGCATATAGTCCGGTATACCGCACCTATCAGCGTTCCAAAAAATTTCGCCTCGTCAAAAATCACGCGCTACCTACCAGTGGCACGGGTTTTTGTGCACTGCGGTATACCGCGCCTGTGGTCCGGTATACCGCACTGATGCTTCAGCTTTTCCGAAAAAATTTGTTTTCTCCTCCCTAACTCGATTTCTCCAATACCTAAGCATCAAAAACACTAATGCCTTTCTCAAATATGCAATATCAACTAAAATTAACTAAGCTAAACATAAATTAAAAACTAGAAACGTAAAAACATAAAAGAAATTACGGGTTGTCTCCCGTATAGCACTTTTGTTTAACGTCTTTTAAAGTTAGACGTGTTACCTCGATTAAGAATAACGGAATTTCCACCCTTTGCCTCTAATTCTCACGAACTTTTCAGCTCGATTTTTCATAATCATGGATGGTGCCATCCAAGATTTCGTGGGAATGGGTGTTTCTGGTGGTAACTCGATAGTATTACACTCCTCTGGTGATCCACTCATATCCTTAGTTTCGAATATTCGTTTGTTAAAAAGAATGTCCTTCATGAATTTTAGATATTTTGGCATTCTCTTGAGAGCTTCTACAAACGGTATTTTAATCTCTAACTTGCTCACCATGTCAACGAACTTCTTGAATTCCAGGTCATTGTCCTTTTTTCAGACACGTGAAGGGTATGGCGGTGGAGGACATGTGTTGGTTACCACTGGGCTCTCTTTCTTTTCTGGTGTCTTCTCTGAGACACTTTTTGGTTCAACTACCTCTTCGACTGTATCTTCTGTTGTTTCTTCTCCCCCCTTTTCTGGAATATGGACTGGTTCTGGTTCTAGTCTTGGTGGAGGTAGTTGTTTTCCACTTCTTAATTCAACTGAATGACAAACATTGTTTTCTGGAGCACTAGTATCACTTCCGAGTTGCTCTTTTGCAAAGATTTGAAGTTTATTCACCATTTGTGACATAGTATGCTCAATATTTTTAAGCGCCTTGGATGAGTTTTGGAATCTTTGCTGGCTAATCTCCATATCTTCAATTAGGTTCATTATCTTAGCCATGCTTGAATTCAAACTCGAAGGTTGTTCTTGTATGGTTTGCTGCATTGAATAAGAAATTGGTTCGTGATAAGCTTCATTATAAATCGGCGCTTCTTGATAGATAGGTTGTGGAGGATAATAAGATTGTGGTCGCGGTTGATAATATGTCTGTTGATTTCCGACCCAATTGTAATTCTGTGGGGGTTGATAATCAGCGTAATTTTCTTGAGATTGATAATAACCATCATAATAATGGTTTCTTTGATAAGGTATGAAGGAAATTGAAGCTGGATTATTCATGCAATATTCCCACGAGTGATCTCTTGCTCCACAACTAGGACATGAAGGTGATGTATGTACTAGATTTCTCTGAGCTATTTCTCGCGCTTGTTCTCGTAATTCCTCAAGTTGTTGGTTTAACTCTTTGAGCTTTAGACATTCTAAAGTCTCTTTTTGTTTTTCTGATTCAAACGACCAACTTCTCTTAGGTTCAAGAAAATTCTCCATAATAGTATTAGCTTCTTCAGGATCTAATAATATGGAACCTTTATCTCCTAATAAATCTGCTCTCGCCTAAAAAAATCTGTAAAATAAAAACTAAAAAGAAAAACGTAAAATAGAACTAAGTAAAATATAAGCACTATATAATTGCACAAGGACTAACGATGTAGTCCCCGGCAGCAGCGCCAAAAACTTGGTGTCGCCTAGGGTGTGATAAAATATGATATAAATAAAGTCCAAATAAACACCCTAAGCTGGCACGGTTCTACAAGTATTACAGGACGTATGCAAGTTTTAATGATAAGAAGATTCGTTCCTCAGAGACTATGAAAGTTAGAGAGAACTTATGCAAATTATCAAGTGCAAATATGAGAGCTAGAGAGAATAATACGCAAGGGTGAAGAAGAGAAATAGATATTTTTATTTGGTTTTTGAATAAAGGAAAATTAAACTAATAAGTTAAAGACAAAAAATAAATAACAGAAAAGAAAAGAAAATAGTATGAAAGTTAGCTTGAGTGGATAGCATGTAATCCCCACTAGTTTTGCCGTTCTAAACATGTAAGGGTGAATTATATAGTATTTCAATAATCGGTTCCAATTACGCTAGGTAGTTTTAAATAGGATTTAACTGTGTCAATAAGGCTTCCTAAGCAAACTGTTCTTGTAACTGGTAAATAGTAACATGTACTAAACCATAGTGATTATCTAGTTAGGTTGATTTGTCAGATCTAAACCGAATACTAGACGTTATGTGCTAAACATGTAATTAAACACCGTTGTCAATGGTGACCTAACTACTAGATGGTAATTCTATATGGCCGCGGTTCCATAAGAACACAGAATATAAATCCAAACACATAAACAGAGAATAAAAACAATAACTCAATTTAAAACATAGAATTCCCAAATTAGATAGATGTCAATCAAAACTAGGGTTCATACATATATGCTAAAACTCAAGCTAATGGAATTTAATTCATACAAAGAAAAGAAGAGAAAAGAGTTACGAAATCAAACGTTGAAGGAGACATATGGTGTTTTGCTCCTTCCAGACTTCTTCTCTTGTGTTGCAGCTTCCTTTTGGCCTTAGGGTCTGGCCAAGGATGATTTAAGAGTGTTAAGAGGCTGTATTTATAGTGTATAGGTTGACCTAATTCGTTTCTTGAAGGAGAGGTTAAGTAATGGACTCCAAGCCCAACTCAAATTCGTATGGAAATAAAGATAATTACTGCTGACTTGTTTTGAGCATATCTTCTTCGTTATTGGTCAGTTTTTAGCCCACAAGATACCAAAAGAATCCTCACAGAATTATCTACGTCCCTGTGTAAGGAATCTTCCAAAATCGGCTTGGTTTTGGAGTTATCACCACTTCTTTTAGGCGTAGCTGCAGAAAGTCAGATTTAAGGCAGCTTTTCCTTTTCCTAATTGAACTCTGTTTCCTTCTATCTCCAATTTCAATGTTTATCTTCTTTCCTTTAGCTCTTTGAACCAACTTGGACTCTAATTAATTACCATATATTTCTAAAGCTTCACACTAAATAAATAATTAAAGCCAATATGCTATAAAAATATTAAATAATCAATTCAAGACCCAAAATAGGAAAGTGTACTAAATCATGAGAAATTCGACCTATAAACAAATAAATACGCCTAAAAAGATGTCTCTGAAATAGTTTAATTATCACAAATGAGGAGACATAAGAAATATAGTAAAAGTAGATTGTTGGTCAACAAGAAATTTAGTTTTGTGGATTTTTCAACTTTACGTGCAACATGTTATATTTTTTGGATAATGTAAAACTAGATAATACAATAGATCGTTTTAAACATCACCAACAACACTGCAAAGCTTTTTGAAAACATTAAAATGAAAAAAAAAATGAGCTAATGAAACATTCCAATTATGCATACATAAATATTGAAACCAATAATAAATAATCTTACTATTACAAAAGAAGTGAGTAATTCTAACAAAGAGACATCAAATTGCACTTGTGGATCCTCTTCAATTGTCAAGAAGTGGGGAACATGTACCATAGAGTGCATATAATTTGGTTTCATTGAGTTACCTAATGAAGGATTTTGTTGCATATTCTTCCATTGAAATATTATACCGATGTTATGCAAAGATTGCATTATAGGGACTAAAGAAACCAATAAGATCATGTAATATAGATATTATTTCAATTACTTAAGCTATTAATTGAATTTTAACCCCTTACATTTCTTACTAACAACAAAAATAAGAACAAAGGATCCAAGACAACCGTAATTAAACATATAATAGGATCCAAAAGTATTATTAGAAAATTGAGGCTTTATTGATTGGGGTATAGGTGTTGTATATACCCACTGGACTGTGTCCAGTGGTATCTACCATTGATATTATATGAAACTTAACTAAGGATTTGGTATTTACCCCTTCAAGTGTTGTATATACACATCGAGTGTATATGATTGGTCAAAACTCAAATGAGCTGATAAATTTATTGGGGTATAGTTCTGGTATATACCCATTGGACTGGCATATGAAAAAATCCAATAAACAAGTAAAAAGAACAAGGACAAAAGTGTAGAAATACATTTTACAAATTATAAGGATAGCAAATTGATGGTTAAACAATTCCTCTATGAATTTATAAGTACAATTAATGAAGAGTCAAAATCAAAAGATAATAAGAAATCGATAGCTATATGTAATCTTAGGAAACCAAAGCTTCAACAATCATACCCCGTTGATCTTCGCGGTTGTCCTCCACCGCCAAAGTAAGGTATATTTCCTTGGGAAGCATACGATGCCATGGCTTTCTTCTCAGGATCCTGAAATTAACTTAAATCTAAGCTTAAAATACACTTAAAGTGAAGAACTTAATCGATAAAAAGGCTTATCTTGTGAGGTATACATATGCTACTTGTGAAAATTATATTATGTGCTAATTGTTAGGTATATCATGTGTAACTTGTGAGACATAAACGTGTATATTATTAGATTAACTTGGTATACCCACCCTAGATAAAGGTATATATTCACACGAATTTGTACTTTTAGTCTCGGTTGTATTTTATTCATATACATGTGAGGTGTGGTATGTGCCCCTTAGAGTGTGGAGAAGGATGTAGATGCGGTTTCGGATCCTACGTCGAAAGACATAAAATCGAGGCTGACCTTCGGTGATCGTGAAGGCTGAAACAATGTTGTTGTTTGTCACCGAGGTTGCCACCGGAAACGAATTTCAGCGACATAGAAATTTTCCGTGGATGAAATGATATAAAATAAGTGAGAAATAGTAATTAATCAATATATAAGAGATTGGTTATTTTTTATATACATATGTAATATAATCAAAAGATTTAATGTGTGAAAAAAATATTTGATTGGCCTAGTTTTTTATCTAACTAAAAAATTATTCCATAAAATTAAAATTAAAAATTAAAAATATGAAAGTAAATTAATACTGGGATAAAATTTTGATTTTCAATCTTAACTAGACAATTAAGAAACGGTAATACTTAGCCCAACAAACAAAATTAATGGGCCTTCTTCTTGAGCTCTAGAAAATATAGAAAGACGGTCGTAAACACCCAAAATAGGCAAAAAATCATCTATATAAATATTCTTTTAATCAACAAAAGCATAACCCTAATCTCTACCTTCTCCTTCGGCTTTCTTTTATTCTATTCTTTACAAAAGAAGCGTCAACTATAAACCAATTCTCCAATTATCATTGTTCAAAATATCAGATTTGATAGAAGTATCCATCCATGGATGAAATTATTTTGTAAACTCCACCAAACTTTATCAACAAAGTATTTTTCTTTTTGGATTTTCAATATTTTAATCTTAATTGAAAATATGTCTGAGTTCTGAAAAAAAATCCATATCTATCATGAGATTTGTTTTTTTAATTGTTTGTAAATATTTTTAATATCATTTTTTCTCAAGAATCAAGTAAAAAACTAAAATTCTTTATCAAATTTGGTGAAATTTATCAATGAATTTATTGTAGTCCAGCATATTTTGATTAAAAATATAAGTGAAATTCATCTTTCATTAGTTATTATTTTGTATCTATTTTAATTTTTTAATATGGTTTTATTTAATTTTTTGGATCTCATTCCGTGAATTTTACTCAATCCATACTTCACCTTGTTGTAATAAAAATTATCAATTTTACTTATTTTTTTTCAGTTTTGAAAAACCTGAATTCTTATAATTTGTAAATCATTTTAGTTTATTTACTTTTAAGTTAAATATTATTAAATATTGGATCTCATTTTACTATAAAAAGTATGACTTTTCATTTTTTTCTTAATTTCTACTTCAAAACATGTTTTAGAAGATATGGGTTTATTTTACATTTTGTATTACTCTAAAACAATGGAATGCTAGAGATACGCACTTTTATAACAAAAAAAATTGTGAAGTCTATTTGCTAAATTTAGAAGAAATATTATATTATTCATGATTTTCTCTTTGTTTAGACCCTCATTGTTAATAGTAGTTATCATTTTTATATCTTATATTCTCGAATTATTTTTTTATTTGTCAAAAATAATTTTGTTGTATTAACATTTTTTTACAAAAATTAGTATAAATAATAGTTGTGATTTACATGTTTGTGTGGCTTACAAATAGGATTTTTTTCTCCACAGGATTATGTTTAGAGTAAAATGAACAACATTATGATGTATAAATTGAGATGGATGGTCATTACATTTCAATATATAGATCACCAATTCTTTAAAGGTTAGAATATAATTCTTTTTAATTGATATATGTTCGAAAATGGTATTTTCATTTAATAAATAGTAAACTATAAGAAAACTCTATAACTATCTAATATTGGAATATTATATTAGTCAACAATAACTGTAAAAGGCTCTTGACACCCTCTACTCTCCATTACAAGGTCTCTAATTAACTCGTGAAGTATAGAAGGTAAACTATAGAGTCCTTGCTTATGACTGAAACTTATATATATATATATATATATATATATATATATATATATTTCTCTCTCCAATCACACCACAAATATACATATTATATATAAGATAATATTTTCTCTCTCCATTCACTTTCCAACTATCAGAAGAAGATGGGTTCAAAATCAATTTGTCAATAATCATCCAATAATAATAAGTTTTTTCTTTAGATCTAACATATACCCATCCAAAATCTAATAGGTATTATAGTAGATGTTTTAGAATCTAGCTTCCACACTTTCATTTAAAAGAAAAGAAGTACCAAGGAACAAAATTTCCAAAGGATGTGGTTTCCTGTATCCATATCCAGTTATTACTTGAAGGTGTTCTATTTGTATCACATAACAACCATGTCACTTCTTCCTGGATTTTGGTTCCACACTGAAGTGGAACTAACCATGTATTACCTTAAGCGCAAGGCAATGGGAAAGAAAATTTACATTAAAGCTATCTCTGAAATCAACATTTACAAGTTCTCTCCATGGGATCTTCCCTTATCTATTTTAATTCTCAATTCATTTCATTGATATCCTTTCTTTCTTAAACTAACTTGTACTTTGTACTATTTTCTGTTGCAGATATGACTTGCTTGAAAAGCAAGGATCTTGAGTGGTTCCTATTTTTCCTAAGAGAGCAAAAGTATGCAAGTGGGCAAAGGATGAACCGTGCAACTGGAAAGGACAGAAGTATCTTATACAAAGAGAAGACAACCTGGTTTTTCATCAAGACCCTGCATCTCGTGGGAATTATTCATGAATACAAGAATAAGGATCAAAAACTGAGAGATGTTGATATTCCTCAGGTATTTTGTATGTGGTGTACAATCATAGCGAAATTGACGAGTTGATTACATTACGATTGTACATGTAGCTAAAATTCTTTGGAGAGTTATTATGTGTAATCAAGTGATATTATATTTTGTTGGGATTTATGTAAATAAATATCATGTTATATTGTATTACATTGATTATACTTATTGATATAAAGATTATAACAATTGACTTGTAAGTTTTCTTGTGGGTTATACCCCTTACTTATAGTGTATTTGATGCAGACAAATCCAAATGATTTGATAAATTGATTAGGGTATAGGTGCGGTATATATGTACCATTGATATTATACTAAAATTTGTGGATTTGGTATGTACTTCTCAGAGTGTGGTATACACACAAGATTAAAGCACAATTAGTTTTAGTCAAGAGATCAATGAATCATATGTATTTCTTGTGTGAAGTATATCATATGCTACTTGTGAAAATTATATCATATTCTAATTGTGATGTATATCATGTGTTACTTATAAGGCATAAAGGAGTTCTCTACTAGATGAACTTGGTATACCCATCTCAAATTATGGTATATACTCATTGTGTGTATTTTAAACTACATTTTTCTAGGTGGGTGGAATTAAACACTCTGAGTTCTGTAGATTTTTCAACTTTTAAAACTCTAGTTTTGTGGATTTTTCAGTTTAACGCGTAACAAAGAAATGAATTAAAAACAGCTAAGTTTGTGAATTTTTCAACTTTTTATGAAAAACAAAGAAATATATAAAGAGGCAGATAGTTCGTCGACAACAAAGTTTTATGGGTTATTTAACTTTACACGCAACAAAGAAATACAACAACTTTAGTTTTGTGGATTTTTCAACTTTACGCGCAACAAAGAAATATATTAAGATTAGATGGTTGGTCGACAACAACTCTAATTTTCTGGATTTTCAACTTTACATGCAACAAAGAAATATATTAAGAGCACATCATTGTCTACAACAACTCTAGTTTTATAGATTTTTCAACTTTACGCGCAATAAAGATATTCTTTAGATAATATAAAACTAGAAAATACAAGCGATCGCTTCAAACATCACAAACAACACTACAAAGATTTCTGAAAATATTAAAATAAAAAATAATTAAGCCAATGAAACATTCAAATTTTACATAAATAAATATTGCAACCATCATTAGATAATCTGACTATTTTAAAAAGGGGAGTATTTCTAACAAATAAGAAGCAAATTGCATTTATGCCATCCTCTTCAATAATCAAGAAAAGTGGTGCATATTAAAAAAGAGTATATAATTTAGTTGCATTGAGTTAGGTAATAAAGAATTTTACTGCATGTTCATCCATTGAAAAAATATACATATATTAAGCAAAAAGTGCATTACAGGGACTACAAACACCAATAAGATCTAGTAATATAGATATTATTACAAGTAATTAAGCTATTAATTGAATTTTCACCCCTTACCTTCCTTGCTAACAACAGAAAAGAAAAGAAAAAGATCCAGGACAACCGTAATTAAATAAATAATAGGATCCAAATGTAGTATCAGAAAGTATAGGCTTTATTTATTGGGGTATAGGTATTGTATATACCAACTAAACTAAATGTAATGGTATGTACCATTGATTTTATATTAAACTTAACTAAAAATATGGTATATGTACCCCAAGGTGATGTATATACACAAGACTAAAGCAGGGTGAGTTTTGGTCAAAAGATTAATGAATAATTTGTATTTCTTGTGTGTGGTATATCATATGCTACAAGTGAAAATTATATCATGTGCTAATTGTGAGGTAAATCATGTTTTACCTATGAGGCATAAACGAGTGTTTTACTAGAGGAACTTGATATACCCATCCAAAATTATGGTATATACCCACTAGGTGTATTTGAAACTACATTTGTGTAGGGGTGTGGTTTGTACCACTCTGAGTTTTATGGATTTTTCAACTATAGGCGCAACACAAAAATATATTAAGAGCATACCGTTGGTCAACAAGAACTTTAGTTTTGTGGATTTTTACAAATACGCACAGCAAAAAATATATCAAGTGTCGATCATTGGTCGACAACAACTCTAGATTTGTGGATTTTTCAACTTTACGCGCAACAAATAAATGTATTAACAACAGTGGACGACAACAACTCTAGTTTTGTCCATTTTTCAAATTTATGCACAACATAGAAATACTTTTTCTTTTGGACTTCAACAAATAAATACTACTACTCTATTTTTGTGGATTTTTTAACTTTACGCTTAATAATGAAATATATGAAAAACATATTATGGTCGACAACTACTCTAATTCTGTGGATTTTTTAACTTTACGCTAAATAAAGAAATAAATTAAAACGGGTTGTTACTCGACAACAACTTTAGTTTTGTGGATTTTTAAACTTTACGCGCAATAAAGAAATATAGTAAGAGTAGATTGTTGGTCAACAAGAAATTTAGTTTTGTGGATTTTTCAACTTTACGTGCAATATGTTATATTTTTTTGATAATGTAACACTAGATAATACAATAGATCGCTTTAAACATCACCAACAACACTGCAAAGCTTTTTGAAAACATTAAAAGGAAAAAAATTTGAGCTAATGAAACAGTCCAATTATAAATACATAAATATTGAAACCAATAATAAATAATCTTACTATTACAAAAGAAATGAGTAATTCTAACAAAGAGACATCAAATTGCACTTGTGGATCCTCTTCAATTGTCAAGAAGAGTGGAACATGTACCAAAGAGTGCATATAATTTGGTTTCATTCAGTTACCTAATGAAGGATTTTGCTGCATGTTCTTCCATTGAAATATTATACCTATGTTATGCAAAGATTGCATTATAGGGACTAAAGAAACCAATAAGATCATGTAATATAGATATTATTTCAATTACTTAAGCTATTAATTGAATTTTAACCCCCTTACATTTCTTACTAACAACAAAAATAAGAACAAAGGATCCAAGACAACCGTAATTAAACATATAATAGGATCCAAAAGTATTATTAGAAAATTGAGGCTTTATTGATTGGGGTATAGGTGTTGTATATACCCACTGGACTGTGTCCAGTGGTATCTACCATTGATATTATACGAAACTTAACTAAGGAGCTGGTATCTACCCCTTCAAGTGTGGTATATACACACCGAGTGTATATGATTGGTCAAAACTCAAATGAGCTGATAAATTGATTGTGGTATAGTTCTGGTATATACCCATTGGACTGACATATGAAAAAATCCAATAAATAAGTAAAAAGAACAAGGACAAAAGTGTAGAAATACATTTTACAAATTATAAGGATAGCAAATTGAAGGTTAAACAATTTCTCAATGAATTTATAAGTACAATTAATGAAGAGTAAATCAAAAGATAATAAGAAATCGATAGCTATATGTAATCTTAGGAAACCAAAGCTTCAACAATCATACCCCGTTGATCTTCGCAGTTGTCCTCCACCGCCAAAGTAAGGTATATTTCCTTGGGAAGCATACGATGCCATAGCTTTCTTCTCGGGATCCTGTAATTAACTTAAATCTAAGCTCAAAATACACTTAAAGTGAAGAACTTAATCGATAAAAAGGCTTATCTTGTGAGGTATATCATATGCTACTTGTGAAAATTATATTATGTGCTAATTGTTAGGTATATCATGTGTAACTTGTGAGGCATAAAAGTGTAAATTATTAGATTAACTTGGTATACCCACCCCAGATAAAGGTATATATTCACACGAATTTGTACTTTTAGTCTCGGTCGTATTTTATTCATATACATGTGGGGTGTTGTACGTGCCCCTTAGAGTGTGGAGAAGGATGTAGATGCGGTTTCGGATCCTACGTCGAAAGACATAAAATTTAGGCTGACCTTTGGTGATCGTGAAGGCTGAAACATTGTTGTTGTTTGTCACCGAGGTTGTCACCGGAAACGAATTTCAGCGACATAGAAATTTGTCGTGGATGAAATGATATAAAATAAGTGAAAAAAAGTAATTAATCAATATATAAGAGATTGGTTATTTTTTTATATACATATGTAATATAATCAAAAGATTTAATGTGTGAAAAAAATATTTGATTGTCCTAGTTTTTTATCTAACTAAAAAATTATTCCATAAAATTAAAATTAAAAATTAAAAATATGAAAGTAAATTAATGGGTAATACTTCGATCCAATATTGGATGGTCCAATATTCCTATCACAGCCATTAATTATTTTAGCAAAACACATGTCACTAGATTAATATGTTAGTTACTTTTGCAAGTTTAAATCATGGGGTATGTGTATTAATATAATTGGTGTAGGATCATCCAATATTGGATGGAAGAATTTTAATATAATTGGTGTAGGATCATCCAATATTGGATGGAAGAATTTTCCATAAATGAATACTGGGATAAAATTTTGATTTTCAATCTTAACTAGACAATTAAGAAACGGTAATATTT
Organism: Nemophila menziesii; assembly: GCA_029959085.1. Taxonomy (NCBI): domain Eukaryota; kingdom Viridiplantae; phylum Streptophyta; class Magnoliopsida; order Boraginales; family Hydrophyllaceae; genus Nemophila; species Nemophila menziesii. The sequence goes on along the minus strand of JARWIR010000051.1, from coordinate 3,792,105 downwards.
AGCCCAACAAACAAAATTAATGGGCCTTCTTCTTGAGTTCTAGAAAATATAGAAAGACTGTCGTAAACACCCAAAATAGGCCAAAAATCATCTATATAAATATTCTTTTAATCAACAAAAGCATAACCCTAATCTCTACTTTCTATTATTCTAATCTTTACAAAAGTAGCCGTCAACTATAAACCAATTCTCCCATTATCCGTAAGTAATCTATCATTTATTTGTTCAAAATATCAGATTTGATAGAAGTATCCATACATGGATGAAATTATTTTGTAAACTCCACCAAAATTTATCAACAAAGTATTTTTCTTTTTGGATTTTCAATATTTTAATCTTAATTGAAAATATGTCTAAGTTCTGGAAAAAAAATCCATATCTATCATGAGATTTGTTTTTTTAATTGTTTGTAGATATTTTTAATATCATTTTTTCTCAAGAATCAAGTAAAAAACTAAAATTCTTTATCCAATTTGGTGAAATTTATCAATGAATTTATTGTAGTCCAGCATATTTTGATTAAAAATATAAGTAAAATTCAACTTTCATTAGTTATTATTTTTGTATCTATTTTGATTTTTGAATATGGTTTTATTTAATTTTTTGGATCTCATTCCGGGAATTTTACTGAATCCATACCTAACCTTGTTGTAATAAAAATTATCAATTTTACTCTTTTTTTTTCATTTTTGAAAAACCTGAATTCTTATAATTTGTAAATCATTTTAGTTTATTTACTTTTAAGTTAAATATTATTAAATATTGGATCTCATTTTACTATAAAAAGTATGACTTTTCAATTTTTTCTTAATTTCTACTTCAAAACATGTTTTAGAAGATAGGGGTTTATTTTACATTTTGTATTACTGTAAAATAATGGAATGCTAGAGATACGCACTTTTATAACAAAAAAATTGTGAAGTCTATTTGCTAAATTTAGAAGAAATATTATATTATTCACGATTTTCTCTTTGTTTAGACCCTCATTGTTAATAGTAGTTATCATTTTTATATCTTATATTCTCGAATTATTTTTTTATTTGTCAAAAATAATTTTGTTGTATTAACATTTTTTTACAAAAATTAGTATAAATAATAGTTGTGATTTACATGTTTGTGTGGCTTACAAATAGGTTTTTTTTCTCCACAGGATTATGTTTAGAGTAAAATGAACACCATTATGATGTATAAATTGAGATGGATGGTCATTACATTTCAATATATAAATCACCAATTCTTTAAAGGTTAGAATATAATTCTTTTTAATTGATATATGTTCGAAAATGGTATTTTTATTTAATAAATAGTAAACTATAAGAAAACTCTATAACTATCTAATATTGGAATATTATATTAGTCGATTAGTTATTATTATTAGTGAAGTTACATTACCTCAAAAGGAACAATAACTGTAAAAGGCTCTTGACACCCTCTACTCTCCATTTACAAGGTCTCTAATTAACTCGTGAAGTATAGAAGGTAAACTATAGAGTCCTTGCTTATGACTGAAACTTATTATATATATATATATATATATATATATATATATATATATATATATAGATTTTCTCTCTCCATTCATACTACAAATATACATACTATATATAAGATAATATTTTCTCTCTCCATTCACTTTCCAACTATCAGAAGAAGATGGGTTCAAAATCAATATGTCAATAATCATCCAATAATAATAAGTTTTTTCTTTAGATCTAGCATATACCCATCTAGAATCTAATAGATATTATAGTAGATGTTTTAGAATCTTGCTTCCACACTTTCATTTAAAAGAAAAAAGATACCAAGGAACAAACTTTCCAAAGGATGTGGTCTCTTGTATCCATATCCAGTTATTACTTGAAGGTGTTCTATTTGTATCACATAACAACCATGTCACTTCTTCCTGGATTTTGGTTCCATCACACTGAAGTGGAACTAACCATGTATTACCTTAAGCGCAAGGCAATGGGAAAGAAAATTTACATTGAAGCTATCTTTGAAATCATCATTTACAAGTTCTCTCCATGGGATCTTCCCTTATCTATTTTAATTCTCAGTTCATTTCATTGATATCCTTTCTTTCTTAAACTAACTTGTACTTTGTACTATTTTCTGTTGCAGATATGACTTCTTGAAAAGCAAGGATCTTGAGTGGTTCTTCTTTTTCCTAAGAGAGCAAAAGTATGCAAGTGGGCAAAGGATGAACCGTGCAACTGAAACAAGGTATTGGAAAAACTCCTGGAAAGGACAGAAGTATCTTATACAAAGAGAAGACAACCTGGTTTTTCATCAAGGCCCTGCATCTCGTGGGGAATTATTCATGAATACAAGAATAAGGATAAAAAACTGAGAGATGTTGATATTCCTCAGGTATTTTGTATGTGGTGTACAATCATAGCGAAACTGGCGAGTTGATTACATTACGATTGTACATGTAGCTAAAATTATTTGGAGAGTTCTTATGTGTTACCAAGTGATATTAAATTTTGTTGGGATTTATGTAAATAAATATCATGTTATATTGTATTACATTGATTATACTTATTGATATAAAGATTATAACAAATGACTTGTAAGTTTTCTTGTGGGTTATACCCCTTACTTATAGTGTATTTGATGTAGACAAATCCAAATGATTTGATAAATTGATTAGGGTATAGGTGTGGTATATATGTACCATTGATATTATACTAAAATTTGTGGATGTGGTATGTACTTCTTAGAGTGTGGTATACACACAAGATTAAAGCACAATGAGTTGTAGTCAAGAGATCAATGAATCATATGTATTTCTTGTGTGAAGTATATCATATGCTACTTGTGAAAATTATATCATATTCTAATTGTGCGGTATATCATGTGTTACTTATACGGCATAAAGGAGTTCTTTACTAGATGAACTTGGTATACCCATCTCAAATTATGGTATATATTGTGTGTATTTTAAACTACATTTTTCTAGGTGGGTGGAATTAAACACTATGAGTTATGTAGATTTTTCAACTTTATGGGTAACAAAAATTAAATTAAGAGCATATAGTTAGTCGATCAAAACTCTAGTTTTGTGGATTTTTCAATTTAACGCGTAACAAAGAAAAGAATTAAAAACATCTAAGTTTGTGGATTTTTCAACTTTTTATGAAAAACAAAGAAATATATAAAGAGGCAGATAGTTCGTCGACAACAAAGTTTTGTGGGTTATTTAACTTTACACGCAACAAAGAAATACAACAACTTTAGTTTTGTGGATTTTTCAACTTTACGCGCAACAAAGAAATATATTAAGAGTAGATGGTTGGTCGACAACAACTCTAATTTTCTGGATTTTCAACTTTACATGCAACAAAGAAATATATTAAGAGTACATCATTGTCGACAACAACTCTAGTTTTATGGATTTTTCAATTTTACGCGCAATAAAGATATTCTTTAAATAATATAAAACTAGAAAATACAAGCGATTGCTTCAAACATCACAAACAACACTACGAAGATTTCTGAAAATATTAAAATAAAAAATAATTAAGCCAAAGTAACGTTCGAATTTTACATAAATAAATATTGCAACCATCATTAGATAATCGGACTATTTTAAAAAGGGGAGTATTTCTAACAAAGAAGCAGCAAATTGCATTTATGCCATCCTCTTCAATAATCAAGAAAAGTGGTGCATATTAAAAAAGAGTATATAATTTAGTTGCATTGAGTTAGGTAATAAAGGATTTTACTGCATGTTCATCTATTGAAAAAATATACATATATTAAGCAAAAAGTGCATTACAGGAACTACAAACACCAATAAGATCTAGTAATATAGATATTATTACAAGTAATTAAGCTATTAATTGAATTTTAACCCCTTACCTTCCTTGCTAACAACGGAAAAGAAGAGAAAAAGATCCAGGACAACCGTAATTAAATAAATAATAGGATCCAAATGTAGTATCAGAAAGTATAGGCTTTATTTATTGGGGTATAGGTGTTGTATATACCAACTAAACTAAGTGTAATGGTATGTACCATTGATTTTATATTAAACTTAACTAAAAAAAGTGGTATATGTACCCCAAGGTGATGTATATACACAAGACTAAAGCAAGGTGAGTTTTGGTCAAAAGATTAATGAATAATCTGTATTTCTTGTGTGTGGTATATCATATGCTACAAGTGAAAATTATATCATGTGCTAATTGTGAGGTAAATCATGTTTTACCTATGAGGCATAAACGAGTGTTTTACTAGATGAACTTGATATACCCATCCCAAATTATGGTATATACCCACTTGGTGTATTCGAAACTACATTTATCTAGGGGTGTGGTTTGTACCACTCTGAGTTTTATGGATTTTTCAACTATAGGCGCAACAAAAAAATATATTAAGAGCATACCGTTTGGTCAACAAGAACTTTAGTTTTGTGGATTTTTACAAATACGCACAGCAAAAAATATATTAAGTGTCGATCATTGGTCGACAACAACTCTAGATTTGTGGATTTTTCAACTTTATGCGCAACAAATAAATGTATTAACAACAGTGGACGACAACAACTCTAGTTTTGTCCATTTTTCAAATTTATGCACAACATAGAAATACTTTTTCTTTTTGACTTCAACAAATAAATACTACTACTCTATTTTAGTAGATTTTTTAACTTTAAGCTTAATAAAGAAATATATGAGAAACATATTATGGTCGACAACTACTCTAATTCTGTGGATTTTTTAACTTTACGCTAAATAAATTAATAAATTAAAACAGGTTGTTACTCGACAACAACTTTAGTTTTGTGGATTTTTAAACTTTACGCGCAATAAAGAAATTGGTGTCGCCTAGGGTGTGATAAAATATGATATAAATAAAGTGCAGATAAACACCCTAAGTTGGCACGGTTTTTCAAGTATTACAGGACGTATGCAAGTTTTAATGATAAGAATATTCGTTCCTCAGAGACTATGAAAGTTAGAGATAACTTATGCAAATTATCAAGTGCAAATATGAGAGCTAGAGATAATAATTCGCAAGGGTAAAGAAGAGAAATAGATATTTTTATTTGGTTTTTGAATAAAGGAAAATTAAACTAATAAATTAAACACAGAAAATAAATAACAGAAAAGAAAAGAAAATGGTATGAAAGTTAGCTTGAGTGCATAACATGTAATTCCCACTAGTTTTGCCGTTCTAAACATGTAAGACTGTATTATGTAGTATTTCAATAATCGGTTCCAATTACGCTAGGTAGTTTTAAATAGGATTTACGTGTGTCAATAAGGCTTCCTAAGCAAACTGTTCCTGTAATTGGTAAATAGTAACATGTACTAAACCATAGTGATTATCTAGTTAGGTTGATTTGTCAAATCTAAACCGAATACTAGACGTTATGTGCTAAACATGTAATTAAACACCGTTGTCAATGGTGACCTAACTACTAGATGGTAATTCTATATGGTTGCGGTTCCACAAGAACACTGAATATAAATCTAAACACATAAACAGAGAATAAAAACAATAATTCAATTTAAAACATAGAATTCCCAAATTAGATAGATGTCAATCGAAACTAGGGTTCATACATATATGCTAAAACTCAGGCTAATGGAATTTAATTCATACAAATAAAAGAAGAGAAAAGAGTTACGAAATCAAAGGTTGAAGGTGACATATGGTGTTCTGCTCCTTCCAGACTTCTTCTCTTTTGTTGCAGCTTCATCTTGGCCTTAGGGTCTGGCCAAGGATGATTTAAGAGTGTTAAGAGGCTGTATTTATAGTGTATAGGTTGACCTAATTCGTTTCTTGAAGGAGAGGTTAAGTAATGGACTCCAAGCCCAACTCAAATTCGTATGGAAATAAAGATAATTACTGCTGACTTGTTTTGAGCATATCTTCTTCGTTATTGGTCGGTTTTTATCCCACAAGATACCAAAAGAATCCTCACAGAATTATATACGTCCTTGTGAAAGGAATCTTCCAAAATCGGCTTGGTTTTGGAGTTATCACCACCTCTTTTAGGTGTAGCTGCAGAAAGTCGGATTTAAGGAACCTTTTCGTTTTCCTAATTGAACTCTGTTTCCTTCTATCTCCAATTTCAATGTTTATCTTCTTTCCTTTAGCTCTTTGAACCAACTTGTACTCTAATTAAGTACCATATATTTCTAAAGCTTTACACTAAATAAATAATTAAACCCAATATGCTCTAAAAATATTAAATAATCAATTCAAGACCCAAAATAGGAAAGTGTACTAAATCATGAGAAATTCGACCTATAAACAAATAAATACGCCTAAAATGATGTCTCTGAAATAGATTTAATTATCACAAATGAGGAGACATCAAGACCCCCAACTCAAAGTTGTATTGTCCCGATACAATAAAAGTAAAGAACAGAAGGGTAGTCAAATAAACAAGAAAAAGAAGTAGGAGGAGAATAAGAACAGAACACAATGAGTGATCCTAGAGCAAAATATCTAAAAAGTCTCATGTAGTAATGCTCAAGAATTAATGCACAAGTAGGCTTAATATACACATAATCAACAATCCATAATTTCAAGTCCAGATTAATTTTGCAATGCCAGAAGTAGAGGATGATAACTTAGTTCATGCTAATGGCTATAGGTTGTTCATAGGTCCTAATATAGCATCTAATGGTCCACTTACCTATTACCTAATATCTCAATTGTTTCTCCATCAAGTAGTTAGAAATCCTAAGGTCTTTGGTTATAATGTGGCTTAAGGACGGGTGTGGTATATCTGGATAATGAAAAGTGAGTTTTTGGCTCTCTCCTCACTAGCCATCAACGAATCGCCCTAGAGCTTGAGTTTTCGCTCGAAGATGTTCTCACTCAACCCAATTTATTGATGCTTTTAATGTGCATCCCCAATAAATCCCAAATAAAACCTTTTATGATGATATACAAATTCCACTTTGCCGGTCCGAATATATATTCTTTTCATATCAATTTTTTTTCTTTTGTATAGCTATGACTCTCTTTTTGATGTTCGAGATATCATGCAATTTTTTCGTATTTATATATTTTTCTTTTGTATGCCCTTGTTGGCAATTTTAGCTTGTGGCTTCTTTTTCATTCACTATTACCCCGGCAAAGGGTTACAATAATAACTTTTTCATCATCAATAAAATTACAAATACAATTTCCCAAACCCAATGGTTCCTCATAATGAAACCCACCACCCAAAAACCAAGCTCTAAAAACGACTTGTCTCAAGTTTTGCGATTCAAGTGCGGGTCATATAGATAAGTCATAAAAACTAAGGGTATGGATTATAATGTGGTTAAATAAAAGGCTTTAGAAAGGCTCAGGGGGTCTAAGACGGATAAATAATAACAATAATCAAGTAAAAAGGGTGAGAAAGTATAAAGGCTTCAAGTGTCTTCAATATGAAAGAACTGCCTTATTCATTTTTCTAACGACCGGCTTTTGTTACTTTTTCACTAATAGTTCATGGATAAGCGGGTTTTCAACTAATTTCAAACCTCACGTTCTACACACCAAATAACTCTCCCTAAGTTTCAACGTGATTTCTTAGCATTTCTCATTAACTTTCCTATCCTTTATTTCCCGTTTTCATACACGCATACTAAACATATTTGTAACATCTTTCAAAAACATACTACTTACTATCATTGACCTAATTAAAATCATGCTCAATACGTACATTCAACATATTCTATGCCTAATTCAACCCAAAAAATTTAAATTTTATGAAAAAAACAAAAAACAGAAAGGAAGATGAGGACAACGAATCCCCACCCCCAACTCAAAAATGAGCCGTGTCCCCACGACTCGAAAAAGACTCAAGAAAGATAAAATTTAAAATTAGCACACATATTGCACATAAAGAAATGGTAGGAAAGAAAGAAAACATACTCTTCGAGGCTATTACCTCGCCTTAATGACATCCAAGATAGGATTTTGCTGGATTTTCTTTAATTGCTCGAGGAGTGTTATGATGTACTCCTTTTCTGCTTTTGAAAGTTGCGTAATTACTCTCAAAACTTTAATGATCCAAGCATTGTCAATATTGTTACTCATCTTAAATTCATGTGTTTCTTCTTCACCCAACTTATTATTCGATTTTCCGATCAAGACACGTGATCATAGTAGGATATTGCATTAAATAACGGCATGGAAGAGATCGAAAATCGTTTCAACTCCTCATAGATCAACTGTGACACATCCTCTTCTTCTCCTCTCAAAATACAATTCAACAAAAAGAACGTTTTTTAGAACGTCTTACCATTAACGTAGACCAACCCAATATTTCCAAATCTCCATGAATCGTCTTGTATTCTCCTTATCAACTTCTTCTTCAAATACTTTCTCATAAGCAAAAGGTAGTTCCTTTAATTGTTTCTTCGGAGAAGCTATCATGACCATTGAAGCTTTCTCTTTTTCTTCGGGTGTAGGGTCTTTGATTTGTAGAGGTTGTGTTGTTTTCTTCACTAAAGTTAGAACCTTTTTTCCCATTGAATCAACACAGCATGCTAACCTCTCTTCTCTTGACTTGTTTTACCCTTTGAATTGGAACTAGGACTTTTCTCACTTGATTTCTTCTCAATAGGACCCATACCTTGCTTTTCTTCATCTTCCTTACAGTAGATAATGTTTATGTCCTCTTAATCATCTCAATTGACCCCCAACTCAAAGCTTTAACCACTCTTGAAATTTGAAACTCTTGATTATTGGTTGTACAAGCTTTATTTGGGTTAGGAAAGGTGTTTTGATGATGATTCTCTATATGTGTAAGATGGATTCTTCATGGATTGGTATGGATTTAAGAAATTATAGGATGAATTTCCGAAATTTAAGCTTTTGATTCTTGGATTCAATGTGTTTTGGTAAGGATTGGTTGCTTGATCCTTTGTACTGATGTGGAGAGAAGATTTGATGTGTTTTTCTTGATGATTGAGTAGTGTTTTGATGATTGGTGAAGGTTTTTATGAGCTTCAATGGCTTTGGGAGTGTTTTGGAGAAGAAAGAGAGGCTTGAGGTTTAATAAATTCGGAATAATAGCTATTACTTCCTTTTATAAACTCGAATCCGCACTTTTCTCTCTCCAGTCGGCGCGCTGCGGTATACCGCGCATATAGTCCGGTATACCGCACCTATCAGCGTTCCAAAAAATTTCGCCTCGTCAAAAATCACGCGCTACCTACCAGTGGCACGGGTTTTTGTGCACTGCGGTATACCGCGCCTGTGGTCCGGTATACCGCACTGATGCTTCAGCTTTTCCGAAAAAATTTGTTTTCTCCTCCCTAACTCGATTTCTCCAATACCTAAGCATCAAAAACACTAATGCCTTTCTCAAATATGCAATATCAACTAAAATTAACTAAGCTAAACATAAATTAAAAACTAGAAACGTAAAAACATAAAAGAAATTACGGGTTGTCTCCCGTATAGCACTTTTGTTTAACGTCTTTTAAAGTTAGACGTGTTACCTCGATTAAGAATAACGGAATTTCCACCCTTTGCCTCTAATTCTCACGAACTTTTCAGCTCGATTTTTCATAATCATGGATGGTGCCATCCAAGATTTCGTGGGAATGGGTGTTTCTGGTGGTAACTCGATAGTATTACACTCCTCTGGTGATCCACTCATATCCTTAGTTTCGAATATTCGTTTGTTAAAAAGAATGTCCTTCATGAATTTTAGATATTTTGGCATTCTCTTGAGAGCTTCTACAAACGGTATTTTAATCTCTAACTTGCTCACCATGTCAACGAACTTCTTGAATTCCAGGTCATTGTCCTTTTTTCAGACACGTGAAGGGTATGGCGGTGGAGGACATGTGTTGGTTACCACTGGGCTCTCTTTCTTTTCTGGTGTCTTCTATGAGACACTTTTTGGTTCAACTACCTCTTCGACTGTATCTTCTGTTGTTTCTTCTCCCCCCTTTTCTGGAATATGGACTGGTTCTGGTTCTAGTCTTGGTGGAGGTAGTTGTTTTCCACTTCTTAATTCAACTGAATGACAAACATTGTTTTCTGGAGCACTAGTATCACTTCCGAGTTGCTCTTTTGCAAAGATTTGAAGTTTATTCACCATTTGTGACATAGTATGCTCAATATTTTTAAGCGCCTTGGATGAGTTTTGGAATCTTTGCTGGCTAATCTCCATATCTTCAATTAGGTTCATTATCTTAGCCATGCTTGAATTCAAACTCGAAGGTTGTTCTTGTATGGTTTGCTGCATTGAATAAGAAATTGGTTCGTGATAAGCTTCATTATAAATCGGCGCTTCTTGATAGATAGGTTGTGGAGGATAATAAGATTGTGGTCGCGGTTGATAATATGTCTGTTGATTTCCGACCCAATTGTAATTCTGTGGGGGTTGATAATCAGCGTAATTTTCTTGAGATTGATAATAACCATCATAATAATGGTTTCTTTGATAAGGTATGAAGGAAATTGAAGCTGGATTATTCATGCAATATTCCCACGAGTGATCTCTTGCTCCACAACTAGGACATGAAGGTGATGTATGTACTAGATTTCTCTGAGCTATTTCTCGCGCTTGTTCTCGTAATTCCTCAAGTTGTTGGTTTAACTCTTTGAGCTTTAGACATTCTAAAGTCTCTTTTTGTTTTTCTGATTCAAACGACCAACTTCTCTTAGGTTCAAGAAAATTCTCCATAATAGTATTAGCTTCTTCAGGATCTAATAATATGGAACCTTTATCTCCTAATAAATCTGCTCTCGCCTAAAAAAATCTGTAAAATAAAAACTAAAAAGAAAAACGTAAAATAGAACTAAGTAAAATATAAGCACTATATAATTGCACAAGGACTAACGATGTAGTCCCCGGCAGCAGCGCCAAAAACTTGGTGTCGCCTAGGGTGTGATAAAATATGATATAAATAAAGTCCAAATAAACACCCTAAGCTGGCACGGTTCTACAAGTATTACAGGACGTATGCAAGTTTTAATGATAAGAAGATTCGTTCCTCAGAGACTATGAAAGTTAGAGAGAACTTATGCAAATTATCAAGTGCAAATATGAGAGCTAGAGATAATAATACGCAAGGGTGAAGAAGAGAAATAGATATTTTTATTTGGTTTTTGAATAAAGGAAAATTAAACTAATAAGTTAAAGACAAAAAATAAATAACAGAAAAGAAAAGAAAATAGTATGAAAGTTAGCTTGAGTGGATAGCATGTAATCCCCACTAGTTTTGCCGTTCTAAACATGTAAGGGTGAATTATATAGTATTTCAATAATCGGTTCCAATTACGCTAGGTAGTTTTAAATAGGATTTACCTGTGTCAATAAGGCTTCCTAAGCAAACTGTTCTTGTAACTGGTAAATAGTAACATGTACTAAACCATAGTGATTATCTAGTTAGGTTGATTTGTCAGATCTAAACCGAATACTAGACGTTATGTGCTAAACATGTAATTAAACACCGTTGTCAATGGTGACCTAACTACTAGATGGTAATTCTATATGGCCGCGGTTCCATAAGAACACAGAATATAAATCCAAACACATAAACAGAGAATAAAAACAATAACTCAATTTAAAACATAGAATTCCCAAATTAGATAGATGTCAATCAAAACTAGGGTTCATACATATATGCTAAAACTCAAGCTAATGGAATTTAATTCATACAAAGAAAAGAAGAGAAAAGAGTTACGAAATCAAACGTTGAAGGAGACATATGGTGTTTTGCTCCTTCCAGACTTCTTCTCTTGTGTTGCAGCTTCCTTTTGGCCTTAGGGTCTGGCCAAGGATGATTTAAGAGTGTTAAGAGGCTGTATTTATAGTGTATAGGTTGACCTAATTCGTTTCTTGAAGGAGAGGTTAAGTAATGGACTCCAAGCCCAACTCAAATTCGTATGGAAATAAAGATAATTACTGCTGACTTGTTTTGAGCATATCTTCTTCGTTATTGGTCAGTTTTTAGCCCACAAGATACCAAAAGAATCCTCACAGAATTATCTACGTCCCTGTGTAAGGAATCTTCCAAAATCGGCTTGGTTTTGGAGTTATCACCACTTCTTTTAGGCGTAGCTGCAGAAAGTCAGATTTAAGGCAGCTTTTCCTTTTCCTAATTGAACTCTGTTTCCTTCTATCTCCAATTTCAATGTTTATCTTCTTTCCTTTAGCTCTTTGAACCAACTTGGACTCTAATTAATTACCATATATTTCTAAAGCTTCACACTAAATAAATAATTAAAGCCAATATGCTATAAAAATATTAAATAATCAATTCAAGACCCAAAATAGGAAAGTGTACTAAATCATGAGAAATTCGACCTATAAACAAATAAATACGCCTAAAAAGATGTCTCTGAAATAGTTTAATTATCACAAATGAGGAGACATAAGAAATATAGTAAAAGTAGATTGTTGGTCAACAAGAAATTTAGTTTTGTGGATTTTTCAACTTTACGTGCAACATGTTATATTTTTTGGATAATGTAAAACTAGATAATACAATAGATCGTTTTAAACATCACCAACAACACTGCAAAGCTTTTTGAAAACATTAAAATGAAAAAAAAAATGAGCTAATGAAACATTCCAATTATGCATACATAAATATTGAAACCAATAATAAATAATCTTACTATTACAAAAGAAGTGAGTAATTCTAACAAAGAGACATCAAATTGCACTTGTGGATCCTCTTCAATTGTCAAGAAGAGGGGAACATGTACCATAGAGTGCATATAATTTGGTTTCATTGAGTTACCTAATGAAGGATTTTGTTGCATATTCTTCCATTGAAATATTATACCGATGTTATGCAAAGATTGCATTATAGGGACTAAAGAAACCAATAAGATCATGTAATATAGATATTATTTCAATTACTTAAGCTATTAATTGAATTTTAACCCCTTACATTTCTTACTAACAACAAAAATAAGAACAAAGGATCCAAGACAACCGTAATTAAACATATAATAGGATCCAAAAGTATTATTAGAAAATTGAGGCTTTATTGATTGGGGTATAGGTGTTGTATATACCCACTGGACTGTGTCCAGTGGTATCTACCATTGATATTATATGAAACTTAACTAAGGATTTGGTATTTACCCCTTCAAGTGTTGTATATACACATCGAGTGTATATGATTGGTCAAAACTCAAATGAGCTGATAAATTTATTGGGGTATAGTTCTGGTATATACCCATTGGACTGGCATATGAAAAAATCCAATAAACAAGTAAAAAGAACAAGGACAAAAGTGTAGAAATACATTTTACAAATTATAAGGATAGCAAATTGATGGTTAAACAATTCCTCTATGAATTTATAAGTACAATTAATGAAGAGTCAAAATCAAAAGATAATAAGAAATCGATAGCTATATGTAATCTTAGGAAACCAAAGCTTCAACAATCATACCCCGTTGATCTTCGCGGTTGTCCTCCACCGCCAAAGTAAGGTATATTTCCTTGGGAAGCATACGATGCCATGGCTTTCTTCTCAGGATCCTGAAATTAACTTAAATCTAAGCTTAAAATACACTTAAAGTGAAGAACTTAATCGATAAAAAGGCTTATCTTGTGAGGTATACATATGCTACTTGTGAAAATTATATTATGTGCTAATTGTTAGGTATATCATGTGTAACTTGTGAGACATAAACGTGTATATTATTAGATTAACTTGGTATACCCACCCTAGATAAAGGTATATATTCACACGAATTTGTACTTTTAGTCTCGGTTGTATTTTATTCATATACATGTGAGGTGTGGTATGTGCCCCTTAGAGTGTGGAGAAGGATGTAGATGCGGTTTCGGATCCTACGTCGAAAGACATAAAATCGAGGCTGACCTTCGGTGATCGTGAAGGCTGAAACAATGTTGTTGTTTGTCACCGAGGTTGCCACCGGAAACGAATTTCAGCGACATAGAAATTTTCCGTGGATGAAATGATATAAAATAAGTGAGAAATAGTAATTAATCAATATATAAGAGATTGGTTATTTTTTATATACATATGTAATATAATCAAAAGATTTAATGTGTGAAAAAAATATTTGATTGGCCTAGTTTTTTATCTAACTAAAAAATTATTCCATAAAATTAAAATTAAAAATTAAAAATATGAAAGTAAATTAATACTGGGATAAAATTTTGATTTTCAATCTTAACTAGACAATTAAGAAACGGTAATACTTAGCCCAACAAACAAAATTAATGGGCCTTCTTCTTGAGCTCTAGAAAATATAGAAAGACGGTCGTAAACACCCAAAATAGGCAAAAAATCATCTATATAAATATTCTTTTAATCAACAAAAGCATAACCCTAATCTCTACCTTCTCCTTCGGCTTTCTTTTATTCTATTCTTTACAAAAGAAGCGTCAACTATAAACCAATTCTCCAATTATCATTGTTCAAAATATCAGATTTGATAGAAGTATCCATCCATGGATGAAATTATTTTGTAAACTCCACCAAACTTTATCAACAAAGTATTTTTCTTTTTGGATTTTCAATATTTTAATCTTAATTGAAAATATGTCTGAGTTCTGAAAAAAAATCCATATCTATCATGAGATTTGTTTTTTTAATTGTTTGTAAATATTTTTAATATCATTTTTTCTCAAGAATCAAGTAAAAAACTAAAATTCTTTATCAAATTTGGTGAAATTTATCAATGAATTTATTGTAGTCCAGCATATTTTGATTAAAAATATAAGTGAAATTCATCTTTCATTAGTTATTATTTTGTATCTATTTTAATTTTTTAATATGGTTTTATTTAATTTTTTGGATCTCATTCCGTGAATTTTACTCAATCCATACTTCACCTTGTTGTAATAAAAATTATCAATTTTACTTATTTTTTTTTCAGTTTTGAAAAACCTGAATTCTTATAATTTGTAAATCATTTTAGTTTATTTACTTTTAAGTTAAATATTATTAAATATTGGATCTCATTTTACTATAAAAAGTATGACTTTTCATTTTTTTCTTAATTTCTACTTCAAAACATGTTTTAGAAGATATGGGTTTATTTTACATTTTGTATTACTCTAAAACAATGGAATGCTAGAGATACGCACTTTTATAACAAAAAAAATTGTGAAGTCTATTTGCTAAATTTAGAAGAAATATTATATTATTCATGATTTTCTCTTTGTTTAGACCCTCATTGTTAATAGTAGTTATCATTTTTATATCTTATATTCTCGAATTATTTTTTTATTTGTCAAAAATAATTTTGTTGTATTAACATTTTTTTACAAAAATTAGTATAAATAATAGTTGTGATTTACATGTTTGTGTGGCTTACAAATAGGATTTTTTTCTCCACAGGATTATGTTTAGAGTAAAATGAACAACATTATGATGTATAAATTGAGATGGATGGTCATTACATTTCAATATATAGATCACCAATTCTTTAAAGGTTAGAATATAATTCTTTTTAATTGATATATGTTCGAAAATGGTATTTTCATTTAATAAATAGTAAACTATAAGAAAACTCTATAACTATCTAATATTGGAATATTATATTAGTCAACAATAACTGTAAAAGGCTCTTGACACCCTCTACTCTCCATTACAAGGTCTCTAATTAACTCGTGAAGTATAGAAGGTAAACTATAGAGTCCTTGCTTATGACTGAAACTTATATATATATATATATATTTCTCTCTCCAATCACACCACAAATATACATATTATATATAAGATAATATTTTCTCTCTCCATTCACTTTCCAACTATCAGAAGAAGATGGGTTCAAAATCAATTTGTCAATAATCATCCAATAATAATAAGTTTTTTCTTTAGATCTAACATATACCCATCCAAAATCTAATAGGTATTATAGTAGATGTTTTAGAATCTAGCTTCCACACTTTCATTTAAAAGAAAAGAAGTACCAAGGAACAAAATTTCCAAAGGATGTGGTTTCCTGTATCCATATCCAGTTATTACTTGAAGGTGTTCTATTTGTATCACATAACAACCATGTATTACCTTAAGCGCAAGGCAATGGGAAAGAAAATTTACATTGAAGCTATCTCTGAAATCAACATTTACAAGTTCTCTCCATGGGATCTTCCCTTATCTATTTTAATTCTTAGTTCATTTCATTGATATTCTTTCTTTCTTAAACTAACTTGTACTTTTTACTATTTTCTGTTGCAGATATGACTTGCTTGAAAAGCAAGGATCTTGAGTGGTTCTTCTTTTTCCTAAGAGAGCAAAAGTATGCAAATGGGCAAAGGATGAACCGTGCAACTGAAACAATGTATTGGAAAAACTCCTGGAAAGGACAGAAGTATCTTATACAAAGAGAAGACAACCTGGTTTTTCATCAAGGCCCTGCATCTCGAGGGGAATAATCATGAATACAAGAATAAGGATCAAAAACTGAGAGATGTTGATATTCCTCAGGTATTTTGTATGTGGTGTACAATCATAGCGAAACTGACGAGTTGATTACATTACAATTGTACATGTAGCTAAAATTCTTTGGAGAGTTATTATGTGTTACCAAGTGATATTACATTTTGTTGGGATTTATGTAAATAAATATCATGTTATATTGTATTACATTTATTATACTTATTGATATAAATATTATAACAAATGACTTGTAAGTTTTCTTGTGTGTTATACCCCTTACTTATAGTGTATTTGATGCAGAATAATCCAAATGATTTGATAAATTGATTAGGGTATAGGTGTGATGGTATATATGTACCATTGATATTATACTAAAATTTGTGGATGTGGTATGTACTTCTTAGAGTGTGGTATACACACAATATTAAAGCACAATGAGTTGTAGTCAAGAGATCAATGAATCATATGTATTTCTTGTGTGAAGTATATCATATGCTACTTGTGAAAATTATATCATATTCTAATTGTGCGGTATATCATGTGTTACTTATAAGGCATAAAGGAGTTCTTTACTAGATGAACTTGGTATACCCATCTCATATTATGGTATATACTCATTGTGTGTATTTTAAACTACATTTTTCTAGGTGGGTGGAATTAAACACTCTGAGTTCTGTAGATTTTTCAACTTTATGGGTAACAAAAATTAAATTAAGAGCATATAGTTAGTCGACAAAAACTCTAGTTTTGTGGATTTTTCAATTTAACGCGTAACAAAGAAATGAATTAAAAACAGCTAAGTTTGTGGATTTTTTCAACTTTTTATGAAAAATAAAGAAATATATAAAGAGGCAGATAGTTCTTCGACAACAAAGTTTTGTGGGTAATTTAACTTTACACGCAACAAAGAAATACAACAACTTTTTCAACTTTACGCGCAACAAAGAAATATATTAAGAGTAGATGGTTGGTCGACAACAACTCTAATTTTCTGGATTTTCAACTTTACATGCAACAAAGAAATATATTAAGAGCACATCATTGTCGACAACAACTCTAGTTTTATGGATTTTTCAACTTTACGCGCAATAAACATATTCTTTAGATAATATAAAACTAGAAAATACAAGTGATCGCTTCAAACATCACAAACAACACTACAAAGAATTCTGAAAATATTAAAATAAAAAATAATCAAGCCAAAGAAACGCTCGAATTTTACATAAATAAATATTGCAACCATCATTAGATAATCTGACTATTTTAAAAAGGGGAGTATTTCTAACAAAGAAGCAGCAAATTGCATTTATGCCATCCTCTTCAATAATCAAGAAAAGTGGTGAATATTAAAAAAGAGTATATAATTTAGTTGCATTGAGTTAGGTAATAAAGGATTTTACTGCATGTTCATCCATTGAAAAAATATACATATATTATGCAAAAAGTGCATTACAGGGACTACAAACACCAATAAGATCTAGTAATATAGATATTATTACAAGTAATTAAGCTATTAATTGAATTTTAACCCCTTACCTTCCTTGCTAACAACGGAAAAGAAGAGAAAAAGATCCAGGACAACCGTAATTAAATAAATAATAGGATCCAAATGTAGTATAAGAAAGTATAGGCTTTATTTATTGGGGTATAGGTGTTGTATATACCAACTAAACTAAGTGTAATGGTATGTACCATTGATTTAATATTAAACTTAACTAAAAATGTGGTATATGTACCCAAGGTGATGTATATACACAAGACTAAAGCAGGGTGAGTTTTGGTCAAAAGATTAATGAATAGTTTGCCTTTCTTGTGTGTGGTATATCATATGCTACAAGTGAAAATTATATCATGTGCTAATTGTGAGGTAAATCATGTTTTACCTATGAGGCATAAACGAGTGTTTTACTAGATGAACTTGATATACCCATCCCAAATTATGGTATATACCCACTAGGTGTATTTGAAACTACATTTGTCTAGGGGTGTGGTTTGTACCACTCTGAGTTTTATGGATTTTTCAACTATAGGCGCAACAAAAAAATATATTAAGATCATACAGTTGGTCAACAAGAACTTTATTTTTGTGGATTTTTACAAATACGCACAACAAAAAATATATTAAGTGTCGATCATTGGTCGACAACAACTCTAGATTTGTGGATTTTTCAACTTTACGCGCAACAAATAAATGTATTAACAACAGTGGACGACAACAACTCTAGTTTTGTCCATTTTTCAAATTTATGCACAACATAGAAATACTTTTTCTTTTAGACTTCAACAAATAAATACTACTACTCTATTTTTGTGGATTTTTTAACTTTACGCTTAATAAAGAAATATATGAAAAACATATTATGGTCGACAACTACTCTAATTATGTGGATTTTTTAACTTTACGCTAAATAAAGAAATAAATTGAAACAGGTTGTTACTCGACAACAACTTTAGTTTTGTGGATTTTTAAACTTTACGCGCAATAAAGAAATATAGTAAGAGTAGATTGTTGGTCAACAAGAAATTTAGTTTTGTGGATTTTTCAACTTTACGTGCAACATGTTATATTTTTTGGATAATGTAAAACTAGATAATACAATAGATCGCTTTAAACATCACCAACAACACTGCAAAGCTTTTTGAAAACATTAAAAGGAAAAATATTTGAGCTAATGAAACATTCCAATTATGCATACATAAATATTAAAACCAATAATAAATAATCTTACTAATACAAAAGAAGTGAGTAATTCTAACAAAGAGACATCAAATTGCACCTGTGGATCCTCTTCAATTGTCTAGAACAGTGGAACATGTACCATAGAGTGCATATAATTTTGTTTCATTGAGTTAACTAATGAAGGATTTTGCTGCATCTTCTTCCTTTGAAATATTATACCTATGTTATGCAAAGATTGCATTATAGGGACTAAAGAAACCAATAAGATCATGTAATATAGATATTATTTCAATCACTTAAGCTATTACTTGAATTTTAACCCCTTACATTTCTTACTAACAACAAAAATAAGAACAAAGGATCTAAGACAACCGTAATTAAACATATAATAGGATCCAAAAGTATTATTAGAAAACTGAGGCTTTATTGATTGGGGTATAGGTGTTGTATATACCCACTGGACAGTGTCCAGTGGTATCTATCATTGATATTATACGAAACTTAACTAAGGATTTGGTATTTACCCCTTCAAGTGTGGTATATACACACCGAGTGTATATAATTGGTCAAAACTCAAATGAGCTGATAAATTGATTGGAGTATAGTTCTTGTATATACCCATTGGACTGGCATATGAAAAAATCCAATAAATAAGTAAAAAGAACAAGGACAAAAGTGTAGAAATACATTTTACAAATTATAAGGATAGCAAATTGAAGGTTAAACAATTCCTCGATGAATTTATAAGTACAATTAATGAAGAGTAATAATCAAAAGATAATAAGAAATCGATAGCTATATGTAATCTTAGGAAACCAAAGCTTCAACAATCATACCCCGTTGATCTTCGCGGTTGTCCTCCACCGCCAAAGTAAGGTATATTTCCTTGGGAAGCATACGATGCCATAGCTTTCTTCTCAGGATCCTGAAATTAACTTAAATCTAAGCTTAAAATACACTTAAAGTGAAGAACTTAATCGATAAAAAGGCTTATCTTGTGAGGTATATCATATGCTACTTGTGAAAATTATATTATTTTCTAATTGTTAGGTATATCATGTGTAACTTGTGAGACATAAACGTGTATATTATTAGATTAACTTGGTATACCCACCCCAAATAAAGGTATATATCACACGAATTTGTACTTTTAGTCTCGGTTGTATTTTATTCATATACATGTGGGGTGTGGTATGTGCCCCTTAGAGTGTGGAGAAGGATGTAGATGCGGTTACGGATCCTACGTCGAAAGACATAAAATCGAGGCTGACCTTCGGTTATCGTGAAGGTTGAAACAATGTTGTTGTTTGTCACCGAGGTTGCCACCGGAAACGAATTTCAGTGACATAGAAATTTGTCGTGCATGAAATGATATAAAATAAGTGAAAAAAAGTAATTAATCAATATATAAGAAATTGGTTATTTTTTTATATACATATGTAATATAATCAAAAGATTTAATGTGTGAAAAAAATATTTGATTGGCCTAGTTTTTTATCTAACTAAAAAATTATTCCATAAAATTAAAATTAAAAATTAAAAATATGAAAGTAAATTGATACTGGGATAAAATTTTGATTTTCAATCTTAACTAGACAATTAAGAAACGGTAATACTTATCCCAACAAACAAAATTAATGGGCCTTCTTCTTGAGCTCTAGAGAATACAGAAAGACGGTTGTAAACACCCAAAATAGGCCAAAAATCATCTATATAAATATTCTTTTAATCAACAAAAGCATAACCCTAATCTCTACCTTCTCCTTCGGCTTTCTATTATTCTATTCTTTACAAAAGCAGCCGTCAACTATAAACGAATTCTCCCATTATCCGTAAGTAATCTATCAATTCTTTGTTCAAAATATCAATTTTGATAGAAGTATCCATCCATGGATGAAATTATTTTGTAAACTCCACCAAACTTTATCAACAAAGTATTTTTCTTTTTGGATTTTCAATATTTTAATCTTAATTGAAAATATGTCTGAGTTCTGAAAAAAAATCCATTTCTATCATGAGATTTGTTTTTTAATTGTTTGTAGATATTTTTAATATCATTTTTTCTCAACAATCAAGTAAAAAACTAAAATTCTTTATCAAATTTGGTGAAATTTATCAACGAATTTATTGTAGTCCAGCATATTTTGATTAAAAATATAAGTGAAATTTATCTTTTTTTTAATTATTATTTTTGTATCTATTTTAATTTTTGAATATGGTTTTATTTAATTTTTTTTGGATCTCATTCAGTGAATTTTACTCAATCCATACTTCACCTTGTTGTAATAAAAATTATCAATTTTACTCATTTTTTTCATTTTTGAAAAACGTGAATTCTTATAATTTGTAAATCATTTTAGTTTATTTACGTTTAAGTTAAATATTATTAAGTATTGGATCTCATTTTACTATAAAAAGTACGACTTTTCATCTTTTTTTTTCTTAATTTCTACTTCAAAACATGTTTTAGAAGATAGTGGTTTATTTTACATTTTGTATTACACTAAAACAATGGAATGCTAGAGATACGCACTTTTATAACAAAAAAAATTGTGAAGTCTATTATTCATGATTTTCTCTTTGTTTAGACCCTCATTGTTAATAGTAGTTATCATTTTTATATCTTATATTCTCGAATTATTTTTTTATTTGTCAAAAATAATTTTGTTGTATTAAAAAAAATTTACAAAAATTAGTATAAATAATAGTTGTGATTTACATGTTTGTGTGGCTTACAAATAGGTTTTTCTTCTCTACGGGATTATGTTTAGAGTAAAATGAACAACATTATGATGTATAAATTGAGATGGATGGTCATTACATTTCAATATATAGATCACCAATTCTTTAAAGGTTAGAATATAATTCTTTTTAATTGATATATGTTCGAAAATGGTATTTTTATTTAATAAATAGTAAACTATAAGAAAACTCTATAACTATCTAATATTAGAATATTATATTAGTCAATTAGTTATTATTATTAATATTAGTGAAGTTACATAACCTCAAAAGGAACAATAACTGTAAAAGGCTCTTGACACCCTCTACTCTCCATTACAAGGTCTCTAATTAACTCGTGAAGTATAGAAGGTAAACTATAGAGTCCTTATGACTGAAACTTATATATATAGATTTTCTCTCTCCAATCACAATACAAATATACATACTATATATAAGATAATATTTTCTCTCTCCATTCACTTTCCAACTATTAGAAGAAGATGGGTTCAAAATCAATATGTCAATAATCATCCAATAATAATAAGTTTTTTCTTTAGATCTAGCATATACCCATCCAGATTCTAATAGGTATTATAGTAGATGTTTTAGAATCTAGCTTCCACACTTTCATTTAGAAGAAAATAAGTAACAAGGAACAAACTTTACAAAGGATGTGGTCTCTTGTATCCATATCCAGTTAATACTTGAAGGTGTTCTATTTGTATCACATAAAAACCATGACACTTCTTCCTGGATTTTGGTTCCATCATACTGAAGTGGAACTAACCATGTATTACCTTAAGCGCAAGGCAATAGGACAGAAAATTTACATTGAAGATATCTCTGAAATCAACATTTACAAGTTCTCTCCATGGGATCTTCGCTTATCTATTTTAATTCTTAGTTCATTTCATGGATATCCTTTCTTGCTTAAACTAACTTGTACTTTGTACTATTTTCTATTGCAGATATGACTTGCTTGAAAAGCAAGGATCTTGAGTGGTTCTTCTTTTTCCTAAGAGAGCAAAAGTATGCAAGTGGGCAAAGGATGAACCGTGCAACTGAAACTAGGTACTGGAAAAACTACTGGAAAGGACAGAAGTATCTTATACAAAGAGAAGACAACCTGGTTTTTCATCAAGGCCTGCATCTCGTGGGGAATTATTCATGAATACAAGAATAAGGATCAAAAACTGAGAGATGTTGATATTCCACAGGTATTTTGTATGTGGTGTACAATCATAGCGAGACTGACGAGTTGATTACATTACGATTGTACATGTACCTAAAATTCTTTGGAGAGTTATTATGTGTTACCAAGTGATATTACAATTTGTTGGGATTTATGTAAATGAATATCATGTTATATTGTATTACATTGATTATACTTATTGATATAAAGATTTCAACAAATGACTTGTAAGTTTTCTTGTGGGTTATACCCCTTACTTATAGTGTATTTGATGAAGACAAATCCAAATGATTTGATAAATTGATTAGGGTATAGGTGTGGTATATATCCACCAGACCGAGTCTATGTACCATTGATATTATAATAAAATTTGTGGATGTGGTATGTACTTCTCAGAGTGTGGTATATACACAAGATTAAAGCACAATGAGTTGTAGTCAAGAGATCAATGAATCATATGTATTTCTTGTGTGAAGTATATCATACGATACTTGTGAAAATTATATCATATTCTAATGGTGCGGTATATCATGTGTTACTTATAAGGCATAAAGGAGTTCTTTACTAGATGAACTTGGCATACCCATCTCAAATTATGGTATATACTCATTGTGTGTATTTTAAACTACATTTTTCTAGGTGGGTGGAATTAAACACTCCGATTTCTATAGATTTTTCAACTTTATGGGTAACAAAAATTAAATTAAGATCATATAGTTAGTCGACAAAAACTCTAGTTTTGTGGATTTTTCAATTTAACGTGTAACAAAGAAATGAATTAAAAACAGCTAAGTTTGTGGATTTTTCAACTTTTTATGAAAAAAAAGTAATATACAAAGAGGCAGATAGTTCGTCGACAACAAAGTTTTGTGGGTTATTCAACTTTACACGCAACAAAGAAATATATTAAGAGTAGATGGTTGGTCGACAACAACTCTAATTTTCTGGATTTTGAACTTTACATGCAACAAAGAAATATAATAAGAGCACGTCATTGTCGACAACAACTCTAGTTTTATGGATTTTTCAACTTTACGCGCAATAAATATATTCTTTAGATAATATAAAACTATAAAATACAAGCGATTGCTTCAAACATCACAAACAACAATACAAAGATTTCTGAAAATATTAAAATAAAAAATAATTAAGCCAAAGAAACGTTCTAATTTTACATAAATAAATATTGCAACCATCATTAGATAATCTGACTATTTTAAAGAGGGGAGTATTTCTAACAAAGAAGCGGCAAATTGCATTTATGCCATCCTCTTCAATAATCAAGAAAAGTGGTGCATATTAAAAAAGAGTATATAATTTAGTTGCACTGAGTTAGTTAATAAAGGATTTTACTGCATGTTCATCCATTGAAAAATTTTACATATATTATGCAAAAAGTGCATTACAGGGACTACAAACACCAATAAGATCTAGTAATATAGATATTATTACAAGTAATTAAGCTATTAATTGAATTTTAACCCCTTACCTTCCTTGCTAACAACAGAAAAGAAGAGAAAAAGATCCAGGACAACCGTAATTAAATAAATAATAGGATCCAAATGTAGTATCAGAAAGTATAGGCTTTATTTATTGGGGTATAGGTGTTGTATATACCAACTAAACTAAGTGTAATGGTATGTACCATTGATTTTATATTAAACTTAACTAAGAATGTGGTATATGTACCCGAAGGTGATGTATATACATAAGACTAAAGCGGGGTGAGTTTTGGTCAAGAGATTAATGAATTATTTGTATTTCTTGTGTATCATATATCATATGCTACAAGTGAAAATTATAGCATGTTCTAATTGTGAGGTAAATCATGTTTTACCTATGAGGCATAAACGAGTGTTTTACTAGATGAACTTGATATACCCATCCCAAATTATGGTACATACCCACTAGGTGTATTTGAAACTACATTTGTCTAGGGGTGTGGTTTGTACCACTCTGAGTTTTATGGATTTTTCAACTATAGGCGAAACCAAAAAATATATTAAGAGCATACCGTTGGTCAACAAGAACTTTAGTTTTGTGGATTTTTACAAATACGCACAGCAAAAAATATATTAAGAGTCGATCATTGGTCGACAACAGCTCTAGATTTGTGGATTTTTCAACTTTACGTGCAACAAATAAATGTATTAACAACAGTGGACGAAAACAACTCTAGTTTTGTGCATTTTTCAACTTTATTCACAACATAGAAATACTTTTTCTTTTGGACTTCAACAAATAAATACTACTACTCTATTTTTGTGGATTTTTTAACTTCACGCTTAATAAAGAAATATATGAAAAATATATTATGGTCGACAACTACTCTAATTTTGTGGATTTTTTAACTTTACGCTAAATAAAGAAATAAATTAAAACAAGTTGTTACTCGACAACAACTTTAGTTTTGTGGATTTTAAAACTTTACGCGCAATAAAGAAATATAGTAAGAGTAGATTGTTGGTCAACAAGAAATTTAGTTTTGTGGATTTTACAACTTTACGTGCAACATGTTATATTTTTTGGATAATGTAAAACTAGATAATACATAGATCGCTTTAAACATCACCAACAACACTGCAAAAGCTTTTTGAAAACATTAAAAGGAAAAATATTTGAGCTAATGAAACAAACCAATTATGCATACATAAATAATGAAACCAATAATAAATAATCTTACTATTACAAAAGAAGTGAGTAATTCTAACAAAGAGACATCAAATTGCACATGTGGATCCTCTTCAACTGTCAAGAAGAGTGGAACATGTACCAAAGAGTGCATATAATTTGGTTTCATTGAGTTACCTAATGAAGGATTTTGCTGCATGTTCTTCCATTGAAATATTATACCTATGTTATGCCAAAATTGCATTATCTAACTAAAGAAACTAATAAGATCAAGTAATATAGATATTATCTCAATTACTTAAGCTATTAATTGAATTTTAACCCCTACATTTCTTACTAACAACAAAAATAAGAACAAAGGATCCAAGACAACCGTAATTAAACATATAATAGGATCCAAAAGTATTATTAGAAAATTGAGGCTTTATTGATTGGGGTATAGGTGTTTTATATACCCACTGGACTGTGTCCAGTGGTATCTACCATTGATATTATACGAAACTTAACTAAGGATTTAGTATTTACCCCTTCAAGTGTGGTATATACACACTGAGTGTATATGATTGGTCAAAACTCAAATGAGCTGATAAATTGATTGGGGTATAGTTCTGGTATATAACCATTGGACTAGCATATGAAAAAATCCAATAAATAAGTAAAAAGAACAAGGAAAAAAGTGTAGAAATACATTTGACAAATTATAAGGATAGCAAATTGAAGGTTAAACAATTTCTCAATGAATTTATAAGTACAATTAATGAAGAGTCAAAATCAAAAGATAATACGAAATCGATAACTATATGTAATCTTAGGAAACCAAAGCTTCAACAATCATACCCCATTGATCTTCATGGTTGTCCTCCACCGCCAAAGTAAGGTATGTTTCCTTGGGAAGAATACGATGCAATAGCTTTTTTCTCAGGATCCTGAAATTAACTTAAATCTAAACTTAAAATACACTTAAAGTAAAGAACCTAATCGATAAAAAGGCTTATCTTGTGAGGTATATCATATGCTACTTGTGAAAATTATATTATGTGCTAATTTTTAGGTATATCATGTGTAACTTGTGAGGCATAAACGTGTATATTATTAGATTAACTTGGTATACCCACCCCAGATAAAGGTATATATTCACACGAATTTGTACTTTTAGTCTCGGTTGTATTTTATTCATTTACATGTGGGGTGTGGTATGTGCCCCTTAGAGTGTGGAGAAGGATGTAGATGCAGTTACGGATCCTACGTCGAAAGACATAAAATCGAGGCTGACCTTCGGTGATCGTGAAGGCTGAAACAATGTTGTTGTTTGTCACCGAGGTTGCCACCAGAAACGAATTTCAGCGACAGAGAAATTTGTCGTGCATGAAATGATATAAAATAAGTGAAAAAAAGTAATTAATCAATATATAAGAGATTGGTTATTTTGTTATATACATATGTAATATAATCAAAAGATTTAATGTGTGACAAAAATATTTGATTGGCCTAGTTTTTTATCTAACTAAAAAATTATTCCATAAAATTAAAAATTAAAAATATGAAAGTAAATTAATACTGGGATAAAATTTTGATTTTCAATCTTAACTAGACAATTAAGAAACGGTAAGACTTAGCCCAACAAACAAAATTAATGGGTCTTCTTCTTGAACTCTAGAAAATATTGAAAGAGGGTCGTAAACCCCGAAAATAGGCAAAAAATCATCTATATAAATATTCTTTTAATCAAGAAAAGCATAACCCTAATCTCTACCTTCTCGTTCCGCTTTCTATTATTCTATTCTTTACAAAACCAGCCGTCAACTATAAATGAATTCTCCCCTTATCCGTAAGTAATATATCAATTCTTTGTTCAAAATATCAAATTTGATAGAAGTATCCATCCATGGATGAACTTATTTTGTAAACTCCACCAAACTTTATCAACAAAGTATTTTTCTTTTTGGATTTTTAATATTTTAATCTTAATTGAAAATATGTCTGAGTTCTGAAAAAAAAATCCATTTCTATCATGAGATTTGTTTTTTAATTGTTTGTAGATATTTTTAATATCATTTTTTCTCAACAATCAAGTAAAAAACTAAAATTCTTTATCAAATTTGGTGAAATCTATCAATGAATTTATTGTAGTCCAGCATATTTTGATTAAAAATATAAGTGAAATTTATCTTTCATTAATTATTATTTTTGTATCTATTTTAATTTTTGAATATGGTTTTATTTAATTTTTTGGATCTCATTCAGTGAATTTTAGGCAATCCATACTTCACCTTGTTGTAATAAAAATTATCAATTTTACTCATATTTTTCATTTTTGAAAAACTTGAATTCTTATAATATGTAAATCATTTTAGTTTATTTACGTTTAAGTTAAATATTATTAAATATTGGATCTCATTTTACTATAAAAAGTATGAATTTTCATTTTTTATTTCTTAATTTCTACTTCAAAACATGTTTTAGAAGATAGGGGTTTATTATACATTTTGTATTACTCTAAAACAATGGAATGCTAGAGATACGCACTTTTATAACAAAAAAAATTGTGAAGTCTATTTGCTAAATTTAGAAGAAATGTTATATTATTCATGATTTTCTCTTTGTTTAGACCCTCATTGTTAATAGTAGTTATCATTTTTATATCTTACATTCTCCAATTATTTTTTTATTTGTCAAAAATAATTTTGTTGTATTAAAAAAAATTTACAAAAATTAGTATAAATAATAGTTGTGATTTACATGTTTGTGTGGCTTACAAATAGGTTTTTTTTATCCACAGGATTATGTTTAGAGTAAAATGAACAACATTATGATGTATAAATTGAGATGGATGGTCATCACATTTCAATATATAGATCACCAATTCTTTAAAGGTTAGAATATAATTCTTTTTAATTGATATATCTTTGAAAATGGTATTTTTATTTAATAAATAGTAAACTATGAGAAAACTCTATAACTATCTAATATTGGAATATTATATTAGTCAATTAGTTATTATTATTACTGAAGTTACATTACCTCAAAAGGAACAATAACTGTAAAAGGCTCTTGACACCCTCTACTCTCCATTACAAGGTCTCTAATTAACTCGTGAAGTATAATAGGTAAACTATAGAGTCCTTGCTTATGACTGAAACTTATATATATATATATATATATATATATATATATATATATATATATATAGAGAGAGAGAGAGAGATTTTCTCTCTCTAATCATAATACAAATATACATACTATATATAAGATAATATTTTCTCTCTCCATTCACTTTCCAACTATCAGAAGAAGATGGGTTCAAAATCAATATGTCAATAATCATCCAATAATAATAAGTTTTTTCTTTAGATCTAGCATATACCCATCCAGAATCTAATAGGTATTATAGTAGATGTTTTAGAATCTAGCTTCCACACTTTCATTTAGAAGAAAAGAAGTAACGAGGAACAAACTTTCCAAAGGATGTGGTCTCTTGTATCCATATCCAGTTATTACTTGAAGGTGTTCTATTTGTATCACATAACAGCCATGTCACTTCTTCCTCACACTTAAGTGGAACTAACCATGTATTACCTTAAGCGCAAGGCAATGGGAAAGAAAATTTACATTGAAGCTATCTCTGAAATCAACATTTACAAGTTCTCTCCATGGGATCTTCCATTATCTATTTTAATTCTCAGTTCATTTCATTGATATCCTTTCTTGCTTAAACTAACTTGTACTTTGTACTATTTTCTATTGCAGATATAACTTGCTTGAAAAGCAAGGATCTTGAGTGGTTCTTCTTTTTCCTAAGAGAGCAAAAGTATGCAAGTGGGCAAAGGATGAACCGTGCAACTGAAACTAGGTATTGGAAAAACTCCTGGAAAGGACAGAAGTATCTATACGAAGAGAAGACAACCTGGTTTTTCTTCAAGGCCCTGCATCTCGTGGGGAATTATTCATGAATACAAGAATAAGGATCAAAAACTGAGAGATGTTGATATTCCTCAGGTATTTTGTATGTGGTGTACAATCATAGCGAGATTGACGAGTTGATTACATTACGATTGTACATGTAGCTAAAATTATTTGGAGAGTTATTATGTGTTACCAAGTGATATTACATTTTGTTGGGATTTATGTAAATAAATATCATGTTATATTGTATTACATTTATTATACTTATTGATATAAAGATTTCAACTAATGACTTGTAAGTTTTCTTGTGGGTTATACCCCTTACTTATAGTGTATTTGATGCAGACAAATCCAAATGATTTGATAATTTGATTAGGGTATAGGTGTGGTATATATTCACCAGACCGAGTCTATGTACCATTGATATTATACTAAAATTTGTGGATGTGGTATAAACTTCTCAGAGTGTGGTATATACACAAGATTAAGGCACAATGAGTTGTAGTCAAGAGATCAGTGAATCATATGTATTTCTTGTGTGAAGTATACCATATGCTACTTGTGAAATTTATATCATATTCTAATTGTGCGGTGTATCATGTGTTAGTTATAAGGAATAAAGGAGTTCTTTACTAGATGAACTTGGTATACCCATCTCAAATTATGGTATATACTCATTGTGTGTATTTTAAACTACATTTTTCTAGGTGGGTGGAATTAAACACTCTGAGTTCTGTAGATTTTTCAACTTTATGGGTAACAAAAATTAAATTAAGAGCATAGTTAGTCGACAAAAACTCTAGTTTTGTGGATTTTTCAGTTTAACGTGTAACAAAGAAATGAATTAAAAACAGCTAAGTTTGTGGATTTTTCAATTTTTTATGAAAAACAAAGAAATATATCAACAAAGTTTTGTGGGTTATTTAACTTTACATGCAACAAAGAAATACAATAACTTTAGTTTTGTGGATTTTTCAACTTTACGCGCAACAAAGAAATATATTAAGAGTAGATGGTTGGTCGACAACAACTCTAATTTTCTGGATTTTCAACTTTACATGCAACAAAGAAATATATTAAAAGCACATCATTGTCGACAACAACTCTAGTTTTATGGATTTTTCAACTTTACACGCAATAAAGATATTCTTTAGATAATATAAAACTAGAAAATACAAGTGATCGCTTCAAACATCACAAACAACACTACAAAGATTTCTGAAAATATTAAAATAAAAAATAATTAAGCCAAAGAAATGTTCGAATTTTACATAAATAAATATTGCAACCATCATTAGATAATCTTACTATTTTAAAGAGGGGAGTATTTCTAACAAAGAAGCGGAAAATTCCATTTATGCCATCCTTTTCAATAATCAAGAAAAGTGGTGCATATTAAAAAAGAGTATATAATTTAGTTGCATTGAGTTAGCTAATAAAGGATTTTATTGCATGTTCATCCATTGAAAAAATATACATATATTATGCAAAAAGTGCATTACAGGGACTACAAACACCAATAAGATCTAGTAATATAGATATTATTACAAGTAATTAAGCTATTAATTGAATTTTAACCCCTTACCTTCCTTGCTAACAACAGAAAAGAAGAGAAAAAGATCCAGGACAACCGTGATTAAATAAATAATAGGACCCAAATGTAGTATCAGAAAGTATAGGCTTTATTGATTGGGGTATAGGTGTTGTATATACCAACTAAACTAAGTGTAATGGTATATACCATTGATTTTATATTAAACTTAACTAAGAATGTGGTATATGTACCCCAAGGTGATGTATATACACAAGACTAAAGCAGGGTGAGTTTTGGTCAAGAGATTAATGAATCATTTGTATTTCTTGTGTGTGGTATATCATATGCTACAGGTGAAAATTATATCATGTGCTAATTGTGAGGTAAATCATGTTTTACCTATGAGGCATAAAAGAGTGTTTTACTAGATGAACTTGATATACCCATCCCAAATTATGGTATATATCCACTAGGTGTATTTTGAACTACATTTGTCTAGGGGTGTGGTTTGTACCACTCTGAGTTTTATGGATTTTTCAACTATAGACGCAACAAAAAAATATATTAAGAGCATACCGTTGGTCAACAAGAACTTTATTTTTGTGGATTTTTACTAATACGCACAGCAAAAATTATATTAAGTGTCGATCATTGGTCGACAACAACTCTAGATTTGTGGATTTTTCAACTTTACGCGCAACAAATAAATGTATTAACAACAGTGGATGACAACAACTCTAGTTTTGTGCATTGGACTTCAACAAATAAATACTACTATTCTATTTTTGTAGATTTTTTAACTTTACGCTTAATAAAGAAATATATGAAAAAAATATTTTGGTCGACAACTACTCTAATTCTGTGGATTTTCAACTTTACGCTAAATAAAAAAATTAATTAAAACAGGTTGTTACTCGACAACAACTTTAGTTTTGTGGATTTTTAAACTTTACGCGCAATAAGAAATATAGTAAGAGTAGATTGTTGGTCAACAAGAAATTTAGTTTTGTGGATTTTTCAACTTTACGTGCAACATGTTATATTTTTTTGATAATGTAAAAGTAGATAATACAATAGATCGCTTTAAACATCACGAACAACACTGCAAAGCTTTTTTAAAACATTAAAAGGAAAAAAATTTGAGCTAATTATACATTCCAATTATGCATACATAAATATTGAAACCAATAATAAATAATCTTACTGTTACAAAAGAATTGAGTAATTCTAACAAAGAGACATCAAAATGCACTTGTGGATCCTCTTCAATTGTCAAGAAGAGTGGAACATGTACCAAAGAGTGCTTATAATTTGGTTTCAATGAGTCACCTAATAAAGGATTTTGCTGCATGTTCTTTCATTGAAATATTATACCTATGTTATGCAAAAATTTCATTATAGGGACTAAAGAAACCAATAAGATCAAGTAATATATATATATATATTATTTCAATTACTTAAGCTATTATTTGAATTTTAACCCCTTACATTTCTTACTAACAACAAAAATAAGAACAAAGGATCCAAGACAACCTTAATTAAACATATAATAGGATCCAAAAGTATTATTAGAAAATTGAGGCTTTATTGATTGGGGTATAGGTGTTGTATATACCCACTGGACTGTGTCCAGTGGTATCTACCATTGATATTATACGAAACTTAACTAAGGATTTGGTATTTACCCCTTCAAGTGTGGTATATACACACTGAGTGTCTATGATTGGTCAAAACTCAAATGAGCTGATAAATTGATTGTATACCCATTGGACTGGCATATGAAAAAAATCCAATAAATAAGTAAAAAGAACAAGGACAAAAGTGTAGAAAAACATTTTACAAATTATAAGGATAGCAAATTGAAGGTTAAACAATTTCTCAATGAATTTATAAGTACAATTAATGAAGAGTCAAAATCAAAAGAGAATTTAAGAAATCTATAGCTATATGTAATATTAGGAAACCAAAGCTTCAACAATCATACCCCGTTGATCTTCGCGGTTGCCCTCCACCGCCAAAGTAAGGTATATTTCCTTGGGAAGCATACGATGCCATAGCTTTCTTCTCAGGATCCTAAAATCAACTTAAATCTAAGCTTAAAATACACTTAAAGTGAAGAACTTAGTCGATAAAAAGGCTTATCTTGTGAGGTATATCATATGCTACTTGTGAAAATTATATTATGTGCTAATTGTTAGGTATATAATGTGTAACTTGTGATGAATAAACGTGTATATTACTAGATTAACTTGGTATACCCACCCCAGATAAAGGTATATATTCACACGTATTTGCACTTTTAGTCTCGGTTGTATTTTATTCATATACATGTGGGGTGTGGTATCTGCCCCTTAGAGTGTGGTATATACCCCTAACATTGTGGTAGTATCCTTTAGGGTGTGGTATATAGAAAGTGAGTGTGTGATTAGTCAAACTAGTGTATTATTCAGCAATTTTACATGAACATAACACACAAAGAAGGGGGTGAATTGTATAGTTTGTTCACGTATATGTGCATCTTGTGTGTTTAAATCTACAAAGTTGTCTATCAAGAAGGATTTTATTATTGAGGTAAATACATTTAAATTTTTTTTGGAGGAAAAATGCAAGAAAAATTAAATACCAGAAGCTCTTCAGTTAAATAGACAATCAAGAAGCTCTTTTATTAGGCTTTTTCAGGATTTAGATCTATGGATTTTTTTTTAAATTCAAATTGAATACATCCCATAGCTTCTCATAGTTGAAGGATAGTAAATACAATTTACATTTAAAGAAAATATATAATATAAATAAAAGAAAATTTGACTAGCTTGTGAGATTGCACTTAGCCACTTATATATGCCAGTTGCAACTATCCATTTCCTTGTTCATTTTATCATTCAGTTTATCTTTCACTTTCCAATTAATAAGCAGATTCCAAGTTCTTCAACTGCATATAAATTTGAATTTCAGAATATAACATGTAAAGTAACAACAAATATTATATGATTTATCACAAACTTAGATGCTAGACAAAACAAAATGAACAATTACAAACCTGCCAATAATATAAATTAAAACTTGACTCCTAGCTGCCAATTTATCATGTTCACATGAAATTTCCAGCATTCTACATGGTGTTATTTCTGATTCAGACATAGCAATACAATATTGCAACATTAGTCCCCAGGTCTCGAATCATTTAGGCGACAATCCTATAACTTGAATTCTTCACCTTTTACTGCTATCATTCTACATCCCAATCAATTATACATAATTATACTTTTCAATATTATATTCGAAAATCCAAGCAAATACGTGGTAAAATAATGTATATGATCTTTGGTTTACCTCTTCATTTCCTCCTCCAGCTCAAGCATGTGAAGTTTCCACTATCTCAAATAATAAATGAAGGAAACCTGACCTGAGGATTTCAAGTAATCAAAACAAAACATATCAAATCAAAAAAGAAAGATATTATCTTCCATTGAGATCTCCAGCAGTTGTGCCAAATAAAAATTTACTACAAAACAATAAAATAGAAAAACTTCATCAGATTACTATAACTTATGGAGGAAATATTTTAAAATTAATTTTTATAAAAAGAAATAAAAGAAAGATGAGAGGAAGAACGTACAGTGGCGGTAGTGGTGTTGGTGTTGGGTTGCAGGCGGTGTTGATGGATTATTGTGGATCGTGACTCTGTGAGGTGGTGATGAGAAATACTTTCTGTAATTCCTGTAACGTTTCAGTAATTAGCAAGAAAAATTTTCCATTTCATTAATAATATTAAAAAAATATATATAATCAAATCATTTTACAAATTCTATAAATGAGAGCAGACAATTAATGAATACCCATCCATTTCATCACCGCTTTATCTACCTTCTATGTTGTTGGGCCTCTTGCACACGAACTTGATCCTTCTTTCTTAAAAAGGCTTACGAGAGGTCACTATTGATTGTAACATAGAGAAAAACACAAATTTTGTATTTAAGGGTAGGTATGAAATTCAAATTTTGGAAAGAAAGTGGTGTATTGTATGATATTTCTTCAGTTTTATAAAAATTGTCCACTTATTTTAAATATAATGTCCATTTAAAATTTAAAATTATTTTTTCTTTATTTTTTTTATTATTATCTTTATTAAAATATTAAAATTTATATTTCTAATACATATTTAAAATATCGAATTATTTTATTAGAAGTATTTTTAAAATGATGAATACAATTATTATATTTATTATTTATTATGAAAAGAAAAATGGAAAAATTTTGTAAAACAAAGAAACTATATTTTAAGAATATTTAAAAACTTTAATTCTCTAACTTGGTTAGTAAGGCCTTTGCTATAAGAATATTAAGAATAGACCTTTGCTATAAGAATATTAAGTATAGCTGGATTAAATTATTAATATAGGGTTTTAAGTCTCTATTAGTACATACTTTTATTATAAAAAGCATAAAGAAGAGTTAAGTTTGATATATATTTAGAGACCTAAATTCATTTTTTTTTTTAAATTAAGTGTTCGTTTGGTGTTACTTATTTTGAAAAGCATTTCAAACCTTTTTTTAATTTGTAGAAGTGTTTTAGATCTTTACAAATTTATTTAGAATAAAAATTAGATAAGTGTTTCTTAAACTAAAATACTTAAAGCTAAAAAAAATTGACAAGTATTGTGAATACCTCGATTATAAAATATTTGTCTACTTTATTTTATACACATATTTTTGTTAAAAATCTATCACATAATATTTAAAATATGTGTTAAAAACATAATATCTTAATATGAGTAATAATAGAAAAATAACGAAAATATGTCTAGACAACCATTTAAATTATATCTTTAGCAAATGGTCAAATTTTGGGTAACTGAGAGAGTAATTTTTATTAAATATATTTTTAACTCTAAAATAATAAAATTCTAAATAGATTTTTAAATAAGATCAATTATACTGATTAAATCAAAATATTTAAAATCATTCTTTTACTAGTTATTCAAAAAGTATAAAAAGCCATTCCATCAAACAATTCATAAAGATATTCGAAATTATACATGTTTAAGCATGTTTTTTAATTCTTTGTCTTTGAATAACTAGTAATATATTAACGCATTGATAGTCAAAAGTCAAACTGAATCCAACAAAGTCAAACCAAAAGTCAAACATAGTCAAAATAGGATAGACAAACGTAATAAAAATCAAATAACCAAAATAGCCCAAACTAACGGCTATATAAACGAGTTATCTCATCTCCTTCATCTTCAGAATCACTTCCTTCATCATCCTCATCAGATTTTTCATCTCGGCTCTCAGATGTACCAGCTTTTGAATATTGAGTACTAGGGTTTTGTGGCATAGGAGTGAAAGAGGTCAAACAAGACTATGCCCTCAACTGATTAACCCACTCCATCGTGTCGGTCACAATGTCATGATAGTAAACTGGAGTAATGGTGCTAGTAGAGGCCGGAGTAGGAGGTACATATGGTGGAAGGCCTTGGACTACATGAAACTTGTTCACAGCTACCATCATATTTGCATTGTGCTTGGGCTGGGATAGTTATATAACCCAAGACATGCATTTTCTTTCTTGGTTGGCCCAAACCTGCTGGCCCTTTTCTTTCAGCGCATCTAACTACTCCTTGAACGTCAAGTCACGGCCATCAGATGACCCAGATTGAGTCTGGGTCACTTTCTCTTTCAACTTTCTCATTAAAGCTTTCTGTTTCATTAAAGACATATAGTTAAAAAAATATAGATTATAGACATGTAATTAATAAAATTATAATTAAATATTAATTTTTAAGATATACTTACATCCGCATTCTTGTACTTATCTGTCCTCCACTCCTTAGTCTTCATATTCCGGCCTACAACATCAAAAATGACATATATTTGTGGAATATGGATTTGTTCTTGAGTAGACTAATCGCTCACCACCGACGTTCCATCTAGGGTCGTCTTTAACTTACCCCGTTCCATTCAATAATTCAACTACTATTCTAAATAATTCTAATACTTATAAAAATATTATCTACCTCGTAAATAATATCCCTAGTTCGGAAATTTTTCCAGGATCCTACCGCACTTGGGTTCTTTAGCTTCTTTTGGTTTTGTCTATTCGCCTTAGTCTGGTGCTGGTTCATTTTTTATAATAAGATTAATAAATATAATGTAATATAGTCAAATAAATAAAGTAATATTTTATTACCTTCGCGGCAGCCGATCCCCAAAATTTACAATTTTTAGCCCAATTCTCATCAGTCATTTCACTCGGTTTCTTCTCCTTGGAGTTGACGGAAGTGAGGACGAAGGTGCGTGTTTAATTCCCTTCAATCGCTCGTTCCGGCTACCGCTAACCTCCATCGGGTGTGGTAGTGGCAGTGGTTGTCGTCCCTTATCCGCCATGGATTAGACCTTTGGATGTTCAAAACGGTAGGAAAGCGATAGGGAAGGAAAGTACTGAGTTCAATTAAGGGAAAAAAGGAAGTTCAGGCCCAAAATAGGTGCCATAGGTAGATATTGTCTAATAGTGGATATTATTACTCAAATGTTAAGGGTGATAATAAATAAAAAAGTTGATAATGGTTTAATGGAGGGTATAAATATTGCGAATTTGGAACCTAGTGTCACACACCTACTATTTGCTGATGATAGTATATTTTTTATGGAAGCTAACAATATTGAAATAACTAGTTTCAAGGAGGTTATAAATAAATATGGATATGCAATATGTATGAAACTTAATATATATAAGTGTGGTATATCTCACCACTACGTT
Organism: Nemophila menziesii; assembly: GCA_029959085.1. Taxonomy (NCBI): domain Eukaryota; kingdom Viridiplantae; phylum Streptophyta; class Magnoliopsida; order Boraginales; family Hydrophyllaceae; genus Nemophila; species Nemophila menziesii. The sequence continues at coordinate 3,754,330 of JARWIR010000051.1, read as the reverse complement.
CTATGTAACCTCTATAATTCTAAGCCAAATAAAATATCCAATTTACCATTCAATAACTCAGTTATATGTCATGCACTTACCTTTACAAAAAAAAAATCATAACGGTGTTAAAAAAAATGGGATCAGATAACTAATTGGGTTAGCTCAATTGGACAAAGTCTTTATATTTTTTTTTACACTTAATGGGTGTAAATAATAATTATAGAGTTTTAATCTCCGCCCTGAGCATGGGCAACTACGGGCAACGTAGTTCTAATTTACTTGGGTTATGCATGTAGAGGCGTGCATATATTCTGCTGAATTAGTTGTGGTGCTCGTAGGTTGCTCGGGCCACCCACGTTATTTAAAAAAATTATCTGATTGGGTAAAAATGTAAATTAAGATAATATGACACATATTCAAACAATGGTATATGATTTCTGAAAGTTAATAGTTTGGGGATCAGTTTGGTGAATTACTCATTGCAAGGGCCGAATAGATACCAAAACGATGTTGTTGTTTTTGCTTTTACTCAAATAAATGGATAAATAAATCAATATTATACCTTGTCCAAACAACCCTTCAAGACTCACAATTACAAGTTGTTGTATGCTAATTAGAACTTTTTGGTATAATATTGCCAATTGCCAATATAACATATAAAAAAATGAATAAAGTAAAACCTGTAACATATTGTAAATTAAAAAAAAAATTATTGGAAGTCAGCGTAAACAAAAAAAAATCAAGCATGGATTTACAAGCTATATTTTGTTGTCGTTATTAAGACAATATTTATAAATATCCAACATTGTTTATATGTCAAGTCCTTAGTTTTTGGTTCTTCTATAATTCAAGTTTGTTTTTTTTTTTTACCAAGGTCAATAAAAAAACACATGTTCTATTTTATCTTCTCTCACGCACATTTAAGAACTTTCCTTTGAGTTAAAAACTTACAGAATTGCGAGATAAATACTACATTAGTAAAAAGAAAGTGTCAACTACATTCCGGATCTTGCAAATATGTGCCTCATCAAACAGTAAAACATTTTTGAACACCATGGTATATTTTCTAAACATAAAAACATATGGACCAGTTTATTTGAATATTTGGCTTAACACGTGGTTCAATGGTGCATTTGACCATTGTTTTTTTACTGCTTTAGTCCATAACAATTATTTCTAATTATAAGAGTATAACAATGTAGAATAATGTTGGGTATCACCCAAAACGTCATCACCTAAATATCACCCATGATGTGGCGGTTAGGTGGTCCAATTATGGAGGAGAGAGAAAAAAGTAAATTTGGAAAGAGAAAATCCATGATTGGACCACCTAACTGTCACATCATAGGTGAAGTTTAGGTGATGTCTTTTTAGGTGATAGCATACCATTTTTGACAACCTTACACTACTCTTAAATTTTTCCTTTACATCAAAAAACAAACATATTAACAAATTCTATCTAGCCAACTTGAGTAATTATATTTGCTTCTAATAAAGCTAAAAGGTTATCTATAGTTGAGGATACTAATGATACATATGATTCTAATAAGCATTCAAATGATAATTTATCGGAAAAAGACTATATTGAACATGAGTTCAATGATAGTCCTAACACAGAAAAGACACTGAAGAAGTAAGTGACACGAACACCTAGTCAAAGACTTCTTATTGCAGAAGAAACATTAGTACAATATATAGATGAGGAAAAGGAGCTTCAAAGCATCAAGAAACAACATGCCAAAAATATCGGAAAATCAAAGAAGATGACAACTAAGATTACCCAAGAAAGCGAAGTCCAATTATGCTTCTTTTAAATCTTAGAAAAGTTCAGGCCGACCTTGTTCAAAATCATCCACAAGTTGTTCATTGCAGATTTACTTGCAAGGTTACTTATTGTTTTTGTAGTGGTTTCTCTATGCTCATAGTAAACTTGTTAAATGCAGGATTTTGTGGAGTAATTTACCAGAATATGGGAAGACAACCATGGTTTCCTCACCTTAGATTACATTGGGATATTTTAATAATGTACTTGGTTTTAATGAACGTATCAATGGTTCCTAGTTTTATCATTATGAATCAAGGACTTTATGAATAGTTTCACTTGTTTGGGTGGAAGATTTACCATTTATTGGTAGTTTTTTTACTTGGAGTGATAGTTATGTGTTTCCCAGGTTTTATCGAGCCTTAGTAAGTAAATATTTGGAGCATTTCTCGATATAGTGATATCTTGGAATAATTTGGAATCTTGGCCATCATTTCATAAACTTGTTCTTATAAATGAATTCATTTACTAGATACATATATTGTCTTTCATTTTTTTATTCATGTATTGACTAGTTTTAATATTTTTTCTTTTATTCTAGTTCATATATTAGGCTAGATACATGATAGGATTTCTCTTACAAATGGTTGTGTAATCTTTTCATATGTCTCAGGAAAAATAGTTAAGAAAAAGGAGAAAAACAAACAACGATCAAAGGCTAAAATTCCAAAAACGTGTTTTTGTTCAATCTTATTATTCCACAAATCTCTACCTATTTATACCAATATTTGATCCTACAAATTTGTATTAGGGCCACCTTAAAAATGTCCAACAATCTTACTTCTCTTGTTCCTTGTTTTAATAGAGAAAAATCAAATGTTGGATTATTAGTTATGTCTTGATTTTCAAGACCTTTGGAGTATGGCTGATGGTGGCATAGATTTACCCGAAGATGGGATTTAATATTTTGATTAACAAAAGAAAAATTTTAAACGTGAAAAATAAAAGGATCAAAAATATCTTTTTAAATATATCAAAAAATAAAAGTCCTAATCTTTTAAAGATTATACCAAGCAAACATTTCTATAAAAACATGGGAGATTAATCAAACAACTTTTGTTAAAAAAGACCAAGTAAAAAAGGTAGGCTTGCAACATCTACAAGTTGAATTCAAAAAATTGGAGATGAAAGAAGATAAAATGATTGATAAGTATTTCACAAGAGTAGCTTCTCTAATAAATCAAATGGCTACATATGGAAAAGTCATGGACATTCAAAAAATTGTTCAAAAAATCATGCAAAGTTTACCGGTGAAATTCGATCGTATTGTGGTGACTATTGAAGAGTCACAAGATCTTTACTTAATGGAATCGGATACATTACAAGGAATATTGGAAGAACGTGAAGCTAGAATCCTTCTAAGAAGTCCACGTATTTCTTCTTCTGATAAAGCACTAAAATGTCAAGTCTCGTTCATGGGAGGCCATGGTTCATATCCAAATTATGAGGAAGAGGACGCGGACAAACAAGAGGCATAAAAGATTCCCACAGTAAACATGGTCAATTTATGAAAAATAATGAGTCAAAAGAAGAGGATACATCATCCCAAAACAACTATGATAGAGGTCAAGGACAAGGATTAAAAAACATTATACTATATGTTATTGTTGTCATAAGTTGGGGTACAAAATTAGAGATTGTTGGAAAAAGTATCTAGAAAAAGATAAGAAGTTGACTATGTACATGAAAAAAAGGTGAAAAACCAGAGACTTTATTAATTTCTACTATGGAATTTTTGAAAATGTTTTTTATTTGAATAGTGGTGCTAGTCGAAGGAGTTAGAGATATCATATTCAAAACAAAAAATAGAAAAATATAAAAATGTTTGAGGTATTTTACATACCCGATTTAAATAGTAATATTCCAAGTGTTGGTCACTTTTTGAATAAAGGGTTTGATATGTTCTTAATCGACAATATTTAAACCATGAAAAAAGGAGATCAATTGGTTTCAACTATTATTTTGCGTTCAAATAACGTATTCTTGCTTGAACTTGACACTTCAGATGTTTCTTGACATCCAACAGTTAATGACAATATATCCCAGTTGTGGCATGACAGATTTGAGCACCTTAATATTCAAAGTTTGAAGGAGCTATCAAATAAAAAAAATTGTTCAAGAACTGCCAAATATTGATGCCATCCACGAATTTTGTGAAGATGTCAACTGGGAAATCAACACGATAAAACATTTCCATCAAAGTCTGATTGAAAATCAAAATCACCATTGGAACTCATCCACAGTGATCTTTGTGGATCGATATGAGTTCCTTCTTTAGGGAAAGTCAAAATTTCTTGTTATTCATTGATAATTGTACAAGAAAAGTTTGGGCTTATTTTTTGAAGCAAAAATCAGAAGCCTTTACGTGTTTTAAAGAATTTGAATCTCAAGTAAAAAAAATTATGACCATAAAATAATGAACTTGAGAAGTGATCATGGTGGTGAGTATTTTTCCTTTTTATTCAAGGAATTTCATCAACAAAATGGAATTCAACATGAAATGACGGCTTGATATTCACCCTAGCAAAACAGAATTTCAGAGAGAATAAACCGAACGGTCATGAATACGGTCTGATGTATGTTGAGTAGAAAAATGTGCCTTCAATTTTTTGGGCTGAAGCAGATTCTTGTTTCGTTTAATTGATCAATCGATCGCCTACGAAGAGTTTAAAAGATTCTACTCCAAATGAAGGGTGGCATTGTAAGAAGTCAAATGTTAGCTATTTAAAAATATATGGTTGTCTTCCATATTCACATATTCCAAATGCTTTGAGAAGCAAACGTGATGATAAATTTAAAAAGTGTATTTTCACTTGATATAGTGAGAGGACTAAGCTTACAAGCTTTACAATCCTCAAACAAATAAGATTTTGATAAGTAGTGACGTTTATTCTAATGAAACATCTTCGTATGATTTTTGTAAATTATCTGATTCATTAACTTAAAAAAATTATTTACGATGAAGAAAGTTATTATCAAGCAATGCAAATCGAGGATAGTGAAAATCAATCACAAGATAGTGAGACCTCAAAACTCACAATCACCCCAAACAAAAAGAAGGAGTTTTAGAGACATTTATGATGAAACCGATTAATGCAACAAATTATGTTTAGTTTGAATTTATTGCTAGAGAGGGTCCAATATCCTATGATGAAGTCTTTAAAGAAGTGGAACCAAGGCATGAAAGAGAAGATCAATGAAATTGAGAAAAATGAAACTTGGGATCTCACGCCTCTACCTTGTCATAAATCTGTTATTGGTGTAAATTTGGTTTTCAAAACTAAGACTAATCTTGATGGGTCCACAAACAAACACAAGGAAAGGTTAGTTACAAAATGTTACAAGAAAAATAACGCGACGACTTCAATGAGATATTTGCTTATGTTTCAAGACTTGATACAATTCAAACTGGTTATTTCTCTTGCAGCTCAAAGTGGTTGGAAATTGTAACAAATTGTTATCAAATTGGCTTTCTTGAATGGATTTATTCAAGAGAAAATTTATTGAACAACCTCCTGGATTTATTAAGAAAGGTGAAGAAGATAAAGTATATAAACAACAAAAAGGCGTTTTCTGGATTGAAGCAATCACCTCATGCATGTTATGATATGATTAGTGGATATTTATTGAAATATGGGTTTGAACATTGTCCTCTTAAGCATACTCTTTCTATCAAAGATAATTTTAAAGGTGGTTTTATTGTAGGCAGTCTTTATGCTGATGATTTGATCTTCACGGGTGATGATTTTGAAATGTTGACTGATTCCAAACTTTCAATGATGAAAGAGCTGGAAATGTCCAATTTGCGAGAGTTGCCTCACTTTCTTGGCATAAATGTGCAATGGAGGAAAAATTATTTCTTAACTAAAATATGTAAGAAAACTATAAAATAAAATAAAATGCAAAACTAGAATCTTAATCCAATCCATGTATGATATTATTAAAATTGAGTAAAGAGGAAAAGGGAAAGATGGTGGATCCAACCATGTTATGAAGTTTGATTGGAAATTTGACGTATCTTACAACCACTTGTCCCGGTATTATGATTGTTGTAACTTTGATTAACAGGTTTATAAAGAAACCATATGCGCATCACTAGGAGACAACAACAAAAAATTCTTCGATACGTCACATAAATAGTTAATTACAAAATCTTCTATGCAAGAATCATTTATATAACTTGTTGGGTTTAGAGATAGTGATCTTGGTGTAAGCATTGATGATTCCAAAAGTACTTCCTTGGATTCTTTTAATCTTGGAAGTGGAGTGATTTCATGGTGTTCAAAGAAACAACCAATCGTATATCTTTCTACTATCGAACTTAAGTATATCACAACTTGTTCGGCTATATTTCAAATCATGTGGTTTACAAAAATTATTGAAAGTCTGAACTCCAATAAGTATGGATCTACAAATCTATTTTGTGATAATAACTCGACTATTTCTATCTCAAAAGATCCAGTCCTTCATGAAAGAGCAAAATATATTTGACTACACTTTCATTTCCTAAGGGAACTTGTTCATGAAGGAGCAATCAATCTTGAGTATTCCAAAAGTGAAGAACAACTTGCAGATATCTTTACAATACTCCTTGAAGGTTCTGTTTTTAAGAATAATGTTGAAATATTGGGAATCGAGAGCATATTCAAAGTATCGGAGGCAATATTGGAATAAATTAGAATCTTGACCATCATTTTATAAGCTTGTTCACATACATAAATCTGTTTACTACATACATCTATGGAATTTTATCTTTGATTCATGTATTGACTACTTTCAATATTTTCTCTTTAATTATAGTTCATGTATTAAGCTAGATACATGTTAGTATTTATCCTATAAATAATTGTGTAATCTTGTCATTTGTCTCAAGCAAAATAGTTAAGTAAGGGAGAAAAAAAAAGACTGAAGGCTGAAATTCCGAAATATGTTTTTAGTCAACCTTATTCTTACACAAATATATACATATACATAACGATATTTGATCCTACATGCTATATGTATCTTGAACCATATGCCCTGCGTAATTTCTCTGTTTTCATAAGATTTTCAAAGCAAACCATAGCTCTGGTTTTACAAAACCTGAGCTGACGATAAAATTCTTGGATCTCGTGACTAGAGATGACTTATATGGAACAGCACCATGTACCCTTTGTTCAGCGTTGAGGGTTTAAAGCTAGAACTAAAAGTCTTGAGTTAGCTTCATATTGCAATCTTCTCTAAGAGGGTAAAACCTAATACTCAAGACTACACTATGAGAAAGAAGAATATCTAACTTTGCAATGTGTAATTGAGTTTCTTGCATCAAAACACAAAGAATGGGTATGTTTTGATTAGCATTGTTGTAAAAAACACTTCAGTGCTATTCCTAAAGAAAATCAAAGATGAAACTTCACTATAGCAATTACTCTGTCGGATGGAAGCTTGACTACGTCTAATGAGATAGTTGCTCAGGCATTTGAAAATTACTACACTTTGTTGGTCAGTACAAGGGACACAGTTTAAACGATTGATGATGATATTATTGCATTTGGTCCTACCCTTTTAGCTGCTCAATAACTGGATATGCTCAAAGATTCATTGATATGGATATCCATGTTGCAATCATAAGTATTGGAGATGATAAATCACCAGGCCACGATCGATTCTCGATTAAATAATAGAAGAAAACATGGGTGATTATTGGTAGCTAAATATGTAATGCGGTTAAAAATAATTTTGCTAATGTATCGATCCTTAAACAGTTGAACCATACTATCATTTCCTTGACCCAAAATGAAGCCATTCTTTGCGACTTGGATATTTAAGAAGAATTTCCTTTAAGTGATGTTTTTTACAAGAGAATCATGAAGTTTTTTATCGATTATATAACTTTTGTACTCAATTAGATAGTTTATGGAGCCTAATATATGTTTATCCAATAACACATAATGCCAGATATATTTATTTGGTGCAATAACTACTTCTAGGGTATGATTGGTAGCGAATTTTGCCTAGGTGCACCATTAAAATTAATCTGCGCGAGGCTTACGTTACAGTTAGTTGAGATTTTCTGGTACAAGTATTACAGGTTGAATATTTCTTCGACGTATATAGATTGGATTATGGGGTGCGTAATGAAATCTTCACACGCCATTTATATCAATGAGGGAATTCACGCGTTTTTCAAGTTTAAGAAAGTTTGAGGCAAGGCAGCCTAATATCGTTTTTTATCTCATCTTATACTTGAATATCTTTCACGGCTTATTAAATGGAACACAAATTTCAGGTCAGGTTTTAATTATCATTCAAGATGCGACTCTTTGAAAATTACTCATCTTGTGTTCGCATAAGACGTAATGCTTATTTGACAAGGAAATGATCCCTTAATTATGAAAGATGCACAAAAACTATTATATCAAGAATATAAAACAACATAAAGTAGTAATTGCAATCCTAAAAACAATCTAGTGCGATAAAGGTAAAAGAGAATAGAATTTGTATCTTTTTGGATTGCTATGATAATCGAATGACTAACCCGGTTTCAAAAGTTTGAAGCCTCCACGCTTTTCACACCGAGCTTTCAATTTCTTAGACCTATCCATCTCTTCTACAAAGCATGCACGTGAGGGGGCGTGTTTGAGTATAAATCTCTTATGATGTGTTATCTGCCTTCTTTAACTCTTCGAACTTTTAGTTAAGTTGGAAAGTTAACACATATTATTAATAAGTTACAAAGAATATATATTACATTAATGTTAAAAAATAAAGAAAAGGTAAGAATACTAAACGATTCCTCCAACTAGTTTGAAAATCATATGAAGACTATCTAATTTTTCCAAATCTTCATAAATTTTGAACATCTCCATCAGCTTCTTCATGAAAATTTTTTTGCATCAACAATTAAAATCATGAGTGAGTATGTGTAGGTGTTAATTGAGAAAAAAAATCCTTATAAAGTATTATGAACTTAAGAAAACGTTATTGTGATTGATTAGAAAATAAAGGTCACATCTCAAGTAGAATAAAACATTATCATGAAAGTTTTGCAACAAAAGTTTCTAAATCAAGAGCTTTGTCATATAGTGTAATATATGGAGCTTTAAACATCTTCAGCAAAGTAAAATTCAAATAAAGAATTTATATTGAAAAATCATTTTAAAGATTGCTCTGGAGGAATAAATACAAATAAACATCCAGCTCACCAAACATTTAGAATCCACCAATCATTAAATTATGTATATTAAATTGATTATTGGATTTATTTTGAATTGGAATAGTGAATATCAGTACCTAAAGAGGATATATATCCCTATTCTGATATATATATATATATATATATATATATATATATATATATATATATATATATATATATATATATATATATATATATATATATATATATATATATATATATATATGCTTATTCTGAATATAAATAAACATTTTAAAGCTTATACAGTTCATTAAACATCTAGAAGACACCGATCACTAAACTCTGTATATTTTAAATGATAAACTGAGTTAGAGGTTACATATTTGGAACACAAAAACATTAAATAGAGATGCTCTGAGTAAGAACAGTAAAAAACTCTATTTTTAACATAAATCAAATTCCATAAAAGACATCCACAAAGTCTTGTTTACAATATATCATACATTAATTATTAGAAATGCATTACCAACCTTTCCCATTAATGTATAGAAAATTATTATATTTCACTATACAGTTCATTTAATGAACAAATTTCTCATTTAAGTATAGAAAGATATTGTTGAATAAATGAGATTGTATCCACGTGTTGACCATGTTTACAATGATAGTTGGTGACTCAATTTAAAGATATTATTCAGATATTTATACGTTTATTCCAGTTGTAAAAGTTAATCTAATATATTCACTTGGTCAAACTTATTTGAAACTGAATGAGAAATTGAGTCATGTAATTTGAAGAAATTAAAAGAGAAGAAAAAAATTTAAGAATGTATGTTATTTCTTTTTTTATTTCTTTTTATAAAACAAAGCAAAGAAAAAAATGTTGGGCTTTTAGGCCTTGGTCTTATACCATCTGGACCAGTCAAGCTTTGTGTCTATTAGTAAATGTTGTATCTTTTAATTAATACACCTTATCTCCAAATGAAACATCACAACTCTTTTTCAAACCACCTTTTCATCTTCTATAAATAGCTGGCCAACTAAACATTTTCTTCCTTTATTTTTTTAAAGCATCAAGCATTAAAATTATAATAAAGAGATAGAACGAAGTAACTTTATTTACTTCCTTGAAATTCTTAAGTATTTGTGTCAATTTCATTTGAATAGTTTTGTCGTTGTATCCTAGAGGTTGAAGCAAGCATATGTAAGACACTGGTACGTGGCCTAAATACCTTAAAGACATCGGATTCAATCTGAGTCTCGACAATTAAAGTTATTTATTTATTTAATTTTATTTAATTTTTTCATTAGTTTTTATATTGTTTTACAGGTTTATACAAATAAAACACAATAATTTAGATATTTAATGTCTCATATCGTATAAACTAGAAAACATCTTATTTTCGTTTTATAAACTTTATTTTTGCAATAATATCTGGGGTTGTGTATACAGGACATGATTGTTGGTACGGCCTAGGGTGTGATATTATATGATATAAATAAAGTGCAGATAAACACCCTAAGCTAGCACGGTTCTGCAAGTATACAGATCGTATGCAAGTTTTAGAAAATAAGTAAGATTCGTTCCGCAGAGACTATGAAGGTTAGGGGAATCTTATGCAATAATCAAGTGCAAATAATTAAAGCTAGAACAAGTAAAACGCAGAAAAAGTAAAGACAAATAGATATTTATTTGGTTTTTGGTTAAACTAAATTAAAACTAAGAAATTAAAGACAGAAAATAAATACGAAAGAATGAGTAGTATGAGAATATAGCTTGAGTCAATAGCATGTAATCCCCACTAGTTTTGCCGTTCTAAACATGTAAGGGTGAATTATGTAGTACTTCAATAATCGGTTCCAATTACGCTAGGTAGTTTTAAATAAGATTTACATGTGTCAATAAGGCTTCCTAAGCAAACTGTTCCCGTAATTGGTAAATAGTAATATATACTAAACCATACTGATTATCTAGTTAGGTTGATTTGTCAGATCTAAACGGAATACTAGACGTTATGTGCTAAACATGTAATTAAACACCGTTGTCAATGTTGACCTAATTACTAGATGGTAATTCTATATGGCCTAGGTTCCACAAGAACACAGAATATAATTCCAAACACATAAATAGAGAATAAAAACAATAATTCAATTTAAAACATAGAATTCCCAAATTAGATAGATGTCAACCAAAACTAGGGTTCATACATATATGCTAAAAGTCAAGCTAAATAAATTTAGTTCATACTAATGCAAGAAAAGAAAGAAATTACAAATTCAAAGGTAGAAGAAGACATTGTGATGAACAGCTCCTTCCAGACTTCTTTTCTTGTGTTGTAAGCTTCCTCTTGGTTTAAGGTTTCACCAAGGATGATTTTCTAATGTTAAGAGGCTGTATTTATAGTGTATAGGTTGACCTAATTCGTTTTCTTGAAGGAAAAGGTAAATATGGGCTCCAAGCCCAACTCAAATTCGTAGCCCAAAAACATGTAATCAGACACGTTTTTCTTTTAGTCCTAACAGCTTCAATATTTCTCCGATTGATGCGTATGAGTATACAAATTCATCGTCTCGGAAAGATTTTCAACTTTTCTCTTGACCGTTTCTCCAGATTCCTCACCGATTTTAAGATATAAGTTGATTTGTGGTCGTAGGTGCAGAAATTCAGAATTAAGATAGTTTTTCCTTTTCCATGTTTTTAGCTTTTCTTTCCTTTATCTTCAATTTCCATGTTTATCTTCTTTCCTTTAGTTCTCTTTACCAACTTGGACTCTAATTAATTACCATATATATCTAAAGCTTCACACTAAATAAATAATTAAACCCAATATGCTCTAAAAATAATAATTAATTAATTCAAGACCCAAAACAGGAAAGTGTACTAAACGAAGCTAAAATCGACCTATAAACTAATAAATACGCCTAAAATGATGTCTCTGAAGTATATATTTATTATCACAAATGAGGAGATATCAAGACCCCCAACTCAAAGTTGTATCGTCCCGATTCAATAAAAGTAAAGAACAGAAGGGTAGTCAAATAAACAAGAAGAAGAAGTCGGAGGAGAATAAGAACAGAACATAATGAATGATCCTAGAGAAAAATATCTAAATAGTCTCATGTAGTAATGCTCAAGAAATAATGCACAAGTATGCTTATACACGTGTAATCAACAATCCATAAATTCAAGTCCAGATTAATTTTGCAATGCCAGAAGGAGAGGATGATAACTTAGTTCATGTTAATGGCTATAGGTTGTTCATAGGTCCTAATATAGCATCCAATGGTCCACTTACCTACTACCTAATAGCTCAATTGTTTCTCCACCAAGTAGTTAGAAATCCTAAGGTCTTTGGTTATAACGTGGCTTAAGGACGGGTGTGGTATATTTGGATAATGAAAAATGAGCTTTTGGCTCTCTCCTCACTAGCCATCAACGAATCGCCCTAGAGCTTGAGTTTTCACTCGAAGATGTTCTCACTCAACCCGATTTATTGATGCTTTTGATGTGCATCCCCAATCAATCCCAATTAAATCCTTTAGTGATGATATACAAATTCCACTTTGCCGGTCCGAATATATATTTTCATTTCAAATCAATTTTTCCTTTTGTATAGCTATGATTCTCTTTTTGATGTTCGAGATATCACGCTATTTTTCATATATATATTCTTTCTTTTTTTATGCCCTTGTTGTCAATTTTAGCTCGTAGCTTCTTTTTCATTTACTATTACCCCGGCAAAGGGTTACAATAATAACAATTTCATCATCAATAAAATCACAATATAACTCCCAAATCCCAATGTTCCCTAATGATGAAACCCCAAACTCAAGCTCTAAAACGAGTTGTCTCAGGTTTTGCGATTTGAGTGCGGGTCATATAGATAAGTCCTACAAACTAAGGGTATGGATTATAATGTGGTTCAACAAAAAGGCTTTAGAAAGGCTCAGAGGGGTTAAGACGGATAAATAACAAAAATATCAAACAAAAGGGTGAGAAGGTATAAAAGGCTTCAAGTGTTTTATCATGAAAGAACTACCTTATTCATTTTTCTAACTACCGGATTTTGTTACTTTTTCATTATTAGTTCATAGACAAGTGGGTTTTCAACTAATTTCAAACCTCAAGTTCTACACACCAAATAACTCTCTGTAAGTTTCAACGTGACTTCATAGCATTACTCATTAACTTTTCTATCCTTTATTTCCTGTTTTCATACATGCATCCTAAAAAAATTTGTTGCATCTTTCAAAAACATACTACTTACTATCATTGACCTAATAAAATCATGCTCAAATAGGTACATTCAAAATATTCTATGCCTTAATTCAACCTAAAAAATTTAAATTTTATGCAAAAACGAAAAGAAGATGAGGACAACGAATCCCCACCCCCAACTCAAAAGTGAGTCGTGTCCCCACGACTCGAAAAAGACTCAAGAAGGAAATAAAATTAAAAATTAAAAACTAACTAAACTACCTAATGCATACAAGCTATTAAGAAAGAAAATTAGAATGGCTTACCAGGCTGGCCATAGAGATCCATTATGTCCTCCTCCTCTTCCGAAGCATAGGGATCAGAATAATTATCAATATCCCTTTCCAATGTTATATCTTCCAGCTGTGATTGCATATGTATGACTTCCACCCAAAGTTCTCTGTTATCTTCTCGTAATCTTTCAACTTCATGTTGTAATTTAAGAGCCCATGGGGGAAGATCATGATCAATTTTAGAGGAAGAAGTAGAAGAACCTTGGTCATGAATCTTTATCTTCTTCAAAGGCCTAGCTGATACAGACATTCTAGCAGTTAACTTCTTTGGTAGTGGTTGTGCTGGTACCTTTTCTTTTGATTCTTCAGTAGCCTCATCAATGGTGATAGGCTTTTCAATGGTGGCTCCAGGCAATTTCTTATTCTTCCCAAGGATGGTGCACTTTCTCTTGTATTCCATAGCATCAGATCTATTAGTCATGGTTGATTTACCCACAACTCAAGTTAAACCAAGGATGAATTAAAAGATTAAGAGAAATTGGTTTAGCTTGAGGTTGTTGCTTGGAATTGATGAAAGAGAAAGTTTTCTTGATGAATCTTGGAAGAATTCTTGAAATATTGATGAATTTGGTGGTGTTTAATGGTGTAGTGTGATGAATTTGATGAAGAATTTGTGTTTATGGAGGATGGAGGAGAGAATTATTGAAGTTGTTGTGTTAATTGTGAAGGTTTGTACAAGCTTTAAGGTCTTTATATAGTGTTTGGGTCTGAAAATTTCGTGTGGGAGGGGTTAGGGTTAAGTTTGATAAGGTAAGAATTAGAATAGGAATAAAACTCTTCAAAACCGCCATAGTGCGGTGCACCGGACCTAGGGCTCGGTGTACCGCAGCTTCTGCTGTTCCAATTTTTCACTCCTCGTCAAAAAAACCGAGCACCCTTACCCGTGTCACGGGTTTTTTCCTCTGCGGTATACCGCACCTATGCCGCGATATACCGGACTTGTCATACTCCAACTTTTTTCCTCTCGGCAATAACCCGAGTCAGTGTACCCGTGGTACGGGTTTTTCCAGGCGTGGTGCACCGCACGTGAGGCACGGTATACCGGACCTGCCTGCGAATTTTTCCAAGAAATTTTCCTTGACCCCAAACTCATTTCCTGCAGACTAACACACTACCTTTCTCCCCTATTAGCTTGTAAACACAATTAAAAATATACACTAACTTAGGATTATACACTACAAAGCAATAAACTAATCTAAAAAGCAATTAAAACAAGGGGTGTCTCCCAAGAGCACTTTTGTTTAACGTCTTTGAGTTAGACGTGTACCTCAGGCTAAGCGCTTTCTACGAGATGGATGGTTTCCTCTCGCCCAAAGTCCTCACTGTCATGGTATCTCTTCAAACGCTGGCCATTCACCATGAATGTTCGTTGCTCGGTTGGATGTTCAATTTCAATCGCTCCATGAGGTGTGACTTTCGTAACAATGTAAGGTCCTCCCCAACGGGATTAAAGCTTTCCTGGGTAGTTCGAAAATCGAGAGTTGTATAATAACACTTTTTGTTCTCTCTCGAAATGCTTTGGACGGAGCCGTTTATCATGCCATCTCTTTGTTTTCTCTTTGTAGAGGCGTGAATTTTCATAGGCAAGATAACGAAACTCCTCCAACTCGTTCAACTGCATCAACCTTTGTTTCCCGGCCAGTTCTGGGTCTAGATTCAGAGTTTTAATAGCCAAGAAGGCTCGAGCTTCAAGTTCAATAGGTAGATGACACGCCTTGCCGTAGACCATGTGATATGGAGATGCCCCAACTGGTGTTTGAAATGTTGTTCTGTAAGCCCAGAGAGCATCATCTAGCTTTAAATACCAATCTTTCCTCTTTTTATTCACGGTCTTCTCAAGAATAGATTTGATTTCCCGGTTGGAAACTTCAGCTTGACCGTTAGTTTGTGGGTGATAACCGGTTGAAATACGATGTCTCACTCCAAACTTACGAAGATAGTTTCTCAGTGGAGCATTAATAAAATGGGTGCCTTTATCACTGATGAGAACATGTGGCGTACCATGTCTTGAAAAGATGTTTGTTTTTAAGAATTTAATCACTGTTTGAGCATCGTTCTTTGGTGTTGCCACTGCTTCTACCCATTTTGATACATAATCTACCGCAAGCAAAATATAAAGATTCCCATGGGAAGTGACGAAAAGTCCCATGAAATCTATTCCCCATACATCAAAGATTTCAACTTCTAGGATATTGTTAAGCGGCATCGCGTCCCTTTTTGATATATTACCAGTGAACTGGCATCTTTGACATGACTGGACAAAACAATGACAATCCTTGTGTAGGGTAGGCGAATAGAATCCGGATTGAATAATTTTAGCTGCAGTTCTATCTCCCTTAAAGTGACCTCCATAAGGTGGCCTATGACAACTTGCTATGATCTTGTCAACTTCGCCTTCATGAACACATCTTCTAACAACTTGGTCACTACAAATCTTCCAGAGGTATGGTTCATCCCAATAGTACTGTTTAGCCTGGTGAGATAATCTTTGTCTTTGTTGTGGGTGGATATCCTTGGGGAATACTCCACTCACGATGAGGTTTACTATATTTGCATACCATGGCACAAACGCATTTTTAATAGCAAAAAGTTGTTCATCAGGAAATACCTCTTTAACCAACAATGGTTCTTTGTTCACATCAGATCCTTCGAGCCTTGACAAATGATCAGCAACTTGATTTTTGCATCCCTTTCGGTCTCGAATGTCTATGTCGAATTATTGAAGCAACAGTACACATCTAATAAGACGCGGCTTAGCGTCCTTTTTCTCCATAAGGTATCTGATAGCTGAATGGTCCGTGTACACAATCGTTTTCTTTCCAATCAGATAGGAATGAAATTTACCAAAAGCATATACCACGGCCAACATCTCTTTCTCCGTTACTGTATAATTAATCTGGGCAGCGTTGAAAGTCTTACTTGCGTAATAAATCATGTGGAAGATCTTGTCTTTCCTCTGCCCCAACACAACACCCATAGCGTGATCACTAGAATCGCACATAAGTTCAAACGGAGCTTTCCAATCTGGAGGTATAACAACAGGTGTAGAGATTAGTTTCTCCTTAATCGTCAAAAACGCTTGAAGACATTCGTCAGTAAAGTTAAAAGGAGTATCCTTTTCAAGTAAAGAACAAAGCGGTTTGGCGATCTTGGAGAAATCTTTATTAAATCTTCGATAAAATCCTGTGTGACCCAAGAAACTTCTCACTCCTTTAACAGAAACTGGAGGTGGTAATGTTTTGATAACTTCAATTTTTGCACGATCAACCTCCATTCCTGCCTTCGAAACTTTATGTCCCAACACGATTCCCACTTGAACCATGAAGTGGCATTTTTCCCAATTAAGCACAAGATCTTTTTCTCTACATCTCACAAGGACTTTCTCAAGATTATTCAAACAATCATCAAAACTATCTCCAAACACCGAAAAATCATCCATAAAAACCTCCAAGTATTTATCAATCATGTCCCAAAGTATAGCCATCATACACCTCTGGAACATGGCAGGTGCATTACATAAACCAAACGGCATCCTTCTATAGGCAAAAGTACCAAACGGAAAAGTAAATGTTGTTTTGTGCTGATCAAGGGGATCCACACAAATCTGATTATAACCCGAATATCCGTCAAGGAAACAATAATACTCTCTCCCTGCAAGTTTGTCTAGTATCTGATCAATGAATGGTAGCGGGAAGTGATCTTTCTTTGTAGCTTTGTTGAGTCTTCGGTAATCCATGCATACTCGCCACCCCACAACTGTTCTTGATGGTATGGCTTCACCTTGATAATTAAGGATGGTAGTGATACCTCCTTTCTTTGGAACACATTGCACTGGACTAACCCAATCACTGCTAGCAATCGGATAGATAATTCATGCGTCTAACAACTTGATAACTTCCTTTCTCACCACTTCTTTCATAGCTGGCATGAGTCTTCTTTGTCCCTCTATAGATCGCCCACCTTCGTTCTCAAGAATGATTTTGTGTTTGCAAACAGACGGACTAATTCCCTTGATGTCGGCAATAGTCCATCTGATTGCTTCTTTGTTAGCACGAAGTACTTGAAGTAGCTTCTCCTCTTGAGGACCTGAAAGGTTAGCAGAAATAATAACAGACAAATTTTTATTCGTACCTAGATATGCATAGCGTAGATGGTCTGGAAGCGGTTTTTCTTCGAGAATAGGTGGACATATTATGGATGGTTGTTTCATTGGTTCAATGTCACCTGATTCTCGAAGTAGTTCTCGTACATTTGATCCTAATGCAGCAACTCCTTCAGGGGGAATCTCGAGTTCCTCTGGTGATTCAAGTGTCAAGTCTTCGTCAAGATCATCATCTAGGCTTGCTTCATTGAAGACTTCTTGCGCAATTTTTCCGATGACATTTATTTTGGAACATTCATATTTTGACTTTGGTAACTTCATAGCTTTAAACACATTGAATCGTATCTGTTCATCTTGTACCCTCATAATCAACTCACCATTCTCAACATCAATTAGTGTACGCTCCGTGGCCAATAATGGTCTACCCAAGATGATGGGGACATTCTTGTCCGCGTCGTAGTCAAGAATAATAAAATCACAAGGAAAAATAAAAGAACTAGCTTTAACAAAAACATCTTCAATTTTACCTACTGGTCGTGAGAGTCTGCGATCCGCCATTTGTAATACCACAGATGTGGGTACTACCTCTCCTATATTAAGCTTCTCGAACAGGGATCTTGGCATGAGATTGATGCTCGCGCCTAAATCACATTATGCTTTCCCGGTCCAATTATCTCCAATGTCGATGGGAATTGTAAAACTTCCGGGATCTTCTAGCTTCGGTGGTAACTTGTTTTGACATATAGCACTACACTCCACAGGTAACCCAATTGTTTCCCCAGTTTCTATACTTCGTTTGTTGGAAAGAATGTCCTTAATGAATTTCAGATATTTTGGCATTCTCTTGAGAGCTTCAACAAACGGCATATTAATCTCTAACTTGCTCAACATGTCAACGAACTTCTTGAATTCCAGGTCATTGTCCTTCTTTCTGACACGTGAAGGGTATGGTGGTGGAGGGCGTGTGTTAAGTTCCACTGGCTTTCTCGTTTTTTCTGGTGTCTCAGCTTGGACACTCTTTGGTTTAACTACCTCCTCTATTGGATCTTTGATTGTTTCTTCTCCCCCCTTTTCTGGAATAGAGATTGGTTCTGTTTCTGGTCTTGGTGGAGGTAGTTGTTTTCCACTTTGCAATTCAACTGCATGACAAGAATCATCTCTAGGAGCAATAGTATCACTTGGAAGTTGCCCTTTCGGCCTATTTTGTAATGTACTTTCCATATGTGATAAAGTATGCTCTAGTTTCTTGATTACCTTCTGTTGGGCTTGAATCTTCTGATGGCTACGACTCATATTGTTTTTAATTGCTTGCATCAATTTAGCCATACTCGAATTCAAGCTTGGGATTTGTTCTTTCCTTGCCAGTTGCATTGATTGTTTTGGTGGTTCTTTCTTCGTTTCTTGACAAGCCTTTTCAACAATGGGTGCTTTTTGATATATAGGTTGTGGTGGATTATAAGATTGAGGTTGGGGTTGATAATAAGTCTCTTGATTTCTGACCCAACTTCTTTTTTGTGGAGGTTGTTGATAATTAGCATAGCTTTCTTGAGGATAATCATAACCATTAGAATAATAGTTATCTTGAGGATATGTAATGGAAGCTAATGCTGGATTATTCATACAACTTTCCCACACATGATTTCTTGATCCACAACCAGGACACGAAGGTATTGCACGTACTACATTCACCTGAGCAATTGTTCGGGCTTGTTCTTGTAGTTCTTCGAGTTGTTGGGCCAATTCTTTAAGCTTCAGAGATTCTGAAGTGTTTTCTTTTTCTGGTTTCTTGGGCCAACTTCTCTCGTTCTCAAGAATTCTCTCCATCCCCAACTCAGCTTCTTCAGGATCTAGCAACACAAAACCTGCGTTTCCTAACGAATCTGCTTTCTCCCTTGACTTGTCATTGAGTCCTCCATAAAACAAGGTTAAATAATATTCCGACGATGATTTATGATATGGACATCTCGCTCTCTTTTCTATAAATCTTAACCATGCTTCACCCAAACTCTCTCCGTCTTCCTGTATAAATTGCTCAAGCTCCAACATATCTTTTAAACGTCTACTAAACGGATAGAAGCGGTCTAGGAATCTTGCTTGAAGCTTATCCCAATCTGGATTAACATGAGGGTATTGAATATCATACCAATTTCTTGCACCTCCGGTCAAGAAGAACTGGAACATCACGTAATACACCTGTTCCTTAGTAACTCCTCTTACGATATAAGCATCACAGATTTGCATGAATTTCTGAATATATCGGATCGGATCTTGGTGTGCAGCACCGCTGAATAGCCCATGAGTTGCAAACTGCGTTAACATCCCTAGATCAGGCTTAAATTTAGCGGCTTGGATTTCTGGAGCGCGAATTCCTCTTGGTTGCACTCTGAATTCGATGGGTAGCTCAAGTCTCCTTGGGTTCTCCATCTGTAACTATCTATAAAACAAAAACTAAAAAGACAAAAAGCGTAAAATAGAACTAACTGAAATAAAAGCACAAGATATATGCACAAGGACTAACGATGTAGTCCCCGGCAGCGGCGCCAAAAACTTGGTACGGTCTAGGGTGTGATAAAATATGATATAAATAAAGTGCAGATAAACACCCTAAGCTAGCACGGTTCTGCAAGTATACAGATCGCATGCAAGTTTTAGAAAATAAGTAAGATTCGTTCCGCAGAGACTATGAAGGTTAGGGGAATCTTATGCAATAATCAAGTACAGATAATTAAAGCTAGTACAAGTAAAACGCAGAAAAAGTAAAGACAAATAGATATTTATTTGGTTTTTGATTAAACTAAATTAAAACTAAGAAATTAAAGACAGAAAATAAATACGAAAGAAGGAGTAGTATGAGAATATAGCTTGAGTCAATAGCATGTAATCCCCACCAGTTTTGCCGTTCTAAACATGTAAGGGTGAATTATGTAGTACTTCAATAATCGGTTCCAATTACGCTAGGTAGTTTTAAATAGGACTTACATGTGTCAATAAGGCTTCCTAAGCAAACTGTTCTTGTAATTGGTAAATAGTAATATATACTAAACCATAGTGATTATCTAGTTAGGTTGATTTGTCAGATCTAAACCGAATACTAGACGTTATGTGCTAAACATGTAATTAAACACCGTTGTCAATGGTGACCTAATTACTAGATGGTAATTCTATATGGCCTAGGTTCCACAAGAACACAGAATATAATTCCAAACACATAAACAGAGAATAAAAACAATAATTCAATTTAAAACATAGAATTCCCAAATTAGATAGATGTCAACCAAAACTAGGGTTCATACACATATGCTAAAACTCAAGCTAAAGAAATTTAGTTCATACTAATGCAAGAAAAGAAAGAAATTACAAATTCAAAGGTAGAAGAAGACATTGTGATGAACAGCTCCTTCCAGACTTCTTTTCTTGTGTTGTAAGCTTCCTCTTGGTTTAAGGTTTCACCAAGGATGATTTTCTAATGTTAAGAGGTTGTATTTATAGTGTATAGGTTGACCTAATTCGTTTTCTTGAAGGAAAAGGTAAATATGGGCTCCAAGCCCAACTCAAATTCGTAGCCCAAAAACATGCAATCAGCCCCGTTTTTACTTTGGTCCTAACAGCTTCAATATGTCTCCGATTGATGTGTATGAGTATACCAAATTCATCGTCTCGGAAAGATCTTCAACTTTGATCTTGATCGTTTTTCCAAATTCCTCACCGAATTTAAGATATAATCTTATTTGTGGTCGTAGGTGCAGAAATTCAGAATTAAAGCAGTTTTTCCTTTTCCATTTTTTTAGCTTTTCTTTCCTTTATCTTTAATTTCCATGTTTATCATCTTTCCTTTAGTTCTCTTTACCAACTTGGACTCTAATTAATTACCATATATCTCTAAAACTTCACACGAAATAAATAATTAAACCCAATATGCTCTAAAAATAATAATTAATTAATTCAAGATCCAAAACAGGAAAGTGTACTAAACCAAGCTAAAATCGACCTATAAACTAATAAATACGCCTAAAATGATGTCTTTGAAGTATATTTTATTATCACAAATGAGGACACATCAATTGTTACATTCTATTTCTTTTCTCTTATTCTGATTTCTAGGCTTGTGTATACTTACTAGAAAATTACTCACTTACTAACGTCAGATTTTTGCTTCCGAAGAAAAATACTTAACAAAGTGAAAACATTTAATTTTATGTTGTAATATTAGTGTGTTTTAAGCAACTAATATTTATTTTTCTAATATCTGCATACTTGTCGAACCTTGTGGTTTGAAAATTTTACACTTAAAAAAAATCTTAAGTTATTGAGATTCTCTTTTACGTGGATCGATTATCTCTTTAATTTCTTCAATCCTCTACAACAAGAATATAAAAACTTGGGAGACTAACAAGAATATAAAATCTTGGGAATTTAAAATTAATTTAATTATTTTGTGGTAAGAAAGAATTAACTTTTGTGTACGTTGAAAAAACTTCAGACCTAGTTTTTTTGTCTCTTAGTGAGAAAGGTTGAATAATTCGTTTGTTTGAATTATCTATAATATTGTATAATCCTTGGTGATTGAAATGATATCTACCAATATAAACAATATGTCCATAAACAATGGAATCGGTAACAACGTACCATCCTCAATTTCACTCATGAAAAATGCATTTGTGGGACATTATACTGACTCCTTTAGAACCGTTGAGGAGTCTAAGCGAATAAATGGAAATGACTATCTGTGTAAAGGAATATATGGCCAAAATCACAAAGAAAATAGTAAAGACAATTCCATGAAAGGAAAACAAGGCCAAGCAACCATAACTAAGATCAACGATCTTAATAAGATTGATTTTACTGCACTAGTTTCTGAAGTAAATTTGGTTGGCAATACCAAACACTAGTGGGTGGCTACTAGGGCTACACGACATGTATGATCAAGACATACAAAGTTGCAACTACTGAAGAGACTTTATGTATGAAAAATTTCTCTACATCAAAAGTAGTTGGATTTGGAATCATTATTCTGATAATAACTTCTGGAAAAGAGTTAAGTCTCAATAACGTTCTCTATGTGTCTGACATTAGAAGGAATCTAGTTTCAAGTTCGTTATTGAGTAAGAATGGCTTCAAACTAGTATTTGAGACTGATAAATTTCTTATCACTAAAGGTAGGATATTTGTGGGCAAAGGGTACCTATGTGACGATTTGATTTAAGATGAATGTAATGACCGTAGTACCTACCAAAAATGTAACCAAGAAAGTAATATATCCTTGACTCGCCTAATTTATGGCATGATTGATTAGGACATGTTAATTTCGGTTCATTAAATAAGTTAGTAAACATCGGGTTATTACCTAATGTGAACTTCAATTCTCAAAAGGAATGTGAAGTATGTGTTGAGTCAAAATTAACCAAAACCTCATTTAAATCTATACAAAGGACTTTAGTACCTTTAGAGTTAATTTACAATGACATTTATGGCTTGAAACTTATGCAAACTAGAAGTGGGAAAACATATTTTATAACTTTCATTGACGATTGCACAAGGTATTGTCAAATATACTTTCTTCGAAGTAAATATGAGGCCTTAGAAACATTTAAACAAAACAAAACTGAAGTTGAGAATCAACTAAATAATAAGATTAAGAATCTTAGAATAGATAGGGGAGGAGAATATGTATCTCCTTTTAAGGAGATTTGCACTGAACATGGAATTGTCCATCAAACCACGACCCCCTACTTGCCTCAACAAAACAGGATTGTTGAACGCAAGAATCGCACGTTGAAGGAAATGATGAATACCTTGTTGATTAACTCAGGGTTATCACAGAATTTGTAGGGAGAGACTTTCCTCACTGCAAACCTCATCCTCAACAAGGTACCAAACAAGAACGTAGATAAAACTCCTTACGAATTATGGAAAGGAAACCCACCTTCTTTCAAATACTTAAAAGTGTGGGCATGCTTGGCAAAGGTAGCAATTCCTGCTCGGCTGCTCCTAAAATGGTCAAAATAGGACCAAAGACCATCGATTGTATCTTTATTGGATATGCTCACAACAGTGCTGCATATATATTCATGGTACACAAATCTTGTCAAGTTTACATTCACCTCAATACGGTGATTGAATCAATAAATTCACATTTCTTTAAAGCAACCTTTCTGCACAAGACCGTACCAGAATCTGGTTCCTTAAAAAGAACACATGATGCAATTCAAGAAGAGCAAAATCAAGAATCATTGCCAACCGGAAAGCAAGATCAAGAATCATTTCCAAATGAAAGAGAACCAAGAAGAAGTTAGAGGATGAGAACCTCTACTTCTTTTGGTCCTGACTTTCTACTTTACATGCTAGATGAAGAACCGCAAACATTCAAGGAGTTTATGTCAAACCCTGACGCCCCATACTAGAAAGAAACTGTAAATAGCGAGATAGATTCTATTATGTAAAACCATATATGGTAACTAGTGGATATCCCTCCTGGGAATAAACCACTTGGATGAAAATGGATATACAAGAAGAAACTAAAGAATGATGGGTCTATTGAAAAATACAAGGTTTGCCTTGTTGTAAAAGGTTACAGTAAAAAAGAAGGACTTGACTATTTTGATACTTATTCTCCAGTCACGAGAATATCATCTACTCGAATGTTAATCGCTATAGCTTCAATATACAATCTCGAAATTCATCAAATGGATGTAAAAACTGCTTTCCTAAATGGAAAACTAAATGAAGAGATATATATGGAACAACCTAAGGGTTACATAGTTTCAGGTAAGGAGAAGCAAGTATGTAAACTTGTTAAATCTTTATATGGTTTCAAACAGGCACCGAAGCAATGGCATGACAAATTTGATAGATTTATGAGATTGAATGATTTCAATATCAATAAATGTGACAAATTCGTTTATGCAAAACAAAATGAGACAGGATATGTCATTGTCTATTTATATGTGGATGATATGTTAATAATTGGAAGTAAGAATGATATGATTACATTAACCAAAAGGATGCTTTCAAGTAAGTTTGACATGAAAGATTTAGGACTTATGGATGTTATTTCGGGTATCAAGATTCTCCGAACATATGAAGGTATTATACTATCTCAGTCACACTATATTGAGAAAGTATTAAACAAATTTAGTAATGGAGACACAAATATCGTCAAGACACCTATTGATGTAAGTTTACATCTTGGTAGGAACATTGGTGATACGATCAACCAGTTGGAGTACTCTCGAGTTATTGGTAGTCTCATGCACCTAACAAACTGCACTAGGCCAGATATAGCACATGCAGTTTGCAAGCTAAGTAGGTTTACACATAATCCGGGGAAAAACCACTGGATTGCTATTGTAAGAGTTCTAAGCTATCTTAGATACACTTTGAATGAAGGATTGTTGTACACAGGCTATCCAGCTGTACTAGAAGGATACAGTGATGCAAACTGGATATCAGACTCCACTAACTCAAAATCCACAAGTGGATTTGTCTACATGTTAGAAGGAGCAGCTGTCTTGGAAATCCACTAAGCAAACGTGCATAGCCAGATCCTCTATGGAATATGAGTTTATAGCTTAGACAAAGCTGCTGAGGAAGTCGAGTGGCTTCGAAATTTCTTAGAGGATATTCTTAATTGGCCACAGCCTATGTCATCTATCTGCATAATTGTTATAGTCAAAGTGCCATTGATTGAGAACTAAACAAAATGTATAACAGTAAGTCTAGACACATACGTCGTAGACACAATACCGTTAGACAACTGCTCTCAAACGGAGTCATCACAATGATTACGTTTGATCAAAAGATAACATAGTTGATCTACTTACCAAAGGTCTACAAAGAGAGCAAGTGCGAGTATTGTCAAGGGTAATGGGTCTTAAGCCTATGAAAGCTGAGTTGCCATGATGGGAACCCTACCTAGAAGAGTGGAGATCCCACAATCTAGGTTCAAAGGGAAAACTGAATCATTAAACTGCAACTTGGTTCGATGCACTGTGGGGAGACCTCCCTAAACCATTCCTAGGACAAAATTAAACAGTGCTACTTATAAAAGTGAAAGATAAGTTAAACTTTTAATGGTTTTTGTATATTCGATAAATAAGATAGAGTAATGCAGAATACTCTCGACAAAAGACCACCCATATGAATAACATGGGTAGGGCTGCCCTATGAGAATTTTAAAGGCAAAATTCTCCAACGGTTATTCATGAAATACCAGGATTTGTCCAGGGTCGTAGATAGACACATCCGTGAGAACCAAATAATTTTTAGAAGTATACTATGTAAGTTCTATTGTCTTGGCTTACACAAAAGCTGAATAGTTCAAGACATCACGTTCACTAGTTAGCAAGTAAATCTGATATCTCTTACTATAGAAGGTTCAAGGCCAAAAGCTACCTTTCTTGATGTAGTATTCTTCCGCACTTCTCTCTCGTGTTTAGCATTCTTTTGCATATTTTTTGTAAGGTGCTTAGTCAATTTCCAATCATGTGGGGATTGTTGGACAAATGAGATTCTACCCAAGTGTTGACCATGTTTACAATGATAGTTGGTGACTTAATTTAAAGAACCAATTCGAATATTGATAAGTTTATTCCAGTTGTAAAGATTAACATAATATATTCACTTGGTGAAATTCATTTGAAATTGCATGAGAAATTGAGTCATGTAATTTGGAGGTATTAAAAGAGAAGAAATTTTTTAAGAATGTATGTTATTTTATTTTTTATTTCGTTGTTTAAAGAAAATTAATGAAAACAATGTTGGGCTTTTAGGCCTTGGTCTTATACCATCTGGACTAGTCAAGCTTTGTGTCTATTACTAAACGTTGTATCTTTTAATTAATAAACTGTATCTTCAAATGAAACATCACAACTCTTTGCCAAACCACCTTTTCATCTTCTATAAATAGTTGGACAGCTAAACCATTTTCTTCATTCATTTCTTTAAAGCATCAAGCATTAAAATTATAAGAGAGAGATAGAAAGAAGCAACTTTATTAAGTTCGTTGAAATTCTTAAGAATTCGTGTGTCAGTTTCTTTTGAATAGTTTTGTCGTTGTATCCTGGAGATTGAAGCCAGCAAACGTAAGACATCGGTACATGGACTAAATACCTTAAAGACATCGGATCCAATCCGAGCCTCGACAAGTAAAGTTATTTATTTATTTACTTTTATTTTATTTTATTTATGCATTAGTTTCCATATTGTTTTCTGGTTTATACAAATAAAACACAACATGTATTACATTTCAACATATTAAGAGAAAGAAAAACACTTTTCCTTATCTAACCCTCTCTCATTCGCAAATTTTAATGAATATACATAATATCATTCAATCTTTTATGTTGCGCGATTCTGCCTTTAATTTTGAATCTTATCATATATACTTCAATTGTGTTTCAAAAGATGAGTTTGAACTGCTATTTTTTGTACTCTAAACAATTTATTCAATGTTGTTTCCACCACGCAACTTCACAAAAAACTTCATGTTAGTACAATTTCCCATCATTAAGTATGCACGTAGAGTGTTTGATAAGAATTTGGATCATTATGATGGGTTAGATAGATACATAGGTTAACCTATGTTCTTGTAGTGATTACCATACCAAAGTGCTCCTTAGCAGTTCCAAACTTAGAAATATGTATGTATAATTTAATCATTGTGATCATAAAATCAATACATTGTGAAATATAAATTGCAAATTCGAGTAAGGAAATTTCACATGTTTGGATGCAGGAATCCTTCAAGAATATGGTAAGGAGGTTATTGAATTTTTATTCTGGAGTTCACCTACGAAGAGAAAAACAGAATTAGTGGAGTGAGAGAGTGACTTGTGAATTGTGTGTGTAACTTTTATAATTTATTTTTAGTAGCTTATATATAGTAGAGTCTTCCGTAAAAAGTACTCCCCGATTATCCGCAAGAAGGTGCCTCAAATGATCTTGTTCAAACTTTGACCTTGTTCATGACCTTAACACAAGATAATTTGAAATCCAATCAAGAGATGTGGAAGCAAAATAATGAACGAATTAATGAACACTTCGCAACATTGAAGATGCTTGAAACTCAAGTATCCCAGATTGCTAATCATCTTATATGAGGCCACAGGGTCAATTACCAAGCAATACTGAGAACCCATAAAAGAAAGAGGAGTCTAATGTAATATATTTGAGAAGTGGGAAGCGATTTCCCCATATTTTTCAAAGATGAAAAAGAAAGAGACAAACTCTAAGCAAAAAGTTGTGAAAGAAATCTTAGAAAAAGAGGTTGAAGAAGAAATTGTTGAGCCGGTGATCGTGGAAGATACCGATAGCTCAGAAGAAAAGAAAGAAGTTTTTAGTGCGGACCGTCCTCCCCCACCTTTTCCTTCACGTGTCTACAATGAAGACAATGATAAAGAGTACAAAAAGTTTATAGACATGATTAAGAGGTTGCACATTAATCTACCATTTTTGAAACCATCCTTGCTACGCCAAAGTACCAAAAATTCATGAGGATGTGCTTTCCAATAAATAAATTTTTTTAGAGGGAGAGACGATTGGCTTACCAGGGGAGTGCAGTGCAATATGCCACAACAAGTTGCCTCCAAAGTTAAAGTATCTCAGTAGTTTCAACATTTTGATATTGATTGGTCCACAGTGGACCGGGAGAGCATTATGAAGCTTAGGTGCGAACATCAACCTCATTTTTAAATCATTGTACAAGAGGTTGTGGATTGGGCATTAGAATCCTACAACAATGACTTTGAAAATGGAGGATAGGCCACTTACTCATCCTAAAGGAAGAGTAGAAGATGTACTCGTCAAAGTAGGTAACCTTATAATTTCTTGTGATTTTACTATTCTTGACTACGACACGGATAGGAATGTGCCAATGATTTTAGAGCATCCATTCCTAGCCACGGAGCATACATTGATTGATGTAGAGAATAGAGAACTGATCTGCGAGTGCAAGATGAGGAAGATAAATTTAGTGTATTCAAGGGTATAAAGTTCCCTTATCCATTGAAATATTGTTTCCACATGGAAACACTCTATAGTGAAGTGAAGAAGCCAATCAATGGTGTGGATATCTTAAGGTTGAAGGAGGACAAGCTTAAAAAGAAACTAGAATTTAAAGCTCCTTCTAACCTCAAGGGTGATACATTCATTGATTACTTGAAGGAGACCAGGAAATGCGCGAGAAAGGTTTCAAGGGAACCTAATAGAAAGTGGAAAGAATGTGAGTTTTAGGCGGGAGACACCATTGAAATAAAATATCCTTACCCCAGACACACCATGCAAGGCAAGTGCAAGTGCAAGAGTTCCTGGAGTGGCCCTTATTTGGTCCCAAGAGTTACATCTGAGAGGTTAGTCGAATTGGATATCAAGAATAATGGTAAGCATCGCTTGATAGAAGTTGATCGCCTCACCCACTGATAGGAAGGTTACATAAAAAAGATATAACCTTGAGGTAATACGTCGAAATTCAACGGCGTTAACAATAGTGCTTCTTGGGATACAACTGACCTTTGTCGTCTCGTTTAAATAAAATAACAACACACAATATGGTAATCGACTCCACAGAGTACGGATCGCAGGTAGCAAGAAATGATATGTATAGATTTTTTTACAAGGATGGATTGGCGATTAATGGTTTTCACGGTAATATAAACGCGTAAAGTATGAGATTCGATTAACAAAAAGAGATTGTATTTGTTTGATTTTGAGATGATTTATAACTAGACAAGATAAAAGTAATTGAAAGTAAGAGTAATAATTATCATTAATTAAAATAAAGACAAATAAGTAGACTAAAATAAGAATTAACTTGATAAAAGTGGAGCTTAAGGATATTGCTTAATTATACATTATGCAGCTAATTGACTCTGCTATGACTAAGGGTCAATGGTTTTGATTTTCACGCTACCCAGGGATTCAAATCACACTATCTTACTAGTATTTTGGCTTTCAGATAGGCTTAATATCTATACCCTATGGGCTAACTAGCATGCTAATATCGTCCGATAAAAGGTACTAACATTCATACCCTAGTTCAATAATCATCCTCCCCGTCCAGGTGTTAGTCAGATTACAACGACTCCTACTACTTTGGCCACAAACAAATGAGTATTTAAATCACAAGTACAAATAATGGAATTAAAGACAACCCCAATTCAATTAAATATGATAATCATATCCCAAATATAATCAACAATAGTCAAAAAGCTAACACAATGTATTATAAAAGCATCCTCAAGCAAAAGAAGATTAGCTTATAATCAAATTAATACTATAAACAGTAAAGTTAATTAATACTAACAAAGGAATCGTGTTTAAAACTAAAAATAAGATGGAGTTACTATTGGAGGTTAAGGGAATTGAAGCTCTGCTGAAGAGGAATAGATGGGTTCATAGACAAACCCTCCTGCTTCTTCTTCTTCTTTCTTTTGTCGCGTCCCTCTTCTCTTCCTGATGATTTCTAAATTGAAATGTTTGATAGAATATGATATGGGGGTGTAAAATAAGCTTATATATCTTCTAAATTCGTTGAGCTCTCCTTAGGGTTAAGGAAATAGGTTAAAATGAGCCCAACCCGTTTTTACATTAACTAGATTTCTTGTTCAAACCACGGCAGGTGCAAATGTCATAACTTCTTCGTCTTAGCTTTAAATTGAGTTATGTCACTTGCCACGTGACCGTGACTTCAATATCTTTTAAAAAAATAAAAGGTTTCAGGTCCAAATATCTTACCCAAAAATCGTAGTAACAGAAACACCCCGGTGCAATAAATCTTTAGAAAAATCTCTAACTCTCCACAATGGCTCTAAGATTAAATTCCACTTTAACTTGGGGTTTATCTTCATCTTTTGACTTCTAATCTTCATCTTGGACCATTTTATCAAGTATATACCTAAATGTACACACTAAACACACAATTAACGCACTAAAATCTCTATAAACAATAATAAGTCAAAAACTAGGGGTAAAAGTGCTATATAGCATATAATAGGGGAAATTACCTCACTTAGGCCCAATAAACTCTCAATATAATGTCTCGTGAATGGATTTATTCGTCACAACTAGAGAGACATCAAAACCCCCAACTCAAGGTTTCGTCGCACCGACAAAATAGACAAGAAAGAGAAGGAGTTTAGAAGTGTCTAAGTCAAATAAGATCAAGAAAGGAGAAAGAATAGAACATTAAAACACAAATATTAACAAGTCTCATATAGCATAATTTACAAACTAAATTAAATATACACTTATCAAATAAATAATCTACACATGTTAATTATAAGATCAGATTAGAGTCGCAATGCACGAATATAGGTCATCTCTTCATCCGTTATGGTGGTTGTAGGGTGTACCTCAATAATAACTTGCTACTAATGTCCATCTAACTACTCTCTATTAGTTTGAAATCACCTAATTTGCATATTAAATAATCCTAAGGTCTTTTAAGGTTGTAATGTACGCTTAGGGTGGGTGTGATAAGTATATTTGGATAATTTAGAGTTGACTTTTGGCCATCTACTCACTAGCCATCAACTAATCTTCCTAGAGCTTGAGTTACTCTCAAAGATGTTCTCACTCAACCCGAATATGCACTTATTAGCATTCCCAAATGTTTCAATTGAAACCCTTTTATATTAACCTAACAAAATCTCACTTCCCGGTTCAAAATATTTATATATTTTCTTTCGTAGGTGGAAATGATCATCTTTTTATGTGAAAGATCATGTCACTATTTTTCTTTCATTTTCTTTCTCATAATTTTTCAATCTTTGTCAAATCTTTTTCTTTTCTTTCTTACCACATAAATGGGTTACAATAGCATGAACAAGTAATCAAAAAGTACAATTACACACTCAAAATCCCTCCCAGTAATGTTTTCCCATAGACCATCACCACAAACTCATGCTCTAGATGAGTGTCAAAGCATAGCGATTCGAGTGTGACTCGTATGGAAAGGTCCTAAAAATCTAAAGGATAAGGCTTATAACATGGCTAATAAAAAGGCTACAAAAGGCAAATAAGGGGCTGAGATGGATAATATATCAATTGAAATTTAAAATAGGCTAAAGGGCACAAGGATCTTACAATAAAATTGCATTAACATTTCCTATCCTACACAAATCATTCATTTTCTCATTTCTAAATACTTTTATCCATAGTTTATTTTATGTCTTTAGTTATGAACTAATTTTCCCATAGCTTGGGGTTGCATATGTATAATCTTTGAATTCTAATTCTTTATTTGACTAACTTATTTCTTATTTAACAAATATAATAAATGTCAATCTGTTAGAGTTAGCGCAATTGTGTAGAATTACGGGTTTCTTTTTTTTCGTTACGCGGGTATTTGAGCCAACACTTTGACTATTCCCACGGTGGGTATACGCTCCTTACCATTATACCATTGGCAAGTCAGATGTAGGTTAAAATGTTAAGGGAGGAATTCAAGCCTTATATCTTTAAAAAAAGATACAAAAGTTTGGCATGTTAAACCTTGACTTTCTTCCTAAACAATATATTAAAAAGATTAAATAATATATATATATACATATATATATATATGATCCAAATAATTGTTTGTTTACTTCATTTAACAAAAAATAATGCATTAGATCAAATAATTTTTATCCCAACAAAAATATATATTTATGCTCATGGTAGATTTAGAGGGCTGGGGGTGCCTGCCTCCAACTACGATAAACAACTAAAAAAATTAAAAAGAAATTCGAATGAAAAAATTGTTAAGGAAAAAGTACATATCCTTTAATTTTAAATTATTAACTCCAGAATCAATAGTTTCGACACAGCATAATTTTATATAGGCAAATATTACTTATATCCATGGTTATAAAAAGTGTTAAACGTAACTAGGATGGTCGACCACTTTCAAGTGCGTAGATGGCTAGGCGTTTTATTAATTGAATTTTGGCAGTTTTTACCTAAGCGATTTTATATAATTTTTATATTAAATATATATTACTAATACATGGTTTGAGTAATATTTACATCCTAATATATTTATAGTATATCTATTTAACATAAATAATATATATTTAACTATAAAATAATACTAATTCATTATTATTAACCTAAGAAATGACCAATTCAAGAAATTTAGACTTGAAATTTAAAAAATCATACTTCTACTTTTTCTCGCACGTTCAAACTCTAACCTAAATAGTGTTTCTTATATTTCGCTTATGCGGTGGGTTAGATTAAATTGAATTAGTTATGGCCTAGTATGTTAGGTAGTATATATTCGGGTTAGGCGACTCATTAATCCGATTGGGTTATTAATTAGATTATGCGTAGACGAATTTTCGAGTCACCTTCAAGACAATTTAAACATATCACACTTTAGAACGCCTAAGTGGAGCGTTTAGGCGGTTAGGCAACCTTGTTTTAGAACAATACTTATATCTAAGGTACGACCATCGAGGGGTGGGGTTGTGAACCCCAATCCCAAGATGTAATAAAAAATGTCCACGGTTAATGTATAGGTAAAATTCAGTATTGAAAATAATGTGTCATTTTCTTTTAGACCCCAAAACTTAAATATTAGACTTCGATTTTTTTTTCGAACTAAAAATTAACAAGTTGGGATTAGCTCACTGGCTAGAGCCTTGATCATCTAATCTAGTGGTGCATGTTCAAACCGAGTCTAAAGTGGCTCTCCTATATATGTAAAAAAAAAAAAAACTATCCCAAAAATAAATTCGAGATTGCAACTCCAAACCTCGCAAACCATATATTTTTGGATTCGTCCCTTATATTTAACATATTATTTATTATTTGATCTATTTCTTTTAAAATATCGAATAACTATTTTCTGACGCAAATGGTTTCGGTCTATTTTAACGCACCTAGGTTATATACGCATTCGAATCATGTATTTCTTAAATAGAAAAACAAATTCATCACTAATTGAATCGATCTCAATTAGTTAAATTTAAATAATTTGTTTATTGCTTTTAATATGTCATTATTTGAAAGATTATTCTCGATAAGATTTTTCTTTTCTTCATTCACAATCATCAGCGAATCGTGTTCCAATAATGAGTTTTAGCGTTACAAAATGATCTTGTTGGGGGACGAAACACTAATTTATAAGTTGACAAACTTAACTTGTCAACTTTATGCAGGATGTTATCATTTGTAATTTTATACTTGAAGTGTATGCGAGAAACTATATAGAATTATATCATGTGGCAATTTAAATGTAGTATAAAGAAGAACCTCCAATAACATTAGTAATCATGCCGTTAAGTTAATTTAAATTGTCTTCTAAAATATTTTTTGAAATGTCAACCGCAAGACACACTGCCAAAGTCAAAAGGAAAAAAGAAAGCATGTATCTATTGGAATTTATATATATGTGATATTATTATCCAATGATTATCTTTTCGGCAGAGGCAGATATCAACAAAAGACTAATGACTTCTGAAAATAACCCCAACTTCAGTTATAGCGGAATAATGGCTTCTGAACCGACCTCGTATAATTGGAATTGTTTTCTCAGTTTATCTTCGTATACTTGGAATTGTTGACTCGTTGTATGATATTGATATTTGTCCGAAAAGGTCACAGCCGACAACAAGTTATACTTTGGATTATTTGTTTGTTTGATGAGTTGTCTAGATAACATGAACTTTATTTTATTTTCGCATGTATTTTATCTTCTTAAGAAAAATTGGTAGATTTTTTATAACAATAATTTTAGAATTTGGATGTTTAAAATCCCTTTAAATCGTTACTATAAAAAAAATTAACGAAAATAACATTATATGTTTTTTTCCTAATTTTTTTTCATATTTTAAACTTTTTTTTGGTCGAATGAAACATATATTAAAAACAAGAATTTAAACTATATTACAACAAAAATCAGCCCATCCCTAGAGGATGGAAATCAGAAAGGAGAAGCCTAGCTAATTGGGGAGGTAGAACTGAGTTCCAAAGACTAAACAATGAGCCCTTGAACTTTTGTTTAGAAACCCAATCATCACAAATTTTTGGACCTCTTTGCAAAAGAGATTTTGAGTTTATACATCATTACTTCTAATAATACAACTGACCAAAACCTTAATATTACAAAAGACTTTTCTTCCTATCAAGGTTTGATTAACTAAATTGCAGCTATCATTCTCTATTTCTACTAAAACATGAGGAAACTTAGCAGCAAGTTCACAGGCTCCAATCATCCCTCTCGCTTCAGCTTCTATAGCAGAGTTAGCCACCAATTTCTGAGCAACTCCATCAACCATGTTACCATTTGAATCCGTAACAATGCAGGCAAAGGCAGCTTTATTAGTTAAAACATTATATGATGCATCACAATTTATTTTTAACTGTCCAACTATGGGGGGGGTCCATCCTGTTTTACTATTTTTATCCAAATGATTAATAAATTACAAACTCGATTATTATTCAGATAATTTAAAGCTCCATTAGGGAAACTTTCAATTTCATCACCTCTTAAGGTGTTGTTCTCATTTTTTCTAGCCTCAGAGTTACATCCTAATGCAAGGTTGTATTCATCATAGGCTTTAAGTGCCTCTTGAACTGTTTGAATAGGGTCAGGTAGCACTCCTCGAAATATACATTCATTTCTTCCTTTCCAGATTTGCCAAACTAAAAAGAAAACAATTTTTCAAGGTTTTTTTCCTTGAGTTCAGATTCTTTTAAGCAAAGTCTAATGAAATTAAGCCATCTCTTCATATTAAAAGAAGGCTTTGTCATTGCTTTTAATCCAACTGGGCTTGCCAACCAAACAGCTTTAGCCCATGGACAATGAAAGATAAGGTGTTCAACACTTTCAGTCTCAAATTCACAAACAAGACATAAAGAGCTATCACAAGATTTCCTTTTCATTCTATTCTCATTTGTATGTAGATCATTTTCACAACACTTCCAAATAAAGTTCTTAATCTTAGGTGGGACTTTCATTTTCCAAATCATAATCCAATCCTCAACTTGTAGTTTAAAAGAAGTATGACCTTTCTTCTTGTTATTTATATTTTCACCCCCTAGTTGTGCCTTCCATAATTGCTTGTAGATATCTCTCACATGAACATCTCCATCCTGAGAAAGGGGCCAATATGGAGAATCTTCACAAAAGTGAGGTGGGAGATAAACACAAGCAATGGTTGCAACTGTACTAGGGTTAAAATATTGTGTTAAAACCTCAAAATTCTATTCCTGAGACTGAGAATGAATTAATTCTGAGACATTAACAAAAGTACAACCTTGAGGTTTTGAAATAGCAACAGAATTTGGTAACCAACTGTCCTCCCAAATCTTAATTAATTTCCCATTTCTAACATTCCACTTCATATTTTTCAAGTAACAATTTCTGCCCTCAATGAAACTTTTATAACCCCAAGAGCAGTTGCTAACAAGTTTAGCTTCACTAACTCATTATTAGGGAAGTACTTCCCTTTAAAGACTTTGTACAATAAAGAATCTTTTTTATGTAGAAATTTCCATGCATTTGAGGCTAACAAAGCTAAATTTTGACAGTGAAAATCCTTGAAACCAAGTCTTCCATCCTCTTTTGAGTTCATCAGAGTTTGCCACTTAATCCAGTTACATATATCTATTCCTTGATTATTCCAATAGAAGTTGGAAATCAAGGAAGTAATGTGGGATGTTACCTTTTTGGGAATGAGAAAAACTGACATGATAAAATTAGGGATAGCCCCAATAACTGCTTTAACTAAAATTTCCTTCCCACTCTTGGATAGCATTTTAGTGTCCCAATTTTCCATTCTTTTTAATATCATCTCTAATAACCATTCTAAAGATTTAACTTTAGATTTACCCCATGAAGAAGGTATGCCCAAGTACTTACCAAGATGCTCCAATTTACTCATATTTAGTTGTGAAGCTAAAAGATTTTTAACCTCATTTGGTGTATTTATACTAAACAAGACCCCACTCTTGTTTAAATTAATTTTCTGTCTTGTAGCAAAAGTGTACAGGTTAAGCACATTCTTAAAGATGCCAACATTATATTCATCAGCTTAAAGAAAAAAACAAGTTGTCATCAGCAAATAAAACATGAGATAGCATAGGTGCAGCTCTTGCTAACTTAATACCTTTGAGTAATCCCATATCCACATAATTATTTATAAGATGTGACATTGCTTGAGTAACAAAACAAAATAGGTAAGGGGATAAGGGGTCACCCTGTCTCAGTCCTTTTTTAGGCTTCTCAAGATCATAAAGTTGTCCATTAATCTGAACCTTGTAAGAAACTGTTGAAACACAATTTTTTATCCAACCTACCAAATTTGATTAAATCCAATCTGATAAATTAAATCAATTAAGAAATCCCATTCACCATTTTCATATGCTTTACTCATGTCAGCCTTTATGGCTAAACTGTATTTCTTAGAACTTCTTTTGTTATTCAGAAAGTGAGTAGCTTCTTGAGCAAGGAGAATATTTTCAAAAATATATCTATATGGGATAAAAGTTGTTTGTGTCTCAGATATAAGAGTACCAATCCATTCTTGTAATCTAGAAGTAAGAATTCTAGATATAATCTTATAAACAAAATTTGCGCAGCTGATATGTCTAAAAGAAGCCACCTTATCAGGATTCAAACATTTAGGAATGAGAGCTATAATAGTGTTGTTGATTAAATCAAGAGGGGCATTGTTAATAAAAAATAATTTACTGATTCAATCAACTCCACCTTAATAATCTCCCAAATTGTTTTGTAAAAGAATCCTCCAAATCCATCAGGGCCTGGTGATTTATCACTACCTAAAGACCATACAGCTGATTTTACCTCATCATGCTCAATAGGTTTTGTTAATGCCTCATTCATTTCATTTGTAACCACTTTTTTAACTTTAGTCAGTATAGGTTGATAATTTCTAACCCCAACTGACTTGAATATATCATTGTAGTATCTAGTGATTTCACCAACAATTTCATTATTCTCAGAAAGACATTCATCATTCTCATTCTTAATTTTAAGAACTTTATTTCTAGTTCTTTTGACCTTAGTAGCAGCATGAAAGTACTTAGTGTTATTATCACCAAGTTTCATCCAGTTATTTTTTTACCTGAGGGACCAATAAAGTTCTTCCTTTTTCCAATTTTCTTCCAGCTCAATACTCAGAGATTTGAACTTAAGTTCAATATCATCATTGTATGGCTCATTAAAGAGTTTTTCCAGCTGTAATAGATTATTCTTGATAAGAATTCTATTATTCAAAATTTTATTCCTAGCCCACTTAGAAATATGTCTTTGAATCTGAGATAATTTGTGTTTGAATTTAGAAACACCTCTCAAATCCATAAAATGTTCTGTTTCCCACTTACTTTGAATCAAATGACACAAAGTTTTATCATAAAGCCACCCTTTTTCCAACACAAATCTTTTCTTGTGTTTGTTAGTATAAATACCAAACTTTAACACAATTGGAGAATGGTCAAACCCTGTAGGGGGTAAAATATCAGTCCACGAGTTTGGATATTGATCCATCCATTCTTTATTTACCAATATTCTATCAAGTCTCTGTTTGATTTGCTGGTTGTCATTTCTCTTGTTAGACTAAGAGAAATTACATCCAAAAGCATGAAGATCAAACAGTGACAATGAATCAATATAGGTATTAAAAAGTAGCATATTTTTTTTGTGATTAGAATTAATATCCCCTCCAAGTTTCTCAGAATGATATATAATCAAATTAAAGTCTCCCATATAACACAATTTGCTAGAAACATGAGTCAGGTCAACAAGTTTATTAAGAAACCTTTCCTTATCCTCATCTGCAGGAGGGCCATAAACAAAATTAATTTCATATATTTCAAGTTCAGGGCCCAAATAAGTGCATTGAATAAGATTCTTATTAGAGATAATAAGATTGAAATGAGAAAGATATTTAACATAAACAGCTAAACCTCCTGAGAGACCCTCGGGATCTATTTGTGCAACTAAAGTCAAGTTGAATTTAGAGCTTAAAGTAAGTAAATAATCAAATTGCGTTTTGTTTCAGAGAGAAATAATACCTCAATTTTTTTAGCTTTGATCATGTCAATCAAGCTCAGTTCTGTCAAGGCTGTGCCAATGCCTTGACAGTTCCAGGCTTGTATCATTGAGGGTTTTGGGGTTGATGTGGGTCAACCTCGCAAACCTCTTCAGCTTCAAGTTCTTCAAAAGGCCCTCTTCATACCATCTTTCAATTCCATTTCCATCTCCTTCATCCATACATTTATTTACCATCTCATTTTGTTCAGCCGTCTCATCATCATCTCCAAGGTCAGAGGTGATGAGAGTTGCTGGAACTTGAGATTCAAGAGCCTCATCAAGTGGAAGCCCTAAGTCTTCTCTCACTTGTTTAGTTCTGTTTCTTTCTATGGACCCAAAACTGATAGTATTAGAAGAATTTTGAGTAATGGATGGGTCAATATTCACTTTAAGTTCTCCTCCTTCAATTGGGCTCAACTTTGGGTTGTCCTTATCTGGGCCAGAAAGTTTAAAAGATTCCTCTGAAGAGAGAGGCCTAATATCAGTTTTAAATTATACAGCTTTAATAACAGTAGTACCCAATTCAACAGTTGGGACCATTAAAGAGTTTTGGACCACATTATGTTGAGCCATTCTTTTTTTTCCTGTAAATCCGAGCCCACAATTTCACCTTCCTCAACTTCATTTATTTTTTTCTTATCTCTTTTTCAAGGGTTTCTTAGCCTTTTGATTAGCATTAGAGTGCTTAACAGCTTTATAAACAAACTTGTCTTGTACTGAAAATTTTATCCAGTTACCAAGCCTCATAGTAAGAGTATTTGGATTATCACAATTCTTTTCCTCATGTGAAAGCAAACCACATTTAAAACAAAAATCAAACAGTTTCTCATATTGGAAGGAAATCCACACATTTTGATCTTTTGCAATTTTATAATTTAGCCCTGAGAGTAAAGGCTTCAGTACTGAGAACTCAACTCGAGCTTTAATTGTAGGGTCATCTTTAAATTTCAATGGGGCTGGAAGGACCACTTCAGAGACATTACCAATTTTAGAAGTTATCTTAGTGACATTAGCTTCTTTTATAAATAAAGGTGGAATACCAGCAAATCTAACCCATAATGAAGTAATCTCAAGAAGTGATGGGTTTTTAATAGTTTCAGCATACTTTTGAATAAGAACATAAAATTCAAAGATGTGATAAGGTCTATTGGCCCAAACAAATTCCAAATCTTTCTCATTATCAAATTGGACAGTAAACATATTCATATCTCTCTTTTCAACCATTATTCTCCCTGAGATACCCCAATATTGAATGATAGTTTTATTCAGATAGTTAAGATTTATGGTACATGTAGCAATAACTCGAACCAGTAGCTTAGATTCGTCATACATAGAGTAGACTGCCTCTTTATCAAGAGAGAGATAAAAATCATCTTCTGAATCCCCTTTCTTGTCAGCATTTACATTCGCAATAAATGTCATAGTAATGATAAGCTAGAAGATAAGCATTAATGTAAACTCAATAAAGCAATGAAAAGTGATTTTAAGATAACGGATGCTGGCTATCGAGATGTAAAACACCTTTCGTTTCATAGATCCACAAGAGATCTAGAATAACTATTATTGATGTTAAAACCTTTCGATAACTATGAAAATAAGAACAATCGAAGCAATAAATCCAAGAATGAAGACAGAAAGATGTGTAATAGGGGGATTTTGTTGTAGGGTTTAGAAATCTAAAGAAAAAGGGAGGAGAGAAAGAGAGGATGAGGGTTAGGTAAGGTTGAGAGCAGTGGAGGGAAGGTAGGCTTGGGGCGGGGAGAGGGGTTTATGGGAAATGTGCCTGAGAGCATTTTGAAAGATTAGCTTCCCCTAATGTCCTTTGATTTCATATTTTATACTTAACTTCTATGAAACAATATGTTATTATAGAAATACGGAAAATTGAAATTTTAGATAAAAAAAATATAAAATATGGATAGTATGAACTACCTAAAAAATATCTAGATCGTTGTAAAGGTAATGGGAGAAATAATATATAAAACGGAGAAGAGTAGTATTATTCATATGAATAAAAAGATAAATTACATTATAAAAATATATTATATAGACAATATATAAATCATAAATCTTTATCTTCTTGGGTTTGTAAGTTAGACGGTATATTTTTTAATGGAACGAATAGCTATATAGGTGTTTTAAACACTTATTTTTGAATATTTAATCTTCAGGAATATGTTTTGTCAAAACTTTCTTTGAAAGTTCATGTGGAAAGAAATTTAGTGAAAAAAAGAATGCAGTATCATTATACGCTATATAAAATGTGTCGTTAAAACCTTCGAAAAAATTGTGCAACAAAATCTTAAAGAAGGGAAAAATAGTGCAACTCGCCCTCCTCCAATAACCATGCCCATGCTGATCTTCAAATCACTGTCTAATCTCGATCTTCAAGATCTCAAACATCATTTTAAGTGTAACTATAATTCACTTTAAGCAATATATATAGTCAAATTAGTATATATCACTGAAATTTGCAAAAACAAGTATATGTATATAAATTGTAAGAGACCGGTAACTAGCATTTATGCATATAGTCATATATTAACACATATTATACATACAAAATATCACACAAATGTACATGGCAACATTTAAAATAATCATAATATATAATAACACACTACTTTATAACAATTATTTTAAATCTATATCCTGAAATTTATGTATAAACGATTTTAGTTCATTAAGGATTTTCATATTAATGTTCGTATCAAATGATACATATTGATAAGTTTATTTTACCTTTAGACGCACAAGAAGTCTACTATAAAATTTCAAACTGTAAATCATCATACATTCAAATTTATCGTGTAAGTATGAATCTGATGATATCGTCTTTCTCTATTTAGCCAAATTTTATTGTCGACATTTTCAATAGACTTTGATTCAAGATTCTTTCTTTATTATAATAACTTTTGAATATTCATTTTCGCATTTATTTGATCATATGATCAATTTTTTATGATTCCATATATTTATGTAGTATAAATAATTATATATTAAAATATCTCAAATTTTCGATAATAATAAGATATTTTATGGTACATAATACTCTAAAAAGAGTAATGCAGTTCAATTATATCATTTACCTACATTTATAATATCTCATGATAACAACATAATCTCAAATTTTATAAAGTGCCAACTTACTCATACTTCTCAACTTTATAATATTAGTGAATCGATGGGTCGACCATGCTATATACGTTCGAATAGAGTTTCTTTTAAAATAAATCAACAGAAGTATGAGCATTTTAAATCTAATAATGTGACTAGGTCACGTTATTGAATGCATCTCTTTTAAACAATGAGCCATAATTTTTTATTTTAAGTAAAATTTCCAACTCTCTCTCTATACATATAATACGCAAATATATATTTTCTCCAAATTTTCAATTCTAATTAGTTGCATATAAATTATTGGAGATAAATCCTCACATGTATTAAATTTTATACTTGTGCAAATATTGAAATAATTTTACTTACTAATGGCACACAAGTAAAAATATATATGGGTATATTTGATTATTTGTTTATAACTAATAGTTGGATTTCTTTCAATGTAAGTGTTGTAATATAGATTGAATATATTCCAAACTAAATTATGGAAAATTTTAATTTTCTAAAAAAAAAAATAGTATGCTTACAAGTTATATAAAAAAATTCCTAATTAGTTTTCTAGCAATTTATTTTTATGATAAAATAAATAATTTGCTAGATCACATATATCTCTCCCTGAATTTTTTGTTTCACTTACAATATTATGTAATAATGAATTTATGACCAACATTATATTTTGTGTTAAGAGCATAATAATATTTAAAGCCATAATGGTGAATTTATATATACCATTCACGATGGTGATGGTTTGAGTCACTTGTTCATGTCGATGATTTTTCATCATAAGTAATATAACTCTTATGGGGATATATAACATATGACATACTACGGATTTTTTTAAACATTAGATTATTTACTTAGTCTAATTAATTGGGTGGAGTTGAACTTACTCATATATTTTTAATAGAATAGTGTATGACTTTATACGTCACATTTCTTGAAAGACTTTTTTTGTGTGTTTAATAACAGATATTTATTTTCCAATATGATATGTAGATCGTATATTACTTGATAATAAAGGTTTAATAGTTGTATTAGGATTTAAAAATAAATAAATGTTTTAGTTATTTGTCCCCTAGAAAGAAAAATGAATTTTTTATTAAATTAAGGAAAAATGTTATACTTCAAAATACAATTACTTTTCACACACTTGAACTAAAAGATGTATAATATATCAAATTGAATATCTTGAAGAGGGGAACAAATTCTAAATAAAATTGTCTTGAAATAAATAAATAAATAAATATATATATATATATATATATATATATATATATATATATATATATATATATATATATATATATATTTCACGGAAATTGAAGTGCCAATTTCCGTTAAAATACAAAATATAATTTGAGTGGCTTCTCCAATACAATTTTTTAATTGGTGAATTAAAAACATGTATATTTCAATCGATTATGCAATATCAAATGATATAAGTATAAAATACATATACAATTTGTATATGCTCTAAAAGTAATGTGATATAAAATAATATTCGCATAAGATACATATATGAATATTTTTATGCTAGTATAAGTTATATGTATAATTTTGCATAAAATACATATACATTTTCTGTATACATCCTATATATAAATTAATTTTTGTGAAAAAGATATTTGACTTTTATTTAGATTAGCCAAGATATGAATCGATAAAGGTATATTGTATCTTATATGAATAACATAATTCAAAAATAAATAAATTAAATGCTCACTTGAAAATATAGCGGTAGAGGCTATTATATCAATAACGTGTTATGAAATTAATGAAAGAAATGAAAAAAATAAAGAATAAGAGGGGAGACTATAATATAATTGATATGGACAAGAGTGTAAACTACAATGTAAGGATATCATCTTTTAGGAAATATGTAAACTCTAAATCGTAGTCTTCTTGGGCTTGTAAGTTGGACTACAAGTTTTTTGGGTTGGAATAAAATTATTTTATAACATAGATAAATATTATTATGAAAAGTTATTTTTATTAATTGTGGATATCCAAAGGCCAAAGGTTACCTATTTATGCTTTGTACATGTGGCAAGTCAAGAGTCTTAGATTACCCTATAAATATAA
Organism: Nemophila menziesii; assembly: GCA_029959085.1. Taxonomy (NCBI): domain Eukaryota; kingdom Viridiplantae; phylum Streptophyta; class Magnoliopsida; order Boraginales; family Hydrophyllaceae; genus Nemophila; species Nemophila menziesii. Next base: position 3,710,499 of record JARWIR010000051.1, on the reverse strand, counting down.
GATTACTCTATTGTAATAGTGTTAGTTGATCTTGGAATACAAGAATATAATTCTTTCTTCATCTTTATCTTCTTATTCTTCTTTATTTTATAACACGTTATCAGCACGAATAAGTCGCTTTCATCAAAGTGAAGCAGGATAGTCTAGAAGCATTCGTCAGAATTATGTTAAATTTTGGTGTTTGTGTTATTTTCATTTTGGAGTTTATGTATTTCGATGGCAGGAAACCTATATGTAATTTTTTTAAGGCCTGAAGCTAATTATAAATTTTAAAGGGCTCGAACCCTTAATAAAGTTCAAAAGCCTGAAGCTAAAAGTAATGGTGTAGACTCGAAGTCTCAAATTCGATTAATATAGATGATGCTATATGTAGATTTATTTATCATCCCAAAATAAAATATAGAATTGGTATAACTTTGAGAAGCATGTGGATTTGAACTTGAGACTTTAGATAGTAGAATATTTGCGTATAACCCTAGGCTATATATTTATTTTGTTTTATACTAGTAATTTTTTACGAATATACTCTATAGTTCAACAGTTTGTTATATATTATTCAGATTTTACAATGTATAGGCCGGAAGCCAATAAGAATTTTATATGTCAGAAGGATATAAATAATTTTAAAGCATGAATTTTATATACCGGAAAAATAAAATAAACCTCATAGGATCGAAACCTAGAATACAATTCATATGCCCAAAGTATAAAAAATTATCTAAAGGCTTGAAGCCTATATCAATTTTGTCATAATTTCCATAAAATAATTGAGGAATGAAATTTAAATTTCAAAAATAAACTTCTGAAGAGAATTTTATTGAATATAAATTATTACTCTCAATTAAGTGAAGTGAATCATATTGATTTTTTATATAATTATTTTTCTTGAAGTGAATAAAATATGTAGGGACAAATCCTACAACGAAGTTTATATGCCTGAAGCATATACGGAAATTTATAGGCCTGAAGCAATTTTATAGGCCGGAAGTATAAGAGAAATTATATAGGCTCAAAACCTACATCGAAATATATAATAAATATATTTACACACTTGAAGTCTGCATCATATTATATATGCAGGAAGCATAAGACAAATTTTATAGGCCCGAAACCTATATCGAATTTTTTATGCCAAAAACATATACCATATTTTATAGACCCGAAATCTAGAACACATACCCGAAGTATAGAACAAATTATCTAAATATTTAAAATCAAGATAAAATTTTGATGACTTAAAGCATTTATCAATTTTTATTTTTAAAGTTCTCGAATACTATGTCAAATTTCTAAAGGGTGGAGTCTGAATTAAATTTAAATGACTCGAAACCTATATGGATTTTTGAAGGTTTGAAGGTTAAATTAAATTTTAACTGCTCAAAATCTAAAATAAATACAAAGATTTGAAGTTTTAATTCAAATTTATGGATTGAAGAAAAAAAGGCGTTATATGATAAAAAAACTCATAGATATATCATGTATATTTAAAAATTGAAATGTGTCATATGTAACACAAGGATTTTATTCATAAAAAGTACATAAAATTAGGGGAAGATAAGTTGAACTAAATAATTTTATGAAGTGCATTTGTTCAAAGTTTGGATGATAAAGGTTCAAACTTGTAACCTTCCTTGTAAATGTTTAAAGTCTTGTCAATTAGACAATCTAATAATTTGTTAGTAAATTGGACAAAAAGAAATGTTAGTACAATTTTAGGTACTACTAAATTAAGTGAGGATTTCAACGGAAAATGTAATATTACCGATGAAACAAATATGCGTCTCCTTATATCAGATCATGCATATACTCCCAGAGAAGCTATACCGCGAATAAAGGTTTTGCAAACACTATGAGATTGTTTGTCTCGTAAGCAAGCAAAGTAATGAATTATTGATATAAAAATCATAATTCGTGTTAAATTTACATAATACTATTCCCTGAAGTGATTAAAATTACATTCCCTAAACGAATGCAATAACTTTCAATTGCGTATTAAAATAAACATTATGGTGACAAAATTTGATTGAATAAATTCATATTCTCTGGATCGTAACCATTCCATGTCATGGATGGAATGGTATCCTTGTAACGGTTGTTGAATTTTTCAATCTCTTTGAAAATGGATATGTAAACAAAACTGGTAGGGTTAAATACGATTAAACATTATATTCTCTGGTTAAAATTATTCAGTATAGTGAATAAAACTACATTTCTTGAAGAAAATGTTACGTCTTCTAATGTATATTAGAATTAGCGGCGTGGTGATCATAACTCCACATGAGGTTGAAATCATGATAGTGTTGCAAAGTTTTCTTTGCAGAATAAGAAAAGGAAAAATAGGTGAAGACAACAAGATTTATCGTGAAAAAAAGGATTAGAAGCAAAGAAAACTGAAAAAGATGAGGTTACTTATTTCATGAGTATACAAAAGAAAAATGGAATACCGTCGCTATACTTCCAAATTTCAAGGTTACATAACTATTCTCCTGAAGTAGATATTATTGTAGCTACAAGTTATTTTAGAAAAAGATATGTTAAGAACTTTTACACATTTCATGACATGAAAATACTTCTAAAGTAGTAATATCGTAAGCAGAGTTTATCCCAGTATTAGGGTTTAACATTACATTGTATTGTAAACTTCATTCATCGAAATGAATAAATATACATTCCCTAAAGTGGATGTAATTGATTTCATTATCTAAATAAATAGATGTGTGGATGACAAAACAAGTGGGTTAATTTTGTATCCCTGATTAAAAATTATTCCCTGGAGAGAATAGAACCTCGTTCTCTGAAACAAATGCACCATTTTTTGGATAATATAAAAATTGACTTGATATTGGAAATAATAGAGTGACTTAAATATTTTTTTTCCTGGCAATAAAACATTTCTTGAAGGGAATGAGAGTGCGAATTTGGAAGAAAATATAATGTTTTTCAATGTGTCTTGAATTGACATTCCAGCTTTGTTTGTTGATTCCAGGACCCCGTTCACCCGGCAAGGACATGGACGTCTTTCTTCGACCTGTTATAGATGAGTTGGACGAGTTGTGGGATAAAGGGATCCTTACGTATGATGCTCACAAGAAGGAAGAGTTTACGATGAAGGTTTGTTTGTTGTCTACGACTAATGATTACCCCGCTAGGTCATACACTTCGGGATGGTCGGGTCAAGGTTACTTAGCTTGTCCAGAATGCATGGATTCTACTCCGTAATTGAGTGTGAAGAAAGGGGTTGCTTACTTCGACCATAGACGTTGGTAACCTATCGGGCATCGATTTAGAAGCGAAAAGGTTTTGTACCCGAGAGCCGATCATAGGGGCCCACCGAAGAAATATAGTCCACACGATATTCAGACACAGTCAGATGGGCATCCCATTGTGTTTCCCGGTAAACACAAGGATTTTGGGGAAAGATCGTGAGGCAAACTGGTCCACGTCTATTCAATTGGAAGAAAAAGAGTATCTTTTATCGTTTACCTTATTGGTCCGAAAATTTGTTGAAACATAACATTGATGACATGCATTGCGAGAAAAATGTGTGTGATGCTCTTCTCGGCACAGTTATAGGTCTTGATGGGAAAGTTAACAAAGACAACGTGAAAGCGAGAATGGATCTCGAGGCTATGAAAATCAGGAAAGATTTGTGGTTGACATCGAGAGGCGGTAAACAAATACTTAATCGAGCATATTATACGTTAACAACGGAAAAGAGGAAAGTATTTCTTGACTGGTTGAAGGCACAGAAGTTTCCCGATGGCTTCGCATCGAGTTTTAGAAATAATGATCAAAGTAACTTGGGCAAGATTATAGGAATGAAATCTCACGACTGTCACGTGATGATGCAGTATCTTTTCGTGGCTAGTATCTCAGGGCTTATCGACGACAAAGCGATTAGTGATGCGATTATTGGGCTTGCTAACGTGTTTAGAGTCGTTTGTAATAAAAATATTAGTAGGAAAGAGTTAGAATCGGGTAAGGTGAAAGTGGTTGAAGTTATGTGTCGATTGGAAATGATTTTTCCTCCCGCATTTTTTGATATAATGATCCACCTGGTTATACACTTATATGACGAAGCTTTGTTAGGCGGACCGGTTCAGATGCGTTGGATGTACCCGTTTGAGCGGTATCTAAAGAAATTAAAGGAGTACATACGAAACCCGGCTAGGCCGGAGGGTACAATCGCCGAGGGGTACGTTGTAGAGGAGACTTTGACTTTCATATCGCGTTATCTTCAAGAAGAAAAAACAAATTTCAGTGAACCGGGTAGATATACCGAGATCGAGGCTCAACCTAAAGATTTGTCCGTATTTAAGAGCCAATGTATTCCTTTAGGTAAAAAAGAGTATGGTAATTTGCAATACAACGAGAAGGAGCAAATCGACTGGTATATCCTACTTAATTGCGATGAAATCCAACATTTGATGACGTAAGTTTTCAATTTATTTATTAAATATTTATTCATTATGAAAAATGTATTCAATTTGCTCGTCAAATGTGCAGAGAACACAAAGCCACGCTAACGGGTACTGTAGCTGATAAAGTTAGGAAACACTGGCAAAATTTTCGAGACTGGTTTATGCATAAGGTATAGATCCATTCAAATACCAAATTGATGTCTCCCTAGATGTTCTAATTTTATACCCTTGGGAGACATAATTTTTGGTGTTTATTTGATTATTTAGATAGACTTTTGGTGCTAATATGCAATAATTCAATTTTCCTCTTTAGATTTTAGTATTTTTGATTTATTACGTTTTTGCGCGTAATATGGGTTGTTTTTAGTGAAAATCTTGTAGGTTTTGAATACTAGATAAAAGAGGAAGCCAAGAATAAAGTCAAAGATCGTGTAATTAAGTCAAAGCAAGAAGAAATATCCCGAAAGAATTGAGAATTTCAAGCTACAAATCTGGAAAGTTGATAAAGATTTCTGATTTCGAGTCATTTAAGATTGGATTTAGCCTCTGACTTGTGAAGAGAAAATGTTGCCCATTGAGTTACAAAAATTTAGCAACTGGAATCGGGTCAATCCGAATTGAAACGAGTCGGTTAGAGTTGTTTTAGTGGAGGTGGTGTAGCAGTTATGGGATTTGGGCTTAATTATGGATTTGGGCTTTTCTTATTTTAACTTAATCCTAAAATAAAAGCCCTAATCCGTTTTTAACATTATAAAAGGGCTTGAGACTTCTATTTTCACATACCTCTATCAGAATATAACATACACTTAAGAGTCAGACACCAGAGAAGAAGTTAGAGGCAGGAGAAGAAGAAGCAAGAGCTGGAGACTGTCTATATCTCCGATTCTCAGTCAATTCAACTCCATAATTAGGTTCTTTTATTCTATTCTGTAAAACATTATGAACCCAATTATTTCTATAGTTTTTGTCTTTTTAATAATTATGAGCTAAACTTAATTAAGTGCTTGAGAACGCATAATGGGTTAATCCCAAATTGATTTCGTTTCATATGTTTGGATTTGGGATAATTATTATTTAAATCCAATTGGGTAAATTGTATTTTTCTTTAATTTGCACTTTATTTACTATTTTTGACCTGATCAATCAATAATAGGACTTAGTATCTAGGCTATTCCAATTAGTGGCGATTGGATCACCTTAACAGGGGGTTTAGGTACGGAACTAGTTAATGAATGTAGGATAGAAATTATTTGACTCTGACGAGCGTAATTAATCCTATGGCCAATGGGTAATTTAAACTTAATCACTTGAGAGTGGACTATAATCACCCTGACGGGGTTTGTAGCACTTGAGAGTTGCTCCTTAGTCCACCCTGACGGGGGTATGGAGATTATAGAATCCCGACCAATACAAATTTACCAATTTGTCCCTTAAACAATGTATTAAATGAATGATAATTAGGTGAAATCCTTGCGTCTCTCAAGTACTGCTTTCTCATCTTGCGTAAACACTTTAATTTCTTGCGTCTAGTTATTTACTTGCATTAATTTAGTCTTGTCATTATTTGTCTTAGTTATTAGATAACCAACAAAACAAACTTAAAATCATTTATCTGCTTTTACGTGCATTTAAACACTACTTGATAAGCATTAGAGTCAACCAATCCGTCCCTGAGACCGAATCAGTTATCACTATTATTACTTGGGACAACCGTACACTTGCGGTTGTGGTTCTCTTCACTTATTGCATTTATTTTAGAACACACAAAGGACCACCAAGTTTTTGGCGCCGCTGCCGGGGACGGTAGCGTGTGACCACGGTGTTTATCCTTTAGTGATAGTTGCATTTAATTTTTATTTTTATCAGTTTTACGCTTTTTGTTTGTTCTTCTCTTTAAGAATTTTTAGGTTTGGTGCATGCGAAGAAGGCTCAGATTTGAACCACCAGTTCAAATCCTTGATAATCCGGATTCGTTAATCAGACTTGCAAATAAGAACTGAAGAGAACAAGAAAAAGAGGAAAAAGAAATGGCGAATAACCAAGATCCCTGGTTTGTTAACGGTCCAGAAGAAGTTCCATTCCATGCTCCTGCTCTAGGGGTAGGTGCTCCAGATATAGATGTTCCGAGGTTTCGTCCAGATTCGGGTATGTTAGCTCAATTCCAAAGTTTTGGAAACTTTCGTGGTAAACCTGGAGAAGATCCCGTCCGAGCAGTACAGAAATTCAAGCATATATGTGATTCTTATATCACACAAGGGGTTTCAAAGGAACAAATGTATTTTGCTGCATTTCGATTTTTCGTTATTGATGGAGCAAGTGAATGGCACGATACACAAGAGCCTACTAAAATAACAAATTGGGATCAATTAGAAACAGCTTTCTTTGACAGGTATTACCCAAGTAACATGCGGTTAGATGATCAACTTGAATTAACTCATTTCCGTCAAGAACCTTGGGTAAAAGTTGGACAAGATTTCAGATGTGCTTACGTAGAGTTCCCGATCATGGCCTTTCAGAACAATAACAACTAAAAATCTTTTACAAAGGCCTTGATGGGACTTCAAGAAAAGACTTAGATTTGCTATGTGGTGCTGGGTTTTTACAAGTTCAACCTGCTCATGCGAAACTCATCCTAGAGAGAACGATAAAGAATGAAATGGGGTGGAATACTATAAGAACACCTGTTAAAGGAGGAGTTAATAACATAAACATTAAAGATAAGTTCACCTCCTTGGAGAACAAACTCAAAACCACATTGGAACAACAGGTGAGACAACTTACATTAGTCGTGAAAGAAGGTTTTTCGAGTAGAAGGGTTGAAGTGAATGCCGCGCAAGAAGTGTATGGATGTGAGTATTGTGGTGTGAATGATCATTCATGGGAGAATTGTCAAAATAATCAAGAATCTGTGATGTTTGTTTCCAACAGAGGAAACTTCAATTCGAATGGTAATGGATATCAACCTAACAGAAACCATCCTGGGTTTCAGTATTCAAATCCTAATGGGGCAGCAAATCCGACTCACGCGTATCAGCCGCGTCCCCAATGTAACAACTATAATCCAAGATCGCAAAATAATTATCAAGGGGGGCAAAATCAAAGAAATTATGTTCAGAGACAACCTCCTCAAGACAATTATGATGACACCATGAACCAAAAAGCCTTACACGCTCAACCACAAGAAGGTGAAAATAAACTTCAGAAAACCGTAGAACAATTGATTGCCCTACATGCACAGTCAATCCAAAGGCAACAAGCTGCTGAAGCACACATTCAGATGTTAGAGACTCAAGTTTCGCAAATGACAAAACAACTGAATCAACGTCCACAAGGGCAACTCCCTAGTGACACTGAAAATCTGATCCAAATTATAGATTGCAAAATCATCTCTCTCAGAAGTGGTAAGAACCTTCCTCCACCTCCTTTTCCTATTATGAAAGAGAAGGAAGTTATTAGAAAATAAAAAGATGTGGTGGATAAAGATAAAGAAAAAGAATTTGAAGTAGAAGAAGTGGAGAGGCATGTTGAAGTTCTGAAACAGAAAGATGATACTATAATAAACCGTCCTCCTCCGCCATTGCCATCTAGAGTTCAAAAGAAGGGTGATATGGCCGATTATCATAATTCTTTAACTGGGTAAGAGGTCTTAGCATAAATATTCCGTTGTTAGAAGCTATTAGAGACGTACCCAAGTATGCTAAGTTTCTGAAAAGAGCCCTCACCAACAAACGGCCATATTGAGATAATGAGATGATCGGGTTGCCTGAAGAATGTAGTGCAATATGTCAGAATAAGTTACCGCCGAAGTTACTTGATCCTGGGAGCTTTACAATTCCGATATCTATTGGTAATGAGTGGAAAGGAAAAGCGCTATGCGAATTAGGTGCAAGTATTAATCTTATGCCCAAGTCAATCTTTGAGAAATTAAGGATAGGATAAGCGAAACCAACATCTATGGTCTTACAGATGGCTGGCAAATCCCTCGTACATCCAGAGGGACGAATAGATGATGTCCTCGTCAAGGCAAGTACGTTAATTTTTCCCGTTGATTTTGTTATACTTGATTACGACGCGGATAGGAATGTCCCCATTATCTTGGGAAGACCATTCCTAGCCACGGGGCGTACGTTGATTGATGTAGAAAACGGAGAAATGATTATGAGAATCCAAGACGAAGAGGTGAAGTTCAACGTGTTCAGACCAATGAAATTTCCAGATTCCAAGGAGGATTGCTTTCGTATAGATGTAGTTGAACAGGTACCAAAAGATCCAACTAAGGATGTGGAAACCTTAGGAGTGGAGGAAAAAGATCTAAGAAAGAAACCACCAATTAAAGTTCCTCCAATTCCTAAGGGAAATCCACACCTCAATCATGCAAAGAAGAAAGCTAAAGCACGTGTCACGAAGGTTCCAAAAGAACCTAAGAAAGAAAGAAAGAAAAAGGAGTTCAAGGTGGGTGAAGAAGTTTCTATGAAAAAGCCTAAACCTCCACCAAAGACATTTGAATCGAAGAACTCTTGGCTAGGACCATTCATGGTTGCAAAGGTTATCTCGGATAAATTAGTTGGAATAAAAGCCAAAGGATGCAAATTTCGAGTAGCAAACATTGACAACCTCACTCACTGCTAGGGAGGTTATGTTAAAGAATGACACACGAGGTAACCCGTCGAGCTTAACGACGTTAAACAAAAGCCAATTCATTGTATATTAGTTTAAGTCTTTTGATTTTAGTAGTGTATATTAGATAAAAGTCGTTAATTTAGTGTTTATTATTAAGAAATGAGGAAGGTTAGTTGTTTTTGATGATTTCAGGGGTAAAAAGGTCATGAGTTTGGGGTCAAAACGATGAGAAAACGAAAAATTATGGAGTCAATAGCAGGTTTGAACGGCTAGCCGGCGAGCTGGCCGGCATACCGGCCAAAAGAGCTGAGAGACCCCAACTCTCTGACCACTGTGTCAGCACTGACGTAGCACTATTGCGTCTCGGAATGCGCCAGCGAGATTTCGCCGGCATGCCGGTCAGATGACCGGCTAGCCGGCCAGCGAAAGATGAGGTTCTGACCACTGCGTCAGTAATGACGCAAGCATGCTGCGTCTCCCATTGCGCCAGCGACACGCGACCGGCATGCCGGTCAAGGAAGATGGACTTTCTGATCACTGCGTCAGCAATGATGCAATGAGGGTTGCGTCGGAGGAAAAAAAAAAAGGAAAATTTTCAAATTCGAAATTTATTTTCGCCGACACAGTAACTGGCATGCCGGTCAACTGTTGTGATAGGCGGTTTTAAGGGTTAAAACCCTAAGTTTTTAGCTTCTTTCCTAATCCAGCCTCCACATACGAATCCTAGCCTCCTACGACTTCAAAAAATCATCATCAAAACAGCAAAATACCACCAATCCCTCTCTCTAAACATCATCCAAACACACAAACACATCAGGAATCTCCCAAAATACCAACGCTTTACACTTTAATCCGAATTTTTCTTTCACCAAAGCTAAATTTTATCCATTAAACCATGAAATACCTATGACCCAGCTCTAAACAATCCATAAATCATATCCAAACCTTCAAGAACGCCAACATCACTATTATATCCAAAACTTTTGAGAGTCTTGAAGCTTTGAGTTTGGGGTCATCAGAGATGACCATGAAGGTTGGGAAAAGGTACGAAGAACATGATGAAGAAAGCAAATTGGGTATAGAGGAAAGATTTTGATAGAGGAGATGATGCTTAGAGAGCAAGGAATAGATGAAAACGCGGCAAATTTGACGGAAAGTTCGAGGTAATGAAAAACAATATATGATCTTTACAACTTGATGAAGAAGCTTTCAAAAGCTCAACCTGGACGCAACACTGACAACCAGCCTCGCGATGGTTAAGATACGTTTTCTTTCCCTTTCTCATTTAGTGTAGATTATTTTATTTGCTTTGAGTCGTTTTGAGTCGTGGGGACACGACTCATTTTTTATTTTGGGGTGGGTTTCGTTGCCTCATCCCAATTTTTATGTTTTATTTGTTTTTAATTGCCTTCAATAAACTAATTAGGAGTTGCGTTTGACTGTAGAAGATTTTAAATGTCCCTTTTAAGCATACTTTTGATGAATCTATGATAGTAGATAGTGGACTTTAGGGATAACATAAAACGCACTTTAATTGCATGCAAACATAGATAATAAATAGGAAAAATTAATGAACAATGCAAAAGAAGTAAGCTTGTACTTAAGGAAAATGTTTGGTTTGTAGAACGTGAGATCTAAATTAGTAGAGAACCCACTTAGATATGAACTAGAGACGAACCATGTAGTTAGGAAAATTATAGGGGCAGTTCTTTGTTAGCCATTTGAAGCCTTTTAGACTGCTATCCCTTATATTAATTTTATTCGTCTTAGCCCAATTTTGAGCCTTAAGCCTTTTCTTTTGTAGCTACGATATAAGCCCATTATCCCTTAGATTATTAGGCATGACCAAATGACCCGCACTTGAATCACAATCCTGAGACCTGTCTCAAGCTTGAGTTTGGGGTGGAGGGTCCACATTTGGGAATTTTCATTGGGTGGGAAATGATGTGTTTGTATTGAGGCACAAAAGGTTAGATGATATTATTATTTGTAACCCTTTGCCGGGATTTGAAAAAGAAAAAGAAAAGAAAAAAATTATAAGAGACATGACCTGTCACACCAAAATGATGGTCATGGGTATCTTGTACAAAAAAAAGAAGAAAATAAATGAAAAAGAAAATAAAAAGAAAGAAAGAATAAAATAAACCGGCAAAGTGGAATATTTTGAAAAATCATCTTAGATTAATTGGGTTGACATGGGGATGCAACATTAGCGCGTCAAATGGGTTGAGTGAGAACATTATATGAGTGTAAACTCAAGCTCGTGGACAGTTGTTGATGGTAAGTGAGGAGAGAGCCAAAAGCTCACTTCAAATTTACCAAATATACATACCACACCGTCCCTAAGCCTACGCTAAAACCATAAAGTCCTCGTGATTCCTAGGTACTTGGTAAGTTAATAGGTTGTATACTAAGTGGAGCGTTCAAAGCGAGTAAGGATCGAGGAACAAACTATAGCCGTCATAATGAGATAAGTACAAGTGTAACCTTCCAGCATTGCAAAGTTAATTTTATGATTGAAGTTATTTGTGTTTGATGTTGCATGATTAGTGTATGTGTATGTTAGTTCTTAATGTTTTCTATATGAGATTTATTTTTAGAATTGCTTTAGGGTGTATTTACTAGCTTCTATTTTCTCTTGCATCTACTTCATTCCCCTTGTTTTTAGTTTTGCTTTGTCGGGACGACAAAGGTTTGAGTTGGGGGTCTTGATGTCTCCCTAAATGTTCTAATTTTATACCCTTGGGAGACATCATTTTTTGTGTTTATTTGATTATTTAGATAGACTTTTGGTGCTAATATGCAATAATTCAATTTTCCTCTTTAGATTTTAGTATTTTTTATTTATTAAGCTTTTGCGCGTAATATGGGTTGTTTTTAGTGAAAAGCTTGTAGGTTTTGAATACTAGCTAAAAGAGGAAGCCAACAATAAAGTCAAAGATCATGTAATGAAGTCAAAGCAAGAAGAAATATCCCGAAAGAATTGAGAATTTCAAGCTACAAATTTGGAAAGGTCATAAAGATTGCTGATTTCGAGCCATCTAAGATTGGATTTAGCCTCTGACTTGTGAAGAGAAAATGTTTCCCATTGGGTTACGGAAATTTAGCAACTGGAATTGGGTCAATCTGAGTTGAAACGAGTCGGTTAGAGTTGTTTTAGTGGAGGTGGTGCAGCAGTTACGGGATTTGGGCTTAATTATGGATTTGGGCTTTTCTTATTTTAACTTAATCCTAAAAGAAAAGCCCTAATCCGTTTTTAACATTATAAAAGGGCTTGAGACTTCTATTTTCACATACCTCTTTTAGAATATAACATACTTCTATTGACACCAGAGAAGAAGCTAGAGGCAGGAGAAGAAGAAGCAAGAGCTGGAGACTGTCTATATCTCCGATTCTCAGCCAATTCAACTCCATAATTAGGTTCTTTTATTTTATTCTGTAAAACATTATGAACCCAATTATTTCTTTAGTTTTTGTCTTTTTAATAATTATGAGCTGAACTTAATTAAGTGCTTTAGAACGCATAATGGGTTAATCCGAATTTGATTTCGTTTCATATGTTTGGATTTGGGATAATTATTATTTAAATCAAATTGGGTAAATTGTATTTTTCTTTAATTTGCACTTTATTTACTATTTTTGACCTGATCAATCAATAATAGGACTTAGTATCTAGGCTATTCCAATTAGTGGCGATTGGATCACCTTGACGGGGGTTTAGGTACAGAACTAGTTAATGAATGTAGGATAGAAGTTATTTGACTCTGACGAGCGTAATTAATCCTATGGCCAATTGGGTAATTTAAACTTAATCACTTGAGAGTGGACTATAATCACCCTGACGGGGTTTGTAGCACTTGAGAGTTGCTCCTTAGTCCACCCTGACGGGGGTAAGGAGATTATAGAATCCCGACCAATACAAATTTACCAATTTGTCCCTTAAACAATGTATGAAATGAATGATAATTAGGTGAAATCCTTGAGTCTCTCAAGTACTTCTTTCTCATCTTGCGTAAACACTTTAATTTCTTGCGTCTAGTTATTTACTTGCATTAATTTAGTCTTTTCATTATTTGTCTTAGTTATTAGATAACCAACAAAACAAACTTAAAATCATTTATCTGCTTTTACATGCAATTAAACACTACTTGATAAGCATTAGAGTCAACCAATCCGTCCCTGAGAATGAATCTGTTATCACTATCATTACTTGGGACAACCGTACACTTGCGGTTGTGGTTCTCTTCACTTATTGCATTTATTTTAGAACACACAAAGGACCACCACAAATTAATATTCCATTTTAGACAACATTGTTATAATTGTTTATGCTTGTAGGTTTATGACATGGAAAAAGAAGGTGATGCATTCGCTACAAGTGAGATGATTCATTGGCTAGTAAGTCTCATGGTGCGGTTTATAAGTACGATTCATGTGTTGTGAATGGTGTTAAATGGGTTACTCGTGAGAAGGGTGAAACAAGGGTGAAACAAAGGTGACACAAGATTACGGGGTATGCACCATGTATGAAGGAAAACCGTATTACAGTGAATTAGTCAAGATTGTAGAGGTAACATTTGATGATGATTGTTCCGTTGTGCTATTCGAGTGTAATTGGTATAACACGAGTACCACAAGGACATAGAATGGGGTAACTATTATTAACACGTCTAAATTTTTTTGAGAAGGAGAGCCGTACATCTTAGCTACTCAAGCAAAAAAAGTATTTTACATCGATGAGATTAACTCAAGGAAATCGCAAAAAGGGTGGAAAGTAGTATGGGAAATTAATTATAGACATGGATGGAGTCACGAGTTATGGGGTGCAGAATCACATCCTACTGAAGACGCGAGTGTCACGATCCCTTTAGTGAACACCGAGACGGTTTCCGATCTGGTGAACTTGGCATCCACCGAGGAGATCGAGATTGACCCTGCTCATTTTTGTATTGATTTGGCTTTTGATATGGTTATTGATGAAAACGATGAAATTGATGATAACACCTTGGATGAATACGGAGATGAAGAAGAACCTATAGAGGTTGATAGCGATGATGAACCTATAGTTATTAGTGGATATGATACTGATTAGGAGATTTATTATTTTGGTTTATTTGTATTAAAACATTTTGTTGGTTTTTGGAGTTGAATTTGAATTTATTTTGATACACTTAAACTTTGACTCTAAATACCCCAAACACTCAACTTTGACTCAAATAGTTGACTAAATACCCCCCAAACACTCACGTTTGACTCTAAATGTTGACTAAATACCCCAAACACTCAAGTTTGACTCAAATAGTTGACTAAATACCCCCAAACACTCAAGTTTGACTCTAAATGTTGACTGAATACCCCAAACACTCAACTTTGGCTCTAAATGTTGACTGAATACCCCAAACACTCAAGTTTGACTCTAAATGTTGACTAAATACCCCCAAAAACTCAAGTTTGACTCTAAATGTTGACTGAATACCCCAAACACTCAACTTTGACTCAAATGTTGATTAAATACCCCAAACACCCAACTTTGACTCAAATAGTTGACTAAATACCCCCAAACACTCAAGTTTGACTCTAAATGTTGACTGAATACCCGAAACACTCAACTTTGACTCTAAATGTTGACTAAATACCCCAAAAACTCAAGTTTGTCTCTAAATGTTGACTAAATACCCCAAACACTCAACTATGACTCTAAATGTTGACTGAATACCCCCAAACACTCAAGTTTGACTCTAAATGTTGACTAAATACCCCCAAACACTCAAGTTTGACTCTAAATGTTGACTAAATACCCCAAACACTCAACTTTGACTCAAATAGTTGACTAAATACCCCCAAACACTCAACTTTGACTCTACATGTTGACTAAATACCCCCAAAAACTCAACTTTGATTCTAAATGTTGACTGAATACCCCCCAAACACTCAAGTTTGACTCTAAATGTTGACTAAATACCCCCAAACACTCAAGTTTGACTCTAAATGTTTGCTGAATACCCCAAACACTCAAGTTTGACTCTAAATGTTGACTAAATGCCCCAAAAACTCAAGTTTGACTCTAAATGTTGACTAAATACCCCCAAACACTCAACTTTGACTCTAAATGTTGACTGAATACCCCAAACACTCAAGTTTGACTCAAATAGTTGACTAAATACCCCAAACACTCAAGTTTGACCCAAATGATTGATTGGAGCTGAATAGAATTTATTGATTGTTTGGAATTGAATTGAATTTAAATGATTATTTGGAAGTGAATTGAAATATTGAATTATTCTAAAGGGAATTGGGTTGAATTCGAAAAAAAATCTAGTGACTACTTCTAACCTTTCGCGACTAGTTCATCTTTAAGAACTAGTCGCTAATGAGAATCTATCACTAGCGACTACTAAGTAGTCACGAAAAAGTGAATTAATTTCCCACTATTCGATGGCGGTCCATTTTCCCGCCCACGAAAGGACACGCGTTTTAATTTGAGGTCTAGCGACTACAAAGTAGTCCGAAAAAAGCTGTTGACGTGGTCAACTCACAGACACATGTATGTTACTACATAACTAGCGACTACTTCCCCTATATCTAGCGACTACATGGAGTAGTCGCTAGAAAGAAAGCCCTATATCTTCACCGAGAGCTCACTATTCTCATTCATTCCTTAAACAAAAAAACCCAAAAAAATGAGAGCTCTATTTCACCCACTCCAATAGGCGATTCAAGCAGCAAAGCAACATCAAATCTTCATCAAAGGTAATGAAATCCAAACCACAATCTTATTTTCTTCCATTTTCATCCATTTCTTAAGGTTTTTTTCTATTTTTAATTTCTAGTTTTAATTTCTAATAAAAAAAATTTATTTGTGTTTAAATCCGAATGACTATGGCATGGATTCATCATCAAATCAGTTTCAATTTCAGCTTCTAAGGTAATTTTTCCAACTTTTTTTTGTGCTTTAATTTTCATGTTTCATTTTTTATTTTTTTTTACTTTGATTATTACATGTGTAGTTTAAATCCGAATATAAGTAGAGTTATTAGGGTGTTGTTTGTGATATTGTAAACATAAAATTGATGCTAAATGGGTAAAAAAATTAATTTGAGTAATTGAAATAATTTTTTTTCCATTTTTGGTTGTTTGTTTATGAAATCCGAATTTAAGTTGTGTTATTATGGTTAATTTTATGTTAATTTAAACATTTAATTCATGCTTGATTATGAAAAATAATTTTTATGATTTTTTGGGAATTTTATGATTTTTGTTATGATTATTTGGGAATTTTATATAAAAAAAAGTGTTAGAATGATATTAATATTTGGCCCAAAATTGTATTAAAAAATATATAGGGACTAACATGCAATTTTAGGGTTTAATTTAATTTTAGAAAATTTAAAGGATAAAAATTTAATTTAAAAAGTCCATGTAATTTGACATTTTTGGCCTAAAAGTGTTTGTTAAAAAAATAGAGGGGCCAAAGGGTAATATAGAAAAACTTATTTTACTATATAATAATAGATTTTTAAATATTAAAAAAATTATAATTTATTTTACTATATGACTAATATAATTATTTTTGTATAATATAGATTGTACGTGTGCTATATATTGGATGTTAAAGCTTGCCGATGCTATATTTTACTATGAAGCCTCCTATGTATGCAAAAAAAAAAACTTGCCGATGCTATATTTACTTTATTTAATTTATTTAATTTATTTAATTTATAATTGTAATAATTTATTTATTTTTATTTTCATGTTTTTCTTTTTTGTGATGTAATAATTTAGTGTATTTTATGTTATTTTTAATTCTATATTTTAATTACACTACAAAATGTTAGATGGCCGATGTGATGAGTATGCAGCACGGAGGGGACGGTGGGGGTAGGGATTTAAACCAGAATCCGAACAGATTTCTGGCCATCTGCCCAAACCAACCCGGTAAAAAAACAATTTAAATCCAAAATTGCTTATAAAATAACGTAAACATTAATTAATTCTATTTTAAAACAGAACCAGTACGACGCAAAAAACGCGGTAGCGCGGCCCTAAAAACTGCCATGAGGGCACTCAAAGCGGTCGGGTGGCCTTTGCCAGTCGATTTCTGCATTCTTGACGACACGTGGAATCCCTTCGGCAAGTACGGGCACCACGTTTCCCAAGTGATCGGGATTACTGTTCGAGAGAGGATTCCACCGTGTTACAGTGTGTGGGATAAAGTTCCGCATGCTGACAAAATCGCAGTCATTAAGAGATTATCGGTAAGAATAAAACTGTTAATATTTTTATAAATTAATTTATTATTCTAATTTAAATTCAAATAATATTTCTTTATAGAAATTTTTCGACATACCGAGTTGGAAGAATAGGAAAGATTGGAATTGGATTGCTGGTAATTTGGACGATACAATGAGAATTAGGTTTAAAGATTACAAACATAACACGAAGAAAAACTACTGGAGAAAGGGTTTGAAACCGGATTGGTTGTCCGATGAGATTTGGGAAAGATGCTGTGAGTATTGGGGTTCGAGGAAAGCAAGGGTATACACTCAATTTTTTTTAATTTAATTTTATTCTTTAAATTATAATTGATTTTATTAATAATTGAATTTTAATTTTTTTTCAGCATCAAGCAAGTGAAAATAGTAAGAATCGAAAAAAACAGAAAATTAAGAGTGGAGCGGGGTTGAGAAAGTATTCCCGAACTCGGGATATGCTTTATGAGGTGATTTTTTATTTAAGTAATTTATTTATTATTTATTTTGAATATTTTTTTTAATGAAAAAGGGTGAAGATTTAATCCCGGGGGGAAGCTGGTGATCAGGGATGAGGCGACACAAGAAGACATCCCGATTCCGCGTACGGGCGGTTTTTTCGAGGTGGTGGGTAAAAGCAAGAAGACGAACAAGTGGAGGTCGGAGGGCTAGGAAAAGCTGATGTAAGTTTTTTTATAATTAAATTATTAATTATATTTTTAATCTTAAATCAAATTTAATATTTTTTTTATTGTTTAATATGTAACAGAAATTGCTCAAGGATGCCATGAAGGAGCAGGTGACTCAAAGTCAATCTGAGTCGAACGACGGTCAAGGCATGACTCAAAAGGATCAAGTCGACTACGTGAGGAACACCTCGAAGAAGGCTATCGGGTCGCCAAAGAGGAGCTGGACACCGGGCATTGGTCGACCGAAAAAGGCGAAGAAGAAAGCTTCGACTACTCCAGTCCAGGCCGAGCAGCATGCGGAGATGATGGCGGCGATTAATGAGCTCCGATTAGCCAGCGGTCTTCCACAGTTCCCCCGCCCTGAAGTTTGCTCTACCAGCACCGAGCCTCCTATTTATTCCCACGCTGTTGTACGTGATGCCATCTCGTGGATTAACCAGTTGAGGGCAGAGAAAGGAGTGCCCCCCTTCCAGCCTATGACTGCGGACCCCACTCCTCCTAGTGGTGATGAAGATGTTGACGAGTCCGAGAATGAAGACGATGTTTATAGCCGGATAGGACTCTAGATGGAGATTGTTGGTGTTTATCTTTTTTATTTATCGGTTATGTATTAAGACTTTTAATTTATTTTGGTTTGATTTGACTTTTGTTGACTTTGACTTTATATTGAATTGGTTTGACTTATGTTGACTTTGGTTGAATGTGGTTGATTTTTATATTTTAATTAAGTATTTTGAATTATTAATTGTATTTTTAATTATTAATTGTATTTTTAATAATTATTGTATTTTAAAAAAATAAAAAAAATATGATTTTCTAATTATTTTTAATTGCAGTATTGCAATTAAAAATAATTCAAAAATCATTTTTTTTTTTTACAAAATAATCAATAGCGATTACATGTAGTTGAGAATGAGTACAAGATGTAGTCGCTAAGTAGAAGGCCAATAACGACTACCTTGTAGTTAATAAGCCTTTCTAATAACGACTACAAAGTAGTCGCAGATAATAAAGTTAATAGCGACTACAAAGTAGTCGCTAAAATCACCAACCATCTAACGACTACAAAGTAGTCGCTAATAAGACCACAACCTCTAACGACTACTTTTTGACACGTAGTCGTAAGGTTTGGCTTCTAATGACTAGTTTCTAGCGACTAAATTTTAACGACTACTTGTAGTCGTTAGATCCCTGATCCTCTTTCTCGCGACTACTTACCGACATATCAGCGACTACTCGTGTAGTCGCTAGAAGCTTTGTGCGGCGTAGTATGTGTTCTTTGAAACTTGTGTAGTAATGATAATTTTACCTAATTGTTTGAGTATTGATTCTAAAACTTGATTTTTCTTTATTTTTAAAAGATTGTTACTTATAATAAAAATAATTGTTTATAAAAAATTATCACTTTAAAAAATCAAGACATTTTTTTAAAAGTACTTTTATTTCTTACTGAATATTATAATTCATGTTTTAAGATATCAAGACGAAAAGTATTTTAGGAATCAAATAAATACTAAATGATATTTTTTAATATAGGAAAAGTATTTTATAAATCAAATAGATAATAAATGATATGTTTTAGTTTGTGTGTCAAAAGCAATTGTGATAAGTTTAGAGATCAGGAGGTAATGGAGTTCTTAGTATCATGTTGGTTTGATAGGACTGATCACATAGAGTTTTTAACTTGTTAATTATCACAATCATTATATTTTAGTAGTAATATCATTTCTGGAAGGGAAAACGAATAAGAAAAATTCACAAATGTACAAAACCACACGAAAAATCAAATAATATAAAACGCTATCATCTTAAATTCTGTCCTACACAAACTATTAAGTAACTTATTGCTCTCCAGTTTTCATCCTTCTTTTGCACTATGATTAGGATCTTTTTAGTAATTCAAACAAGAATTGTTGAAAAATATATATACACATCAACTTTCTGTGCTGGTAAATATGACACTACATTTAGGTTAAGCAAGGGATAGTCTATGGTCGGTAGATGAGGTCGGAGTGAAGACTCGGTGCTGACAAGATAAACAGTACGTTGTTAGGGTTGTATTAGATGGAAGCTGTGAAGTAGTAGTTTTGATCGAAGCTCTTAATTGTTGAAGCTCATTTTGCAGTTTCATATTTTCTTCTGTTAAAGCTTCACAGCATCTCCTTAAGCATTCACGATCTATCTCTGTTTGCTTCAACTTAGTCCTTGCTCTTCTATTTTGGAACCATACTTCCACTTGTCGAGGACGAAGATTTAATCGCTTTGCTAGACTAGCTTTTTGTTTCTGTTAGACATTTTCAATAAACAAATTTAATTATATATAATTAAAAAAGAAATTATTAAATAAAGTAATGAATATCTTATTGAAGAATCAATGTTGTTTTAGTTTACGTATGCATACACGTGTTTTAGTTTACGTATGCACATTAATTTAAAGTTGTGACTTACGGGATTGAGTGTTTTATGTTGTTTGAAACTTTCTTCAAGAAATGCAGACTCATCTTTTGTTAGCCTAAGCTTTTTTCTGGCTCCAGTACTACCCTCTTCTTCTTCATCAAGATCTATTACTGCTTCAAAATCTGATCTCTTGCTTATTGATTTTCTGTTTTTACACATTGAAACCTCCATTCCTAAGGGTCCTGAGACTATACAAATTAATTAACACGAGTTAAAAAAGTGCTTTTTAGTAATAAGAAAAGATAAAAACGCTCTTTTCAAATTTCTTTTTTCCCATTACCCCAGAATGTGGCAAAATGTACATTTATGTAGTACAGTTTTCTGAAAGGTGGCTGAAACACTTTCCAGCTGCCCTGAATCCTCGGAAAAAAACTAATTTGTAGGAGTAAAATATTCAAACAAGTCATGGCACTCTAAGTTAAAAAATTACCATTTTCAGATAGCGAGCGATAAAAAATATGTGATGATATATTATTGCTTTGAACCGGAGAGTAAGGCAAAAGATCAAGCTGTACAGGTGGATTTGAACCCACTGCATATCTTTTCTGGTCATCTTCATAATTGAATCTGATAAAACTGGTTATTGGTTGATCTTCTTTTCTGCTTTGATCACCTTCTTTAGCCTTTCCTAAATCCATGCAAAACCCTATGTCCTCCTTACTCGTTTTCTCTGCCTTGTCAAGATATTTATAGCTTTTAGGTTTACCACCTAAGCTCAAATTTAGCTCCATTGTCAGATATATTTTAAAGAAAAGTACCAAGGCTAATCATCAATACACTTTATAGTGGAAATGGTTTGAAGATTTCAAAGAATTATTGGGATTTTATTAAGGAATTTAAGAAAGGTCATAATTATTATAGATAATCAATAATATTACCACTCGTCATTAGTTGACAAACTCACGTATTTTTTACACGCATACAAAGGTTTTTTTTTTTTTTAATACATAGGAAGTGTACAACATATAATTAATATAGGTCTAACCCATCCGTGTCTATTCGTGCTAGATGACGCTTCAATTCATTCGATTTTTAAAGGAAACTAACTCCAACTATACTGGGATGCACAGGGACACTAACGATCATAAACTGTGACACATTTTGTTGCAAAAAATAATTATTGCGCTATTAAAAAAAAAATTAGTAATTGTACAACTTATCATTAGCGACGACATCTATTTATCAATAACGACATTTTATATTAATCTTTAGCCACAAAAATGTTGTTGCTATGTAATAACTCATTGCTGACGAAATTGAAATTTTTGTCGTTAGTGACGATGACAAAAATATATCGTTCATAAGGTTCGCATTAGGCAAAATTCTGTCTCTAATGTGGACGTCACTAGTGACGAGTTCATCATGCCTTTGACGAGTTTGTCATCGCTTAGTAAGTGGTTTTTTTTTTAATCTAAATAAAAACCTAACGAAGGTTCCATGCCAAAAGATATTTAAGACCAAGTCCTCCTCCTAGGTTTGTAGGCATACATAGATTATCCCACGCAGTCTTGTCTTGGCTGTCTTTAAGATCCAAAATAAATTGCATCAACTTTTAATAATATTAGTACATACATTTTTGGAATATGGAATATCGAAATCCAAAAGCAAGTGATCCATGCAAGCCGTTCGAATAAGCTCCAAGTTACCTGCATAACACCTCCATTTTGTAACACAAATAATGAGATTTTTGTATAATGGGGCGTAATCACAAACCTTAATCAATTATTCAACATTGGCACCCCTAGATATTGAAATGGAAAAACACCCTTGCTAATTAAGTTGTGTAGAATCTTAGATAATTTTTAGCTTGGTCGATATAACACCCTAGATATTAGATTTCGATAAGTTTAGGCAAAGACCCAATCTTTCCTCAAAATTATCCATACAGGTAAGAAGCATTTTTATGGAGCCAAAGTCACCATAAAGAAGCGTTAGATCATTGGCAAAAGCAAGGTGAGCGATGTTTAATTTCTCACACTTAGGATGAAACTTGATTGGCGCATTCGAATTAACTTTTCTAATGAGGCAATGAGAGATATTTCAAGCATAAAACAAAAATGAATGGAGAAAGTAGATCGTCTTGCATTAATCCCTTCTTCCCTTTAAAAAAACCACGAGTTTCCCGTTGCACTACTGCAGATCGGCAATTTAACTACGACAGTTTACCGACGACACGCAAGTTTGTCTGTAAATGGTAAAACTTACCGACGACAGTTATTTACCGACGAGAACTCTCGTCGTTAATTCACCGGCGACAGCATTTCGTAGGTAATGAATCAAAACGTCGTCGCTACATGGTTTTTTTTCCGAATTGTCGTCGGTAAATTAGCGACAACACCAATGTCGTCGGTAGTGTTACTTTTTAGCGACGAAAGTGTCATGTTTACCGACGACACGTATGTTCGTCGGTAAAAAAACGTATTTATCCTGGACAGACTGTTTTTTATCACTAAAAACCCCAAAACCCCATTTTTTCCTCCCTGATTTCTCCCAAAAACTTCAATTAAACTCATTCAAATTTTTTGCAATACCTTCTCCAATTCATCTTTCACCATTACCAAACTTATAATCAAGGTGGGTCATCCTCAATACACAATTTCATCCACAAATATTAGGTCATTTCTTGAAATTCTATTTTTTTTATTATCATATTGGGTGTAATTCTTGCAATATTATGTGATTAGGTTAAGTAATACATTATCAAGGTGGGATTTCATCATCAATCTCCAATTTCTTCCACCAAAGCAAGGTATTTTCTTTAAATTTCAAGCTTTTAATTTTTTTTTATGCATGGATTTTGATTTGTGTATTAGTTGCTATAAGTTATGATTATGTATATTTTTTTGATTGTCTAGTTAATTATTAAGTGTAAATCATGCATACATTCATTTATTTCTATTATGTATTTTTGTATTTGTGTAATTAATTATATGAAATTGTTTATGTATTTATTGTGTTGTAATTTTATTTATTTATTGTGTTGTAATTTTATTTATTTATTGGTTTGTAATTATATTCAAGCTATTGGTTTGTAATTTGTATTATTTTATTCATTGTGTTGTAATTTTTATTTATTTTATTAATTGGGTTGTAATAATTATTTATTTTATTTTTATATGAATGTAGTTGTCTAGTTATCTAAAATTGTTGTTAAGAGATGGCTTCGGGTTTGGATAAGAGTTGGATCGATGAGACGGATTATTTCAAGCCTAAATATGTTTTGGGGGTTATGGATTTTATCAAATATGCTCAACAACAAAAAGATTATAGAGATCTTATTTATTGCCCGTGTAACTATTGTAGAAATTATCGCCGATTACCCACCCAGACGGTTAGGGGCCACCTTTTTAACAATGGGATTTTAAAGTCGTATTGGGTTTGGATAAAACACGGTGAAAAGTTGGTCATTCCCGAAGAAAATACTATTCCGAATATAGTTAATGAAATGGCTGAGGTTTGTGACGGTTTGAGACACAGTTACGATGTTGGCGGACATCGGGGTGACACCGAGATGAGAGACGCAGAAATTCCAAGTCGGAGCAATTTCGAAAACTGTTCGACGAATTGGAGATAGAATTATATCCGGGTTGTACAGCGATGAAATCATTGAACTTCATTGCCAAGCTTATGCACGTAAAAGTAAAGAACAAGTGAACTAACACGTCATTCACCGAACTATTGGAGTTGGTTGGTCGTATTTTGCCCAAACCTCGCACTTTGCCCGATTCTTATGATGCATGCAACAAGAAGTTGAAAAGTTTGGGTATGGGGTATATTACTATTGATGTTTGTTTGAATGATTGTGTCATTTTTTACAAAGAGAATAAAGACCTCGACAAGTGTCCAGTATGTAGCGAGTCTAGATGGAACCCAAAGAAGGGTATCAAAGTACCGCATAAGAAGTTTCGTTGCTTTCCGATTGCTCCCAGATTACAGCGACTATACGCTTCGAATCACACCACTAAAGACATGATATGGAACCATACCGGAAAGAGTGCCGATGCAGATGTGTTGCATCATCCGGTTAATGGTGATAGTTGGAAGAGATTTGCAGCGCTACATCCTGAGTTTGCTAGCAAACCTCGTAATGTATATTTGGGTCTCGGTATCGATGGTTTTTGTCCTTTCTCTATGCAGAACAACTCGTACAGCATGTGGCCTGTCATATTGACCGTCTATAACTTGCCATCGTGGGTATGCATGAAGGAAACCATATTTCAGCTTTGTTTGTTGATTCCGGGTCCTCGTTTACCCGGTAAGGACATGGATGTCTACCTCTGCCCTATGATAGATGAGTTGGACGAGTTGTGGGGTAAAGGGATCCTTACGTATGATGCCCATACAAAGCAAGAGTTTACTATGAAGGTTTGTTTGTTGTCCACGACCAATGATTTCCCCGCTCGGTCATACACTTCAGGATGGTCGGGTCAAGGTTACATGGCTTGCCCAGAATGCATGGATTCTACTCCGTCGTTGAAGGTGAAAAAAGGTGTGGTTTACTTTGACCACAGACGTTGGTTACCTACTGGACATCGGTTTAGAAAAGAAAATGTTTTGTACCCGAAATCCGATCATAGGGGCCCACCGAGGAAATATAGTCCAGCTAGTATTCAGACATAGTTAGATGGGCTTCCCATTGTGTTTCCCGGTAAACAGTTGGATTTTGGGGGCAAGATGATGAAGAAAACAGGTCCTCGCGAGTCCAACTGGAAGAAAAAGAGTATTTTTTATCGTTTACCTTATTGGTCGGAAAATGTGTTAAAACATAACCTCGATGTAATGCATTGCGAGAAAAATGTGTGTGATGCTCTTCTCGGTACAGTTATAGGACTTGATGGGAAAGTAAACAAAGATAACGTTAAGGCGCGACAGGATGTTGAGGCTATGAATATCAGAAAAGAGTTGTGGTTGACATCAAGAGGAGGTAAATCGATTATAAATCGGGGAAAGTATACGTTGTCAGCAGAGAAGAGGAATATTTGTCTTGAGTGGTTACAGGCACAGAGGTTTCCCTATGGCTTCGCGTCTAGTATGAGGAATAATGTTCAAGTCGATACGGGGAAGATCATTGGAATGAAATCGCATGATTGTCACGTTATGATGCAGTATCTTTTTGTTTGTTTTCTCCCCGGACTTCTAGATGATAAACCGATTAGCGATGCGATTATTGGGTTAGCTAACGAGTTTAGAGTCGTTTGTAACAAGAATCTGAGTAGTGGGAAGCCTGTGGCCCAAGTAGTGGGGTCCGCGGTTAGAGACACAGTCCCTCCTTACTATGACAGATGGAGTCAAGTCCCGAGAACGCTCAAAGCCACGATTCTTGAAAAACTCGAGGAGTTTTTCAACCTTGAGGAGTGGAGGGCCCGAAGAGATTGGACGTATATCAATGGTAAGCTGGCACCGTCTCAGTCCACTGCATACAAACGATGGAAGTATGACCTGAAGGCCGATTACTTCGATATGGACGAGTGTCCTCCGGAGGTGCTTCCCGAGGATTGGAGGAGAACCTGTGATTTGTTCTGTGACCCGAACAAAAAGGTAATATTATACTTTAATTATTTTATTATTAAATTGGTATTTAATTATTTTTTTAACTTGAATTGTAACAGGCTCAGTCGGAGATTAATAAAAAGAATAGGCAGAAGCAGAAGAAGCCGAACAAGTCAGGTTCTAGGAACCAATCACAGACTCGGCACGAAATTATCGAGGTATAATTTCTTATAGTAAAAATAAAATTTATTAGTTATTTAATTTAATTTTAACTACCTCCTGCTCAAGAAATAATGAATCATATGAAAAAAGAAGATAGATTAATGCCGGCCAGTTTCTAGGTATTTTGATTCCGTCAATTAATTTATTCTCCTTTTCTCCAATTGACTCATTCTTCTTTTGTTTGATTGTGTTTTCATGCACATTTGTTGAATAATTGTAATGAGCACCTATGTCGTAAGACTAAACATGAAGGGTAATAAAGGATCTTTTTGTCGAATTCCTCTAAATGGTTTGAACTGAGGTAAAGGGTTTCCATTAAATTTGGTTGAAAAAGTAACAATGAAAAACAGATGCAAATCTATTCTACAAATTACTTTGCAAATCCAAGTTGTCATAGTACATGAAGTAAAAATTCCCACCAAATTTGATCATAAGCCTTATACATATCTATTCAAAACATCATAGCGTTTATTACTCTTCATTTTCTTTGGAAGGAAGAAAGACACTTATTTAGCCATAACAATATTATCTTGTATACTTTGATTCTATACAAATACCGAATGAATTGGTAAAATAATATCATTTATAATTTTTTGTAAATGTTTAGCCAATTTTTTTGGAACAATCTTATAAATAAAGTTAACACACTAAATGAGTGTGTAATCCCCTACACCTTCCTGGAAATCCCCCTTAGGGACATGCGTAATCAACGCATAATTTAGACCTTTAAATTAAATGTTGTTTGTCAAGAATTCCTAAACGAGCTTAAAAACATCCATTGTTAAAAATCTCCCAATACGTTTGATAAAAAATTTCATTTATCCATTTGAACTTGGATCTTTTGTTGCGCCTAGACTGAAAAATGCTTCTTTGACTTCTGACACGGTAGGATCCCGTGTAAGGTTTTCATTCATTTTTAGGATGACTTCCTGGTGATAAATTGTGCCACTTTTTAATAATCTCCAGAATCTTTTTGTTGAAACAGACCCTTATAAAAGTTAGTAAACATGTATTGAAAATCTTCGTGCCATTTCCTTGAACTATCGTGTAAAAAGCTTGCAACAATGTCATTCCAACAGTAAATAATCTCTCACAAATAAAATATTAATCACTATATTGTAATATTTGTGATGAACAGAAGAAGCAATAGAACGTATATTGTTAACTTGTCATGAAAGTAAACTGGTATAGACAACAACTCCACCAAAAAAAAAAACTACACAATTCTGATTAAATAGTTAACGGAATATGAATTGACAGAAAGACCAAGAACTAACTATGAATTAACGGTTAAAAAGTAAATAAATAATTAGTTGATGGGTAAGGATATATCATGAATAACTATACATACAACAAAATAAAACCTTATCTTGTTCGAAAAATCAAGTCACTCATGGATTGAGCGCCACCAATCTTTCTAATGAAAGATAGATTGACACATTTTAACCAAATAAGCACGCCACTCTCCATAGAAAGAGGCTCTGATTAGTTAACTTAATTCGATCTTTTTTGTATTTGGCTCGTATTAGTTTTGTCTTGCTTTTCTGCTTTTTCATTATCTTTCTTTGTACTAAAAATATTATTAGTTAAAGATATAATCTGATTTACAATAATGATAGATAAACATTATGATATATATTAATTAGCAAATATCATTGAAACTTCTTTTTTGTTCAATCACCATTATTCATTCAATTGCCTTGATGGACATATCTCCATCAAATCATTCTCAATTATCAATAAAAACTAAACATTTCAAACCACATTTGACTAAGTTCAAAAGCAAAGTTTAAGCCTTAACGCATATCCAAAATTAACGCATAAATTGTGGAATATCATAACCATTTCATTCATTCATTCATTAGGATCAAAGTTTACATGTTCTTTTATAAGATAAAATGGTTATTAGAACACAAGAAATAACAAAACTCAACTAAATTCAAATGATTATGACATCAATGAAACAGTGCATTTAATCAATAACACAATGTTTTAACTGAAATTCAATATTCAAAGTATACGAGAATTATTAAAAAAATTCTCACATTCCAAATCCAAAAACTGCTTTTATCCTGTGGAAAATAAGGTCTCGCCATCCCCTCTCAGTATTCTCCACCACAGTTGCATTTCCATACCTACCACATTACATTACCATAAGAACCCTATATTTAACAAAAAGTACAAGAAACCCCCAAATAAAACAATATATAATAACTAACCTATCTTCCTCAGGTACATCTGTTTGTGTTAGTTTGATAACAGTAACCCCAGGTTCAGGCTCCTCAAGTACAAGTCGCACCTGCAAATTATACAAAAAGTATGAAGCTTTATAAATAGAATCGGTTAATTGCAATTATACCCCTGAACTATTACAAAAACCTGAAACCTCCTTTCCTAGCCTATTTTTTTTGGAATTTATAGCTTTGTATTAAATCCATGAATCCATATCCAATAATTGGATTAAGATCAAAACTATAGACTCAGATAGTGAATATAAATTCAATTTAATTATAAGCATCTAACACAGACATATTAACAAACACTTGACAGAACAAAAGAAAGAAGGTCTTACCATAGAATGAAGACCATCAGGCCAGCTTCCAAATCGCCATTTCTGCACAATTAACTTCCCTTCCTTTAACTCCACATTGGTCCCAGTAACAGATCCATCAAAAAAGCTAATATCTCCTCCAATTTCTTTACTAATTCGAGTATTACTCTGTGTAAACCCTTTCCACCGATTCTCATCCATCAAAATTTCATACATATCCTTTGCCCTACAATTAAACCTCTCACTCATTGTAATTGTCTTAAACCCTTCTTTCTTCTTCTCCTTCTTCTTCTCCACTTCCGAAGAACCAGTATTAGCCTTCGCATTCGCATTCACACTAGGATTTGCTATGGAATTAGTATTATTAGTATCAGTCTTCTTAACTACTTTCTTAACCTCCAATTCCTCTTTAGCAGGACCACCTCTAGCCATGGCAGTAACATAAGCTCTCACTTGTTCCAACACAAACGGCTTAGCTTTCGCAATAAACGCATCTTTCAACCTCCTTCCAACCGGACCTTCATCTTTCACAATAACCCTAACCTCCGGATCCTCATCGGCGTTCTCATCGGAAATGTAAGGACATTCAACAACGCCGTCAGCTTTAAGAAGTGATACACCTTCAGAATCTTTAACTTCACCTTCCCAAGAGAGCTGAAGATTGAGTTCATACCCAGGAATGACTTTCCCTTTCCGAACATTAACATAAGCTTCACCTTCGAGTTTTTCTAGGGTTTTGAGACGGATATAGAGATTACCTTCGCCATTTAAGAGGGTTTTGTTTGAGAGAAGTTTTGATAATAAAGATTTGGACCATTCAAGACAATCGGTTTCAGACCAGTGCCAATTATGGACATTTGTGCCATCTGGACGGTCTTCAACGATCCATCTCTTATCACCTTCGCCGTACTTCGCCATTGGAGATCGA
The DNA here is from genome assembly GCA_029959085.1 of Nemophila menziesii. NCBI lineage: Eukaryota > Viridiplantae > Streptophyta > Magnoliopsida > Boraginales > Hydrophyllaceae > Nemophila > Nemophila menziesii. The sequence goes on along the minus strand of JARWIR010000051.1, from coordinate 3,680,872 downwards.
CTTGTGTTTCTGGTAGGTTCGTTGAGTTATGTGTGGGTCTACGCGCGGGCTGTTTGGAGAAATATATAACCAGTGAGAAGAAGGGTCTAGAAATTCCAAGCCCTAGAAGGATCCACTAAATAGCTATTATTATATTCTGAATTATAACTTTTTACAAAAAAGTAACTGTACTCTTATATTTTTCTAAATTCTAAAAACGCCATTTAACCTCTCATTTATATATTTCTAAGTTTTTTTAATTAATTAATTAAAAATATATTTTTAAGAGATTTTTATTCAAATTATTCTAATAAATATACGTAATTATAGAAAAAAATCAATAAATAACTATATTAATAACCACTAAATTGAACATTTAATCTATTTTTTTATACCTAAACCTTATTTTGACTATAATATTTTGTTTTTAGTATGATATTTATTTATTTATTTATATTAAACAAATAATGGATAGTAGTATGAGAATAATTATGAAAAATATTATTCGATGGGTTTTTGTGCTATGTATTTGAACTTTTGATCACTTGTTATTATTGTAACCTTTGTCGAGGTAAAAGAAAAAAATAGAAAAAATATATATATTGAAAAGAAATATGATGAGTCACAATATCATGACTTCTCACATAAAAAAGAAAGTCATAACTGATTTGTAAAAAAGAAAAATATATACATATGAACCAACAAAGTGGATTTTTAGGTGATCATCATGGTTTTTAGTTTGGATATTGGGGATGTGAATTAAGTGCATCAAAGTTGGGTTGAATGAAAAAAATATTATGAGAGTAACTCAAACTCTAGGGCGGCTTGTTGATGACTTTTGAGAAGAGAGTCAAAAGCTCTACTATACATTATCCAAATAAAAGATCATACCATCCCTAAGCATACATTACAACCAAGTAAACGAGCATACCGTCCCTAAGCCTGCATTACCACCATAAGCAACAAGAACTATTAAACGACTCACTTGTCCTACACCAAACTTGGGGTAAATCACTATGTTCATTCTACATAGTCCCACTCGATACCCAAAAAGTACAAACTTTTCCAATTCTTTTTTTGCTTGGAGTTTGTCATGAGAGAACCATTTTTATGGCACGAGGCTAAAAATATATCGCCCCCTATCGCGATATTCCTTCAAGAAATAGCGTTCTTGTAAATATTGGAAATCGAATGGATCCCCAATTTTCTCTCTCAAGATCAAACAACTCATAAGGATACGCCAAGTATTTGGCATCAACAGACCAAAACAAATTGTATAATATTTAAGGAGGTCACATACCAACGATGGGGGGGCAAACATATACCTACCTTAAACATGCACATATATTTTCTAACCCAACCCGGGCATTTCCAATTAATTCTTTTGTACAAATACGAAAGACGCGACCCTAAGAAGCCAAAGTTAGATTGGACCAAGGATAAATCACGGAGTCCGAGGCTTGAAGTAGGATTGTCAATAAGGACATTTTCAGCTTGGGTAATAATGTTTCTTGGTGGGTCACTAAAAGACTTCCTAGTCATACTACCTAATCCCAAATCGCCCCCAAGTGCAGTGTCTGAAAAAGAACAAACGGCGGCTCTATAGTAACAGGATTTAGTGTTCGAAGAATGATCCACGGTCAATGAACATTCGCTAGAATACCACGACTCCAACTCTGGATAATCGAAGGCCAAGAAGAAGAAGAAGATATTTTCATGTCATTCCACCTAATTCCATCAACTACGACAATTGGATTGATTAGACAATTTGAATCCTCTTGCAAATATTTATTAGTTACTTATCATTTTGGAGTATGTGTGATATCAACTAGTTGGAACCAGGGGCGGAGCCAGGATTTTTTGTTAGGGGGGCTAAGGGGGTTCGGGGGCAACGTCCCTAGAAAAAATTATTTTACCGTATTTGCACGATAAGTCTACATATTATGCAAAAATTGCTAGATAGATCCTTATATAATGCTAAAATGCACTATAAATCCCTATATTGTGTAAAGATTGCAATATAGGTCTGAAAATTATTTTTTTAAATTAATCATTCGAAAAATTTCTTTTTTTTATTCAAAATAACATACACTTTGTTGCAAAAAAACAAAAAATCCTATAAATAAAATCATTTTAAGTCTAATAAAATAAATTTTAAAATTTAAGGGGCCCAAATGAATTTTTTTTTAAACATTTAAGAGTTAATTACAAGAATATCTATGAAAAAAATTAAAACGAAACAAGAAATTGAATATTTAATGGTATTTACGTTCCAATTTCGTTAATAAATTTTATTATTTGATAGAATTAATCTCTAAATTTTAAGTTAGGGAGAACTAATTTTATGCTATAATTTTTTTTAGTTATATTTTTATTTATTTTTTTAAAAAAAAAATTAAGCTAAATTATAGTGGGCTGGGTAAGTTGGGGTGGGCTGCAGCCCACCTCAGCCCACCCCTACATCCGCCCCTGGTTGGAACGTATGCCTGGCGAAAAACAGGTGGAATGAAAGTCCATTATATTAAATGTCTGCCTAATGAAAACAAATAAATTGGAGTTATAGTTTTTTGGATATAGAATATTAAAAATAAAATGAAACAATTGATGCACCTTGGATCAGTGCTCAAGAATCACCCTCACATCTCCTTGAATTATAATGTATTCTCTTGTATATGAAACTATTTTGCTCTTACTCATATCTAATGAATTTTGTTGTTTAACTTCTCATGGTTTTTTTTTTTGTCAAACTTCTCATGGTTTTTTTTTTGTCAAACTTCTCATCGTTACAAATGGTGATGGATCCAAGAAAGAATATTTCAAGTACTCGTGCGTGAGTGTGACGGAGATGAGAAAAGAAAATAAAAATAATTTGTAATACGAAGGTATTTTAGTCTTTTTAGTGTTATAAAAGACAGAAAAAAGTTGGGGAATAAATCACTCGCCACATCGGACTGTAAAAGTAACAAAAGCTAATTGTTGATTGATGCCTATTAAAAAACTTATTTAGAAAAAAGTACCTAGAATAAAATACTTTATTGAAAACAGCCTCATCCCAAATTATTTCTATAATTAACAATTAAAAATAAAAAAAAGGAATTAAAAAACAAAACAAAAACTAATTAACACGCGCGCGTCTGTGAATTTTTTTCTAAATCGTCATAACTAATTCTAAAAAAATCAAAAAAATCAAAAAAATTATATTTGGATAAATCAAATTAATATTTACGTCTATGATTTTTTCGGAATTTTCTGAATTTTTTGATTTTTTTTTAAAAAAAATTTCGCAACATGGAATTTCATGTTTATTTCACGGTTTAAAACATGCGAGAAAAAAATTCAAAAAAAATCAAAACAATTCATAGACGTATATATTAATTTGCTTTATTCAAAAATACAATTTTTTTAATTTTCTGATTTTTTTTGAATTAGTTATGACGATTTTAAAAAAAAAAATCACGAACGCACGCGTGCGATGGAATTAGTAGTAGTAGGTGGTGGTGGTGGTGGTTGTGGTGGAGGTGGTGATGGTTGTGGTGGATGTAGTGGTGGTTACATACATGGTGATTGTGGTGGTGATGGTGGTGGTGGAGAAAGAAGTACCCTATTATTTGTTTAATATTTAAAAATTAATATTATATTAAAATAAAATAATATATTTAATAATAAGAATAGTAAAGGTATTGAAAATATAAAGAAGAGGTTTTCAATAAATAATTACTTTATTAGGCATTTTTTTATAAAATAAATTATTAAAAACATAAAAAAACAATTAAATAGTTTAATGAGGATGTTATCAACAATAACCTCAAGTAAAACAAAGAGGCATTTGATGGCCATTTTTTGGAGCTACGAGGGACTTTTTGTGGCAATTTATTTACCATGGCTATTTTAGCTTAACTTTGAAGACCACAGGATATTCTTTACTCGCATAAAAGTAAGCCATAAACAAACAAATCTTGTATATGAGACAATCAAACTCATAACAATCATTAAGCCAACACTATATCATACAACAATCCCTAATAACAAACCTGCAATAAAAACCCAAAAAACCAACACAAATATACAAACCTCCAAACCAACCAAACCAACCAAACCAACCAATACATTCGTGTAAAATCATCAACACACAATCCAATAAAACAATCTAATTAACCAATAATAACAATCATAAAAAGCTTTACAAAACAAAAACACAAACAAATTTCATTTCATCCCTACAAATAAAGCTTCCCTCCTGTGCTACTATAAAACTCGGTAAAATCAAGTCGAAAAGTAAGAAACTTAAGATCAATATGTTGTTGAACAGGTAACACAGAAATAAAACCCTCGAAAATTGAAGAATATTCTTTCGTTATTCCATCAATATCTTCTCCCATACTTTTAAAAAACTCCCCGGCCCGTTGTGTTAATGCCTTTCTCCCTTCACCTAGCCATGAGCCCGCTTCTGTAGTCCGGGCCCGCGTATTCACTTTCGAACCTTCCATTGTTCTGCAATTCAATACATAACATTAATTAATTTAATACACTAATAAAACGAAAAAAATATTTGTGTTACTTTTGTTAAACATGGCCTGATCTTTCAAAATTTGCGTCCCAGTCCCTATCTTTTGTTTTTGTTACAGTGAATTATTAGCGGAAAAAAAAGCACTGTAGGTCCTTATATTTTGCGAAAAATGCATTATAGGTCCCTATATTTGGCCAAAAAAATGCTATATTCTTCGACAAAAAAAAAATTATAGGTCCCTAAATTTTGGGAAAATGCACTATAGTTCCCTATGTTTTGTATAAAAGTCACTATAGTCACTTATGTTTTGCATAAAAGTCACTACAGGTCCCTATATTATGAAAAAAATTCATCATAAGCCACTATATTCTTCGGCAAATAAAACATTATAGGTCCCAATATTTCGGGAAAATGCACTATAGTTCCCTATATTTTGCAAAAAAAAAATCTATATACAACAAACTAAAGTTATTTTAAATTAAAGCAAAAACAAACTTGACTTTTAGAGTTTTGAAAGTTTGGGGGGGCAAAGTGAAATTTCTCAAAATTTGAAGGGCAGCATAAACTATTTGTTTTTTTTTAAAAATAGAGGTAAAATCAGCATTTTCCAAAATTTGGTCCCCAGATGAAACTATGGGACACGAAAATGCAAATTTTGAAAGATCAGGCCATGTTCAAGAAAACAAAAGATGAGGGACCTTTACTGCAAATAAACATACCTTGATTGCAATTCATAGATTCCTTCGTATAATCGCTCAGCGTGACTTCTAAACCTCAAAATCAAATCAAACAAAACAAATAATGTTTTATTTAAATTCTTCGATCTTTCACCAAGAAGAGATTTCTCAACAATCGAACATAAATACTTCTCATGAGCTGCTAATAAATCATCAAGATCTTTCGAAACCTCCATTTCCTTTAAAAAATCAGACCACGAAACTTCCAAAACTTCAAACATAATATAATATTGTAAATTCGTAACAAAATGATTCATTTCACCCCATAAAACTTGACATTTTCTCGAAGTTAAAACCATTTGTAATTTAACAGCTTGTGGTAGTTTCGTAAATACACGAGAAGTTATACAATTCGGTTTCATTATCTTCCATACACCTATTAATGCGTGTTCAACTCTTCGTAACTTCCATAGAAAGTTAAATATTTTAAGATATCTCGACATTACTGACTCTGTAAAAACTGTATCTAGTGGGACCCGCGCATCATATTCTAACGAAAATACATCCCATCCTCTATCACCTGTCTTATGTGGCATTAATTTAACACGTAATCTATTTAAAATATCTGGATCATCGTATTGTGCGTTTGAAGATCGTATCGCACTTTCTAATAAGCCCGCGAGTTTAAACGAGCTTATCGAATTAGCGGGCTCGGAAAGTTCCGGGCCCACTATATCCATTAAATACTGTACGAAATCTCCTTGTCCGAGAAGTAAATAACGTTTAATAGCTAAACAATGTTCTTTAAATCTGTAACGATTATATATAACGTTTAATAAATGTTTATCGATTCTTTTAGCTGCTTCAGTAACTAAAGACTCGAGTGCATCAGTTTCACCGTATTTTAACCCATCACGAGATGTGGGTCCCGTTGAATCAGCCCATTCACGATCGTTACAACACACTTTAAGGAAATTAATCGATTTTCCGGTTCTTAAAATTTGTTGAGCTAATGTTTGTGAGATAAAACAAGGAAGCATAGGTTTATGTAATGTATAGCCTTCTCTCCATAAAGATTCTTCTTTGACCGGTTGACTTAATACGAAAAATTCCGAAAATAAATCTTCAAGTTCACCTTCTAATACCCAACTTTTAACCATTTCGAAAAGTGGTGTACATACTCTTCGAAGAAGCTTTTTCATGAAATCATGTATTAATGGATCACCATGTTGTGCGTATATATGTATTGTACTAGCCATAGCTCCACCTTTTAAAACCTTACAATTATCAACTAAAACAGCCATTAATCTCATCTTTATAATTGGTTCAGCAAACCAAACGTTTAATCTTCTTAATGATAAGTAATTACTCGAACTTGCGTTTTCTGAAACTAATGGAATTGGATTCATGGATTGTGCTTCTAATACAGCTAATAGTTTATAATACTCTGAAAGTTCATCTTGTAATGCAGAACAAAAAGCTTGACCTATTGTTCCTATTTCTTCATCGGGAAATTTATCCATGCTTTCGGTTATGTAACCTTTGACTTTCTTGAATAACCATCCGAGTTCACAAAGCTTACGAATCATAAGATTTGTAGCTCTTGATACTTTGATTGTTTCGTGTAATACATACCCATTTTCATTCTCGTTGAATTTCACATACTTTCCATCGATTCCTTGACACGCGTATAATACATCTCGTACTAGTACCTCCTCTGTTACATCGTTTTCCTCTTTAACTAAGTTTATATACTCACGATAAGCCATATCCCTAACATTTTCAGGATCTTTTGCTACTAATAAAACCCCTCCGTTCCATCCCTTTTCCACATTTCTACCAAATTTATCGCTTAAACCTCGCAAATTGTTGAGATTTTCAGTTAATTCCGTTGAATCTTTGGAACTGAAGGTAGTTAACTCGTTGTTGTATAAAGAGGGTAGACCACCAATTGAATTGGAAACCCTAATTTGTTGAGATTTTTTATCTTCGGAGACAGTTTTGAGTAAATAAAGAATAGCCCATTTGTTTTTAACACTACCAGGACCGATTTTAGAAGAGAATTTGGAGTGAAGATCAGCGAAAGTGAGGGCTTGAGAGGACTTACCTTTAGTAGCGAGGTTTCGCTTAATAGATTCAGCCATGGAAGCTTCATCAGAGGTAATGGATGGGTTTGTCATCATACGGCTAGAGAGAATGCGAAGAGCGTATTTTAATGCTTGTTGGTAATGGTGGTTGTTTGAGGACGACGGAGGTAGTGGTGGTGGTGGTGGTTGTGTAGGGTGGTGAGTGGTGTAGAGTAAGCGGTGGACTAATTCTTTGACTAGATCTATGATTTTTTGGTCGCCGGAGTCCTCCATTGGTGACGGTGATTGTGGTTGTGCTGTGTCGAGAGTTTATTTTGGTTTTTTATTTGATTTTTTTTATGGGCGGGGAACACAGCTGGGTTCACACACCATTTCGGAGTAAACACTTCTAAATGGATGAAAGTACTTTTCTAAAGAAATCGGGTTATTGGCAAAAGTAGTTTTCATTTCTTATTTTTTATGAATTTTTTTACAACTAAGTGTCTAAATTTTTAAAAATAACAAATACATACTTAAATTTATATTTTTTGTCTTTTATTTGTATCCATAGTTAGCTTTGATGTATAATAACGATAGGTATTAACGAAAGACAAAAAATTAAGGTTAGTATTTATTTGTTATTTTAAAAATATGGACACTTTTTTGTCAATTTTTTAAACGATGGGTGAGGATATTTTCCCTATTTTTTATAAAGATGTATATGTGGTGATTTTTTAGAAGTTCTTTTACAATTCTAAAACAAATTAAAATATCTGAAAATCATTTGATTTGGGTAAGATTTGATTTTTTATATACTTCGATCAATGTAGAGTCTTTTAGTCACTGGAATAAATTGCATTAACAGCGAGCACTCTCTCTTTCCTAATTTGAAACTCGTCTCTAACCTAATCCAGCCACCGTCCTTGGTGGCTTCCCGCTGGTGATGACGTCCTTCCCCCTCTACTTTACTGTCCTTTTTCCTTTTCATTTCTTTTTTCTTTCTTTTTTGTTCTATCTTTTCTGATCCCCTTCCCCATCCTCTACCGTGTCGCGTTTTCTCTCACCCCAGCGCCGGTGGATTCTTGGATTTATTAACTCCTTACCGTTTCATCAAGTCCTCGCTGAGATGGGCTTGGTGGCCCACTACATGGTTGTTTTTTTAACCCCTGTTTATGGTTTCGAACCTTTTGAAGGCAAACCCCAAATGGAGGCCCAAAAAGAAGGCGATGTTGTCCACGGAGGCCACTCTATTTCCGTACCGTTTATGAGAAAACAAGGTTTAACGCTTAGTGATATCGTAAAGAGTTACTTCATTTTACAAGGTTTTAAACAATGCTTTTTCAGGTAATGGTCATTGCTTCTTTCGTCTCGTATCCTTGTTCTCGTAAGTTGGGGAAGAGGGTGTGGTAGCCTGTGTCTCCATTTGAGCCGTTTTTGGCTTTCTGATAAGTAGGCATGGCGAAAGGGTGGAGACTAGGTGGATTAGTTGTTTTTTTTGTTTGCTAGGTGTTTGTTTCTAGTTTAATTTTTCAATCCTTGTCTTCCTACAAGCACTTTGGGTCAATTTTACTAATTCATTTGGTTTCGATTTGTTAGAGTTCCGGGTGTTTTCTGTTCACTGGACCCTTTTTCATTTCAAATCTTATTTGGTCAAAGTTATTGGCTCCGGCTAGTGTAGGGTCGTGAAAATGGTGGCTTATAGGTGGTCTTGTGTGTTTGTGTTGTTTTTTCAGTTTCTTGCAGGTTCCCCACAATCGCAGGTGGTGATTCATTTGTGGCCATGTTCAGGCATTCAGTTGAGTTTGACATTAGAAGTTTTGGGTGTTTGTCGTTCAGTCGGGGATTCTAGTGGTCGGGCCATTCTTGTTTGTTTACTTTATCTTGCAATTATATGGTTTGGATGGAGAAGCGTTGTTTGTGCTTTTCGTTTTGGTGTTTATTTACTCGTTCAACCCTTCCTGTCTTGGTTTATATTATATTCACTTGGGCTAATGATACTCTTTTGATCTGAAAGCTATCAGGCCTATGTGATAATAACATAAACTGAGACAAGAAGGGTCGTTCCCAAGTAATAAAGATAAGTACAAGGGTTATCGTCTCCATAAGGACTATCAAAGTTACAATTAAGTGTTCCGAAAATTATATAAATGTAAAGTTGCTAAGAAAAATGAAAAAAAAAGTAAATATGATATTTGTTTGGTTTTTGTGGTATAAATGCTAAAATGGAAGTACAATAATTACAAAGTAAAATGAGAATGCAATTAAAGTAATAAGAATATGCAAAATGGATGCAAATGGTTACTCGAATTTTTCTGCTAATCGATTCAATGTTTTTATTAATAAGGGTGAGTTGGTAAATTCGCATTATCCAGGATTAAAAAATCCTTCTAACTCCTGTCGATAGCTTAAAAGGCAACCTCAACACAACTAGGGGACTTAGGTAAGAACACCCTAGGAAATGTCTTGGTGTAATAATTCTAACACTAGGTAAGACCTCCTGGTTCACTTCCGCACACTAGACGTCTATACGTTGTGTCTGCAATTAAACCCCCTCCCGGGAGATAATTAATTGCTTGAGCTAACCACTACTTATCTACGGTACGAATAGTATTAATGCAAACATATACTTAATGGAATATAATAATAATACCAATCTCATTTAAATATTAATCCCAAATGCAATAAGACATCAAAATAGCGAAACATAAGTTCTTATATAAATCAAACCTCAAGCAATGAGGGTTAATTCATAATGCAAAACTAAAAAATAATAAAAACTAATGAAAAAATCATCATTAAAACAAAACGAGATAAATTTACTATTTGGATTGATAGCAAACAGAGCCCGAATGATGAAGAATCATGGAGTTTGGTGTAGAAAACCTCTCCTTCTTCTCCTACTGGCTCCAGACGTTTTCGTGTTAATCTCTAAGGACTAAAGGCTTAAGGGTGTCTTCTCTAATGATCCATATTTGAATTAGGGGCTACTAATAGGCTTATATGAGAGCTGGAAAATGTTTAAGGGTTTCCTGTGGGCTCACGATTAGGTTAACCTAGCCCAAACCCGTTTTTACTTAACATATTTCTAGTTCAAGCCACGACAGCGGTTATTAGCATTACTTCTTCATATCAACTCCGAATTGACTTCCGTCACTTACCACGTGTCATTGACTTTAAGTTGTTTCTAAATAAAAAGGAATTAGGCTCAAAGCTCTAACCAATTAATCATGGTGACTGAAACAATATGATGTTAAAATTTCTCTAGTAAGCGCTCCAACTTCCCAAAGTAACTTTAAGCTCATTTTGCGCCTTGGATTGGGGTTTATCTTGAATTTTTGGATTCTTCTCTTCATATTGGCATCTTGTATTAACCGTGTACCTAAAAGCTACACACGTAACACACAATTAAGGCACAAAAACTCTATAAGTAGTAATATGACCAAAACAAGAGATAAGAGTACAATATACCAAATATTAGGGGAAATTCCTCAATTATGCCCAATAAACTCCCAAAAGAATGTCTCATGAGTAGATTAATCCATCAGAAAAAGAAATACATCAAAACCCCAAACTCAAAGTTTTGTCGTCCCGACAAGAGTTTTGAAGGGCCTAAGTGCGATCAATCCAAGAAGTGAGAAATAGAAAAAGAATAATGAAACCAAAGAAATTATCTTAACAAGTCTCATATAGCAATTTTTACAAACTACATCAAATATATACACCAATCAAATAAACAATCAATACAATTTAAGTTCAAGATTAGATTAGCCTTGCAATGCATGAATGGTAGGTTTTTATCTTAGTCCGCTTGGTGGCTATAGGGTGTTCCTTGATCCTCACATCATTTTTAAGGTCCATCTAACTACTCTCTATTAGATCAAAAGCTCCTAAATCGCTTAGTCAAGAATCATAAGGTCTTTAAGGTTGTAATGTCAGCTTAGGGTAGGTATGATCGTATATTTGGATAATCTAGAGTAAGCTTTTGGATCTCTCCTCACTAGCCATCAACGAGTTGCCCTAAAGTTTGATTTACTCTAAAAGATGTTCTCACTCAACCCAACTTTTGATGCACTTCTTCGCATCCCCAATAACCCAAATAATACCTTTTATTATCACCTAAAACTCCCCATTGCCGGTCTAATTGTATATATTTTTCTTTTGCAAGTAGCTATAACTCTCTTTTTTATGTGATAATTCATGCTACCATGCTTCGCATTTTTCTTTTCATTTCAGTATATATATTTTTTTCTTTTAAATTCTTTTTCTCTTTTACCCCGACAAAGGGTTACAACTTACAACATACAAACAAGTGATCAAAAGCTTAAATACGTAGCGCAAAAACCCACCCAATAATGTCTCACATAATCGAAAACACCACCCCAAATTTAAGCTCTAAGACACGTGTATAAGCATAGCAATTAGAGTGAGGGTGGTGTCGCCTAGGGTGTGATAAAAATAAGATAAATAAAGTCTAGAAAACTACGCACTCTCACCCTAGACAGGCACAGTACTGCAAGTATTACAGGACGTATGCAAGTTTTAGTTAATAAGTCGAGTTCGTTCTCAGGGACTTAAGTGTGTTATACGAATAGGTAACAATAACGAGTAAGCAATAATTAATTAAAAGACAGAAAATAAAAGGAATAGATTTTTGAAATTAATAATTAAAAACAGGAAACTAAAGATAATAAAATAAAATACGAAGAATATGAGATGAGAAATATAGCTTAGGTTTTGCTAGTATGCACTAATCCTTCTAATTCTTTCTATTATATCTAGTTAATAAGGGAGAATATTAGCTCTTGTATACTTAGTCAGGATTCTAAATTCCCATTCCTTAGACCTTGAGAGCGACTAAGGGGGCTACGACACAACCACGAGGCTGTTTTAAATAGGGTTATCAAGCGCTACCAAGGCCCTAAGCAAACAATTCCTTCAATTGGTGATATGGTGATTAAATTATACCCTAATGACTATCTAGTTAGAATCAGTTTTGTCAGGACTAATATCGACACTAGACGTTATGTGGTGTTTCAATAATTAGACACCCAGCTAAGGCGATCATCTAACTACTATTAAGGTAATCCTAAACGTTGCGCACCGCAAGGAAAACAGTCATTAAATCAAAACACATAAACAAATATAAGAGTAAGCAGCTAATATCAATTTAAAACATGTAATTCCCAAAGAAACTTAGATAGAAGAATTAGAATTCATAGATTATACATGATGCAAAACCCAAGCTATGGGGAGTTTAGTTCATACCTGATGGAAATAAACTAAAAGAAATTACGAAAGACATCATCTTGCTCTCTACAATAAACTGGAAGAATAAAACCTTAAGAACTAATTACTATGAGGCAAGGATAATTTACAAGTGATATTGGTGGTCCTTTGTGTGTTCTAAAATAAATGCAATGAATAATCGAACCACAACCGCAAGTGTACGGTTGTCCCAAGTAGTATAACTGATAATACAGATTCGTTCCAAGGACGGGATGGTTGACTACAATGCTTATCTATTAATGATTGATGCACTTATGAAAGCAAATAAAGATAATATGTTTGTTTGGTTTTGTATTAATGCTAAGTAAATGGAAGACAATTATTGAAATGCAAGTAAAAGCTAAGACGCAAATAAAATGATATAAAACGCAATATGAGAAGTAGCACTTGAGAACGCAAGGGTCCTCCCAATCCTATTTCCTAACTTATGTTGTTTAAGGGCTAAATTGGTCAATTACAATGGTCGGGATTCTAAATTCCTTATACCCCCGTCAGGGTGGACTATAAGGCGATCCTAGAGTGTCACTAGTCCCGTCAGGGTAAATATGATCCACTTTTGGATGTTTAAGTTTTATTACCTCATTGGCCCTAGGATTAGCTAAGTTCGTCAGAATCAATAGCTTCTATCCTAGATTGAATAAATGGTTTTGTACTTAAACCCTCCGTCAGGATGATCCAATCGCCACTAATTGGAATAGCCTAGATACTAACACCTGTTCCTAGTTCATGACGCTAAAAATAGTAAATATTCTCAATTTATCGAAAAGAGTAAAAGCCCTAATCTAGTTTAATTTAACAGAAACCCAAATTCAACATTCGTAATTCAATAAGATTGGGATTCACCCATTAATTGTTCTCAAGCACTATGAAATGTTTAACTCATATTAAAAAGAAAAACTAAATTAAATGTAAAGGAATTCATATTTGATTACAAAATTAAAGATAAGAAAAACCTAATTTCCGGAATAGGAATGACTACGAACGGAGATATAGACCCTCTCCAGCTCTTGTAGCTTCTTCTTTCTTCCTTCTGTTGCTTCTCTCTGGTGTTTAATCTTGTAGAATGTGAATTGTATGAAAAATAGAAGTCCACACCTCCTTTTATAAGTACAAATTCGGACTTGGACCTAGGCTTTTAATTAAATGAAATATAAAAGGCCCAAGTCCACTAACTTAGCCCAAAATCCCGTAACTGCTGATATACCTTCACTAAAACGGCTTTTCCCGATTCGTTATGACTCCGATTGACCTCATTCCAGTTGCTAAAGTTCCGTAACTCGATAGGGAGCGTTTTCTCTTCAAAGATCAGCGGCTAAATCATCGCTTAAGCACCTCGAGATCAGCAATCTATGGCCTGGAAAATGGATTTTCAGCTCTAAAAATAATATCTTCGGGATATATCTTCAAGTCTTGACTCTATCTCTTGCTCTTTGACTTTCTCCTCGGATTCCTCTTCTAGCTAACATCTAAAACATGTAAACTTTACACTAAAAATACCAATATTACGCGCAAAACCTTAATAAATCAAAAATGCTAGAAATAAAAGAGGAAAATCATATTATTGCATATTTAGTCCAAAAGTCTATCAAATTGATTAAATAAACACCAAAAATGATGTCTCCTAAGGGTCGAAAATAAGAACAATTAAGGAGACATCAAGACCCCCAACTCAAACCTTTGTCGTCCCGACAAAGCAAAACAAAACAAAACAAGGGGTAGAAGTAAACACAAGAACAAATAGACGCTAGCAAATAAACCTAAAGCAATTCTTAAGATAAATCTCATATAGCAAAACTTTAAGAACTAACATATACATACACTAATCATGCAACATCAAACATAAATAATCTCAATCCTAAAATTAAAGTCGCAATGCTTGAAGGTTACACTTGTACTCATCTCTGTATGATGGCTATAGGGTGGTCATTAATCCTAACTCGCTTTGAACGCTCCACCTAGTATATTCCCTATCAACAAAATTATAAATTCACTATGCACTTAGGAATCACGAGGTCTTTACGGTTTTAATAATGGCTTAAGGACGGTATGGATGTATATTTGGTAAATTTGAAGTGAGCTTTTGGCTCTCTCCTCACTTACCCTCAACAATGTCCTCGAGCTTGAGTTTACGCTAAAAAATGTTCTCACTCACCCATTTGACGCGCTAATGTTGCGTCCCCAATGTCAACCCAAATAAAACTAAGATGATTTCCAAAAATATTCCACTTTGGCGATTTATTTATTCCTTCTTTCTTTTTATTTTCTTTTTCATTACTTTTTCATTTCTTTTCTCTCTTTTTTTGTACAAGATACCCATGACCATCATTTTGATGTGAAAAGTCATGTTTCTTATAATTTTCTTTTTCTTTTTCTCTCTCTCTCTCTCTCTTTTTTTTTTGGGCAAAGGGTTACAAATAATAATATCATCTACATTTTTGTGCCTCAATACAAACACATATAATCCCTTCCCAATGTAATTTCCCAAATGTGGACCCTCCACCCCAAACTCAAGCTCGAGACAAGTCTCACGGTTGTGATTCAAGTGCGGGTCATTTGGTCATGCCTAATAATCTAAAGGATAATGGGCTTATATCGTGGCTACAAAAGAAAAGGCTTAAGGCTCAAAATTGGGCTAAGACGGATAAAATTATAATAAGGGATAGCAAGCTAAAAGGCTTCAAATGGCTAACAAAGAATTGCCCCTATCATTTTCCTAAGTACATAGCTTGTCTTTAGTTCATATCTAGGTGGGTTCTCTACTAATTAGGATTTCACGTTCTACACACCAAACATATTCCTTAAGTACAAGCTTACTTCATTTGCATTGTTCATTAATTTTTCCTATCAATTACCTATGTTCGCATGCAATTGTAAGTGCGTTTTATGTTATTCCCTAAAGTCCACTATTTACTATCATGAATTCATCAAAAGTATGCTTAAAGGGACATTTAAAATCTTCTATAGTCAAACGCAACTCCGAAAATTATTTTATTGAAAGCAAGTAAAACACATAACACATAAAAAACTGGGATGAGGCAACGAACCCCACCCCAAACTAAAAAATGAGTCGTGTCCCCACGACTCGAAAAGACTCAACGCAATAAAAATAAACTAAACTAACTAAAACGCGAAAGGGATAGAAAACGTATCTCAACCAGCGCGTGGCCGGTCATCGGTGTTGCGTCCTTGAACTTTCTCCTTCGTAAGAAGACCATAGGTGGCGTGTTGAATTGTGCTCACCCCCATTAACATGTTTCGGAGAAGTTCTAACTCTTTTGTAACGTTTCCCAAAGACGCAATCATCTTCACTTGGTTCTCTTCTAACACCTTCACTTTCGCTTCCAACTCATTGGTGGTATGCATCTTCTTCTTTGGAGGAGCTCTAGGATTTCTAGTTGCCTTTAACACCTCATCATGAATATTCTTGATCAAATCTAAACCCATACTTTCACCCACTACAACACGATCAATCTCTGCGTCTTTACGCGGAACCTTTGCGTCTAAACACAAAGTAGTGATGGTACAAGGAAATTTGAGATTTTGTTGTGAAGTAGGAATTCGAGCAAATTCCATGATGGTATCATAAATAACTCGAGCAACATCTATAGGTTTCTCCTCGATAATACACTTAATAAACAAAAGATGCTCCTTCTTCACTTCCGATATGTGTTTAACTCCGAAGATTGTAGGGATTAGGAAGCGTGACCAAATCTTAGCACATGGTAGCAAATTACTACTGTACATCTGTCCAGGATATCTTTCTCCTTCGGGAATTGGGCGGGCCCCATCAACAAGTACTGTTCCCCAAAGGGACTCATAATCAAACGAAGGTTCTTTTAGAGATTCTTGAAACGGACATATTCCGGAAAACTCGGGTAATTTCAATGATTTACGAATAAACTCAACAGAGAAAGGAACTACCTTTTTGCGAATAATAACTGCTTCTTTTGAGAAGGCGATTCCTTCATAAAAATCTCACCAAGGTAGGAATATACTCAAGCTTCCTTTCTCCTAATTCAGTCCAACCCAATTTATCACAAATAATACCATAATCTTTATACGCACTAGTCATAATATCCTTAGGAAGATTCATTTCCTCACCAAACTTCAAAAATTGAATTCTGTCACGAACCTGAGTATCCCATGGAACGAAGACTCTCTTAGGCTTTTGAGCCCAAGCTTTCCTACGTGGAGGTTTCTGTTGTTGCACTGGTTCTTCGGGAACTTCCTGTTCAGTTCCTTCCTCAATCTCTTCTTCAACTTCTTCTTCAACTTCTTCCTCACTTTCTTCATCACTCTCATCAATTAACCTACTCGTTTTCGGATTAGTCTTACTTGGATTTTCTTTTCTTTTCGGAGAAATTGGGTTTTGTACAGTCTTTTTGGATCGCGAATCCGGAATTTCAATTGCTTGGTCTGGGCTGGCTCCAACCGTGTTCCTGTTTCTTGGTATGTTTCTTCGATAGTTACATATGGAATCGGTTCTGTTAGTCATCTCTTTTCACCCCAAACTCAAAACTTCAAATAGAGAAAAAGCTAGAGAAAAGCTTTGAAATTTGATGTTTTGAGGCTTAAAACTTGAAGAATTAGGTGGAATATGAGATGGGTTAAGGTTATTTGAGAGGAATTGTGAAGGAATTGGGTTTAATTTCAAGGTTGGGAAGAGGGAATTTATGAAGAAAAGAAGAATTTTGGTGATGTTTTGGAGAAGCTATGAGTTGATTTTGTGTTTTTGTGATGAAAGAAGGCTTGATTTGATGATTTTATAGCTATTTGTTGATGATTTTCGGAGTAGGTGGAGGCAAGGATTCGGAATATAAGGTTAGCTTGGAGAAAGAGGCAACAAATTAGGTTAAGTAGCTCAAAACCGCCTCTCGCAACAGGTCACCGGCTAGCCGGCGGATTCGCCGGCATGCCGGTCGCGAGGGCGGCGAAAAAATTACTAAATTCGTTTTTTTTTACCTCAGACGCAAGCAACTTGCGTCGTCCTGACGCAGTGATCAGAAACCTTGAATTCCTTGGCCGGCTAGCCGGGGGATTCACCGGCATGCCGACGGCATGTCGATGGCGCATTTGATGACGCAGCAACCTTGCGTCATCGCTGACGCAAGGACCAGAACCTTTACCTCCTTTGGCCGGCTAGCCGGTCAGTTGACTGGCATGCCGGCGGATTCTCGCTGGCGCAAATGGTGACGCAGCAAAGCTGCGTCATCGCTGACGCAGTGGTCAGAGAGTTGGGGTTCTTCAGCTCGTTTGGCCGGTATGCCGGCCAGCTCGCCGGCTAGCCGGTCAAACCTGCTGTGGACTCCAATTTTTTTCGTTTTCTCATCGTTTTGACCCCAAACTCATGACCCTTATACCGCTGAAATCATCAAAAACAAACACCCTTCCTAATTTCTTAAAAATAAACACTAAATTCAACGAAAACTTAACTAATTACACTACGGAAATTGAAAATACTTAACTAATATACAAGAAATTGGCTTTTGTTTAACGTCGTTAAGCTCGACGGGTTACCTCGTGCTTCTAAGGAGCTTCGAGGAGGTACATGACCTCTCCGGGATGTGGGTCTTTTGCACGATCGGTGTCTTCACCACCATGATAAATCTTTAAACGATGACCGTTCACCATGAATGTACGGTTTTCAAGTGGATGTTCTATCTCTATAGCTCCATGAGGTGTAACTTTCGTCACGATGTAAGGACCCGACCACTTCGATCTTAATTTCCCCGGATAATTACTGAACTTCGAATTATATTTCAACACTCTTTGTCCCACTACAAAGTTCTTCTCTCGAATCCGATTATCATGCCATCTCTTGGTACTTTCTTTGTAAAGTTTAGCATTCTCATAAGCATGTAATCGAAATTCATCAAGCTCATTAAGTTTCATCATTCGATTCTGACCAGCTAGAGTAGGATGTAAATTTAACTTCGCAATAGCCCAATAGGCACCCATTTCAAGTTCAAGAGGTAAGTGACAAGCCTTACCATATATCATTCGATACGAAGAAGCACCTACTGGAGTTTTGAAAGCAGTACGATAGGCCCATAGTGCATCATCTAACTTCATAGACCAATCTTTTCTAGTAGGACCAACGGTTTTCTCTAAGATAGATTTTACCTCACGATTTGATACTTCGGCTTGACCATTGGCTTGTGGGTGATAAGCAGTAGATACACGATGTCTCACTCCATATTTCTCTAGAACAGTCTTCAGATACTTATTAACGAAATGAGTACCTCCATCGCTAATAATTACCCTCGGAGTGCCATGCCTAGTGAAAATATGTGATTTCAAGAACTTAATCACCACTCGTGAATCATTAGTTGGCAAAGCCACATCTTCTACCCACTTAGACACGTAATCAACAGCTAACAAGATGTAGAGGTTACCATTTGAAGGAACGAAAGGACCCATAAAATCTATACCCCAAACATCGAATATTTCAACTTCTAATACATTGTTACGTGGCATCTCATCCCTCTTGGATATGTTTCCGGTAAATTGACATCTCGCACATCTTTTAGCATATTCATGACAATCTTTTATAATAGAGGGCCAATAGAAACCAGATTGTAATACCTTAGCAGCAGTTCGATCTCCCTTGAAGTGTCCACCATAAGGTGAATCGTGACACCCAGCTATAATCGCCTCAATTTCTTCCTTGGCTACACATCTTCATACCATTTGATCAGCACACACTTTGTAGAGGAAAGGATCCTCCCAAAAGAACTGTCTTGCACGATGAGCTCATCTTTTTCTCTCTTGATAAGTTGAACCTTCAGGAAAAGAACCACTTGTTATCTCCAGTGATTTATTTTGATTCAGAAAGCAAAAATGGAGGAAAAACAAAAAAATGCAGAAATGATAAAAATGAAAATTAACAGAAAACCTGTTACTGATCGAGGCTAGGATTGGATCCTATGTCTTTAAGGTTTATTAGCCACGCACTGGTGTCTTACGTTTTATAATGGCTTCAACCTCCAGGATACAACGATCAACACTGCAAATATCAGACACTTGAAAATCTGCAGAACTTCGAACTTTAAATGGCGTTTAATCTCTCTCTTTTATGATATTTGTTTGAAAAAAAAAAATATTGAATGATGAAAATGATTTTTGGCCAAGTATTTATAGGTGTATAAGCACCTGTTTAAAACTGACCTGCAACGTTTCAGACATAGGAGATGACGTTTGAGGAAGAAGACAGAAGATTTTAAAAAATTAGAACGTTAAAGACATAACGTTTTAATTTTACAAAATATAGTCCAGCCAAGCCCAAGCCTAGGCCCAAAAGCTGGTGCCCCCAAAGGCCCAATCCTTAAGTGCTAAGCTAAGTGACTATTATTTCCTTACTTTTCCAAAACTCTTCATATACCTCACATTTAACACTCAATTTCTCATTCACCTTCCATTTGTTTTACACAAGTGAATACATGAAATTCATTACCAAAGTAAGACGAAAAACATTTGTCTTTGTCCTGACTTATAAAGAGGTCCATGACCCATTTAAAAATTGAGCTAAAGTGAGCAGTTTCACTTGGGTAAAGTCCCAAATGATAACATTCCCCACATGAATGAAATTGACTGGTCATAATGCATATGAAAAACAAAATAAGAGAGAAAAAACATGGAAGAATACTACGTCGAGAAAGGTAGCTTTTGGCGTTGAACCTTCTCTAGTAAGGGCTATCGGATTTACTTGCTAACCAGTGAACTTGATGTCTTGAACTGTTCAGCTTTGATGTAAATCAAGTCAATAGAAATTACATAGTACCCTTCCGACCATTATATGGTTCTCACGGTTGTGTCCATTTTTGGCCCTGGACAACTCCTGGATTCATGAGTAATTTTTCAGAAAATCAGCCTTTCAAATTTTCTTAGGAGCGGCCCTCACTCCTTTACTCATATAGGTGGTCTCTTGTCAAGAGTATCATGTTATACCCTATCTTTTAATTTAAGATACAAGAACCATTAAAAGCTTTGCTTAACCTCATCTTTGTACAAGAAGCATTGTATTTAGGTTCTAGGAATGGTTTCGGGAGAAATCCCCACAATGCTTAGCACCGAGTTTCTTTTTGCATAATTCGGTTTTCCCTTTGAACTTAGATCATGGGATCTCCAATCTACTAAGTAGGGTTTCCATTATGGCAACTCATTTCCATAGGCTTTAGACACATTCCCTTAGATAAGTTACGCACTTGCTCTTTTGGTAATCCTTTAGTCAAGGGATCTGCAATGTTATCCTTTTACCTTACATAGTCAATTGTGATAACCCCGTTTGAGAGCAGTTGTCTTATGGTATTGTGTCTACGACGTATATGTCTAGACTTACCATTATACATTTCATTTGAGGCTCTACCGATGGCAGCCTGACTATCACAGTGTATGCAGATAGCTAGAACTGGTTTTGGCCAATTAGGAAAATCTTTTAGGAAATTACGAAGCCATTCGGCTTCCTCAGCAACTTTATCCAAAGCTATAAATTCAGATTCCATGGTGGATCGAGCTATACATGTTTGTTTAGAAGATTTCCACGAGACTGCTGCTCCTTCTAACATAAAGACAAATCCGCTCATGGATTTTGAGTTGGAGGAATCAGATATCCAGTTAGCATCGCTATATCCTTCTAATACAGCTGGTTCTCCAGTGTAGTGCAATCCTTCGTTTAGAGTGTATCTCAAGTACCGTAGAACTCTTACTATTGCAATCCAGTGATCTCTTCCTGGATTTATTGTAAATCTACTTAACTTACTAACTGCATGTGCAATATCAGGCCTTGTGCAGTTCATTAAGTACATTAGACTTCCAATTATACGAGAATACTCTAACTGATTGATTGTATCGCCAGTATTCTTTGCCAAGTGTAGATTTACGTCAACTGGAGTCTTTGCAATATTAGTATCGCCTTTACTAAACTTATTTAGTATTTTTTCAATGTAATGGGATTGATTTAATACTAACCCCTCATATTTTCTCATTATCTTAATACCTAAGATAACATCAGCAATGCCTAAGTCTTTCATGTCGAACTTACTTGAGAGCATCTTCTTTGTAGAAGTGATTATGTCATTATTACTCCCAATAATTAACATATCGTCTACATATAAACAAACAATGACATATCCTTTATCAATGCCTTTTACATATACACATTTGTCACACTCATTTATTTTAAAGCCATTACCAATCATAACTTTATCAAATTTTTCATGCCATTGTTTGGGTGCTTGCTTTAATCCATATAAGGATTTGATCAGCCTACACACCTTCCTTTCTTTTCCCGGAACTTTATATCCTTCGGGTTGTTCCATATAGATTTCCTCTTTAAGTTCCCCGTTGAGAAAAGCAGTTTTAACATCCATTTGATGAATTTCAAGCTTATAGATCGATGCTATTGCAATAAGCATTCTTATGGATGAAATTCTGGTTACTGGTGAAAAGGTATCAAAATAGTCAAGTCCTTCTCTTTGACTATAACCTTTTACTACCAATCTTGCCTTATACTTCTCGATAGATCCATCAGTTTTTAATTTTCTTTTGAAAATCCCTTTACTTCCCAGTGGTTTACTCCCAGGGGGGAAGATCTACTAACTCCCACGTATGGTTCTGCATGATAGAATCTATCTCACTTTTAACCGCTTCTTTCCAATAAGGAGCTTCTGGAGTAGACATAGCTTCTTTGAAAGTTCGCGGTTCATCTTCCAATAAAAAGGTAAGGAAGTCAGGACCAAAAGAAGTAGAGGTTCTCATTCTCTTACTTCTTCTCGGTTCATCGTTATCTTGTAATGCTTCTTGGTCCTTCTCTTGATGACCATCTTCTATGTCAACATGAGTCCTTTTTAAAGAACTTTGTTCTTGTGTAATTTTGCAAGGGAAAATTGTTTCAAAGAAATATGCATTTCTTGATTCAATTACCGTGTTAACACTGATGTCAACATTGTTTGATCGATGCACAAGAAACCGATAGGCTGCACTATTGTGAGCATATCCAATGAATACACAGTCTATCGTTTTTGGTCCTATCTTGACCATTTTTGGTGTTGGAACAGCAACCTTTGCTAAGCATCCCCACACTTTTAAGTATTTGAAAGAAGGCGGTTTTCCTTTCCAAAGTTCGTAGGGGGTCTTATCTAGTTTCTTGTGGGGTACTTTATTTAAGATATGATTTGCACTAAGCAAAGCTTCTCCCCACAAGTTTTGCGGTGCTCCCGAGTTTATCAAAATAGCATTCATCATTTCTTTTAATGTACGGTTCTTGTGTTCCGCAACACCGTTTTGTTGAGGCGAATAAGGGGCTGTTGTTTGATGGATTATTCCATGTTCGGCACAATATTCTTCAAAAGGAGAGACATATTCTCCTCCCCTATCTGTTCTGAGATTTTTGATCTTTTTACTTAGTTGATTCTCAACCTCAGTTTTATATTTCTTAAATGCTTCTAAGGCCTCATCCTTACTATGAAGCAAGTAGATATAGCAATATCTTGTGCAATCGTCTATAAAGGTAATGAAGTATTTCTTACCACTTCTAGTTTGCACGAACTTTAAGTCACATATGTCACTGTGAATTAACTCTAAATGTTCTGATGACCTTTCAACATTTTTAAACGAGTTTCTTGTCAGCTTGGACTCTACGCATATCTCACATTTTCTTGAGATTTAAAGTTAACATTTGGTAACAAACCATCGTTTACAAGTTTAGTTAATGAACCAAAATTAACATGTCCTAATCTATCATGCCATAAATTAGGAGAATCCAACAAGTAAACAGAAGAAATATTCTTATTCATCACATCATTTGTTACATTTTTAGGAGGTACCACGGTCATGACATTTAGCTTAAACAGACCGTCACATAGGTACCCATTGCCTACATACATCTCATTTTCGAAAGTAAAAATTTATCAGCTACAAATACAAGCTTAAATCCGGCCTTGTTAAGTAAGGAACCAGAAACCAGATTATCAGGTACATGTAGCACATTGTTGAGGTCATCTTCAGCACAACTTGCCCCACTCCTTGAACTTTTGAGGTTGACGAATATCCCATATAAAGAATTTCTTCATTTGGAGACGTCTTGTAGGTCTTGAACATATTTTTCTCCGAACACACATGCCTTGTTGCTCCGGTGTCAACCAACCACTGTTTTGGGTTTCCAACGAGATTCACTTCAGAAATCATTGCAGCGAGATTCATCTCTTCAACACCATCAGAAAGCTCTGTCATATTTGCTTGACTATTGTTACCTTTCTTCTGGTTACCTTGTGCCTTCTTGTTTCGACAATCTTTTGCGCGATGACCATGTTTGCCACAGTTGTGACAATTTCCGTCAAACTTAGCCTTCTTCTTGTTGTCATTAGATTGTCCTTGCCTTTTCCGTTTGTTGTTGTGGTTAGACCTCGGTTGTTCCACAACATTAACCTTGGCTTCAAACGAACGAAAGTTACTTCCTTTCTCGGCTAGTCGGTTGTCTTCTTCAATCCTCAACCGAACGATTAAATCTTCAAGACTGATTTGCTTGCGCTTGTGCTTCAGATAGTTCTTGAAGTCTTTGTACATTGGTGGTAATTTTTCAACCAATGCAGCAACTTGGAAGGATTCCACCAATCTCATTCCTTCAACATCTAACTCATGTAGTATTAACTGAAACTGCTGCACCTGCGACATCAGAGATTTCGAGTCTACCATTTTAAACTCCAAAAACTTACCAACCACAAACTTTTTAGTACCGGCGTCTTCAGTTTTGTATTTTTTCTCTAGGGAATCCCAGAGTTGTTTAGCCGAATTCATAGTGCAATACACATTATACAGAGAATTGTCTAGACAATTGAGAATGTAGTTTTTGCACAAAAAGTCTGAATGGTTCCATGCTTTTACGGCATGAACAGTTTGAGCATCGGGATCATCTCCCATTTCTGGAGCATCTTCTTTGAGAAACCTTGCAAGACTCAAAGTAGTCAAATAGAACAACATTTTCTGTTGCCATGTTTTGAAGTTTGCACCACTAAACTTCTCTGGTTTTTCAGCAGAACCCATAGGTGTTGTCATATGCATGTTATGCCTTGAACTACCACCAATTTCATTTTGCTTTTGCATTGTTGCAGTAGCATTTGCATTTTCTGATTCTTTAGATATTCTGTTACTGACAACAAAACAGAATAGAAGATGAAATTTGATACAGTAGAAGTATAAAAGAAAATCGTCTTACAACTGAATATCTAGATTCTTATCTTTCCCAAGAGTTTAGCTCTTGCTAGGCAGATTAAAGTCCCAAGTTTTTAGATCTTGTTGTAGAACTTAGAATTTAGATTTAACAGTTGGAAAAACAATGTCTGAATCAAAACAACTTGTGAAGTAATAAACCTTAAAATTGTTATCTCCAGTGATTTATTTTGATTCAGAAAGCAAAAATGGAGGAAAAACAAAAAAATGCAGAAATGATAAAAATGAAAATTAACAGAAAACCTGTTACTGATCGAGGCTAGGATTGGATCCTATGTCTTTAAGGTTTATTAGCCACGCACTGGTGTCTTACGTTTTGTAATGGCTTCCACCTCCAGGATACAATGATCAACACTGCAAATATCAGACACTTGAAAATCTGCAGAACTTCGAACTTTAAATGGCGTTTAATCTCTCTCTCTTTTATGATATTTGTTTGAAAAAAAAATATTGAATGATGAAAATGATTTTTGGCCAAGTATTTATAGGTGTATAAGCACCTGTTTAAAACTGACCTGCAACGTTTCAGACATAGGAGATGACGTTTGAGGAAGAAGACAGAAGATTTTAAAAAAATAGAACGTTAAAGACATAACGTTTTAATTTTACAAAATATAGTCCAGCCAAGCCCAAGCCCAGGCCCAAAAGCGGGTGCCCCCAAAGGCCCAATCCTTAAGTGCTAAGCTAAGTGACTATTATTTCCTTACTTTTCCAAAACTCTTCATATACCTCACATTTAACACTCAATTTCTCATTCACCTTCCATTTGTTTTACACAAGTGAATACATGAAATTCATTACCAAAGTAAGACGAACAACATTTGTCTTTGTCCTGACCTATAAAGAGGTCCATGACCCACTTAAAAATTGAGCTAAAGTGAGCAGTTTCACTTGGGTAAAGTCCCAAATGATAACACCACTCACCAATAAGTTTGCAATATCCGCATACCAAGGAGCTTCGTAATCACGAACAACGAATAAACTCTCATCAGGAAATTCTTCTCTAACTACTTCAGTACCACTATTCATCTCTGAACCTTCTAACCGCGATAGATGATCCGCAACCTGATTCTCACACCCTTTTCTACCCTTGATCTCTAAATCGAACTCTTGAAGCAATAAAACCCATCTGATTAACCTTGGTTTAGCATCCTTCTTCTCCATAAGATATCGAATCGCTGAATGATCTGTATAAACAATAACTTTCGCTCCAAGAAGATAAGAGCGAAATTTATCGAATGAATACACAACCGCTAGCAATTCTTTTTCTGTAACTATATAATTCACCTGAGCATCATTAAAAGTTTTACTATCATAATAAATCGAATGAAAAACTTTCTATTTTCTTTGTCCTAATACAGCTCCCATACACAAATCACTCGCATCACACATAACCTCAAACGGTAAATTCCAATCTGGAGGTAATACTATAGGAGCAGAAATAAGCTTTTCTTTGATTGCTTTGAAGGCCGCTAAACAAGCTTCATCAAAAAGGAATTTGGAGTCCTTTTCAAGTAAGTTGCATAACATTTTAGCAATCTTAGAAAAAACTTTGATAAATCGCCTATAGAAGCCAGCATGGACAAGAAAACTTCTTACCCCTTTAACGGAAACAGGAGGGGAAGAGTTTTGATTACCTCTATCTTTTCTCTATCAACCTCTAATCCAACACTCGAAACTTTGTGACCCAGAACAATACCTTCGCGAACCATGAAATGACATTTCTCCCAGTTTAAAACCAAATCTGTTTCTTTGCATCTGATTAACACTTTCTCTAAATTATCTAAACATTTATCAAAATCATCCCCAAATACAGAGAAATCATCCATAAACACTTCAAGAAAGTTATCGATCATATCCCAGAAGATAGCCATCATGCATCTTTGAAAGGTAGCTGGAGCATTACACAACCCAAATGGCATTCTGCGGTATGCAAAAGTACCAAAGGGACATGTAAATGTTGTTTTATGTTGATCTTCTGGAGCCACGTAAATTTGATTATACCCAGAATAACCATCCAAGAAGCAATAGTACTCTCTTCCGGCTAATTTATCTAACATTTGGTCAATGAAGGGCAAAGGAAAATGATCTTTTCTAATGGCCTTGTTCAGCTTTCTGTAATCCATGCAAACTCTCCATCCAACTACTGTTCTTGAAGGAATTGCTTCATTTTTATCATTAAGAACTGTTGTCATTCCTCCTTTCTTCGGTACACACTGAACCGGACTCACCCATTCACTACTTGAAATGGGATAAATAATCCCCGCGTCTAAAAGCTTGATCACCTCTTTCTTCACTACATCCTTCATAGCGGGCATTAATCTTCTTTGACCTTCAACTGAGCGTGCGTTAACATCTTCAAGTATGATTTTGTGTTGACAATAGGATGGACTAATGCCTTTGATGTCAGCAATTGTCCAACCTATTGCTTCTTTGTTGGCTCTTAACACACGCAAAATTTATCTTCTTGAGGACCTGTTATATTAGCTGAAACAATAACAGGTAAAGTTTCATTAGTACCCAAATACGCATACCTCAAGTGTGCTGGTAACGGTTTTTCTGCCAATTCCGGAGGATATTCAATTGAAGTTTTCTTTTTAGGAATAATCTCCCCCGGTTCTCTCACAGGTTCATAGGCAAGACGCCTATACTTCGGATTTTCAGAATTGAGAGCTGCCACTGTTTCGGTAAGCTCTTCCATCATCTTAGGTGAATCTAATGTCAAAGCAGCCTGCAAAATATCATCAAAATTTAAACAATTAAATACCTCTTGCGATGCTTGCTCTACTACATCCATTCTGAAGCAATCTTCCTGAGAATCTGGGAATTTCATAGCTCGAAATACATTGAATTTGACTTCCTCATCTTGTATCCTCATCGTTAATTCGCCATTCTCTACATCAATCAAAGTACGCACCGTGGCTAGGAATGGTCTTCCCAAAATAATGGGGACATTCCTATCCGCGTCGTATTCAAGAATAACGAAATCAACAGGAAATATAAGTGTACCTGCCTTAACAAGGACATCTTCAATGCGGCCTTCAGGATGAGCAAGAGACCTGTCCGCCATTTGCAAGACCATAGAAGTGGGTCTTGCGTCTCCAATTTTTAGCTTATCAAAGATCGATTTGGGCATCAAATTGATGCTTGCTCCCAAATCACATAGCGCTTTTTCCTTCCATTCTTCTCCAATCGATATCGGAATCGTGAAACTCCCAGGATCAACTAACTTTGGAGGTAATTTACTTTGACAAATCGCGCTACACTCTTCAGGAAGACCAATCATCTCATTATCACAATAAGGCCTTTTGTTAGTGAGGGCCCTCTTCAAAAACTTCGTATACTTAGGAATATCTCGAATAGCCTCTAGTAACGGAATATTAATACTTAAGCCCTTCACTCTATTAAAGAATTTCTGAAAATCAACTAAATCACCCTTTTTCTGAACTCGAGATGGAAACGGTGGTGGAGGGCGATTAATCATAATATCATCTTTCTTCTTTGGAATCTCAATTGGCCTCACTATTTCTTCAACCTCACTGTCTTTCTCATTCTCTTTCTCTTTCTCACCCACTTCATTTTCTTTTCTTGGGACTTCTTTCTCTTTCATAATGGGAAAAGGAGGCGGAGGAAGGTTCTTACCACTTCTTAATGTCACAGCCTTGCAGTCTTCACGTTGTATTGGATTTTCAGTATCGCTAGGGAGTTGCCCTTGTGGACGTTGATTAAGTTGTTTATTAATTTGACTTATTTGATTCTGTAACAGCTGCATGTTTGCATCAGATGCTTGTAGACGTTCCATAGCTTGTGTTTGAAGAGCAATCAAGCTTTCAACTGTTTTCTGAAGGGTAACTACTCCTTCTTGTGGATGGGCAGGTAAGGCTTTTTGGTTTAATGTTTCATCGTAAGTGTTCTGAGGAGCTTGTCTTTGTACATAATTACCCTGATTTTGTCCTTCTTGATAATTGTTGTGTGGTCTTGGATTGTAGTTGTTACCTTGGGGACGCGGCTGATACACATATGTAGGATTGGCTGCCCCATTAGGATTTGAGTATTGAAACCCAGGATGGTTTCTGTTAGGCTGATATCCATTACCACTTGAATTAAAATTACCTCTATTGGACACAAACATCACAGGCTCTTGATTATTCGGAAAACTTTCCTCATCATGATCATCTACTCTGCAAATCGAACACATATAAACCTCTTGTGCACCTTGAACAGCTACCTTCTTACCCGAAAATCCTTCCTTTACAGCTAAAGTAAGCTGTTTCAACTGTTGCTCTATAGTACTCTGAATCTTATTCTCAAACGTAGCAAATTTTTCTTCCATGTCAACACTATTCACTCCTTTAACCGGTGTTCTTACTGAATTCCACCCAACTTCATTCTTGACCGTTCTTTCCAAAATGATTTTAGCATGAGCGGGTTGAACTTGAAGAAAACCTGCACCACATAACAAATCCAACTTCTCTCTTGAAGTCCCATCAAGGCCTCTGTAAAAGATTTTTAGTTGTTGTTGTTCTGAAAAGCCATGATTGGGGACTCTACGTAAACACATCTGAAATCTTGTCCAACTCTTACCCAAAGTTTCATCATATTCTTGACGGAAATGCGTCAATTCTAATTCATCATCTAAACTCATGTTACTTGGGAAATACCTGTCAAAGAAAGCAGTCTCTAATTGGTCCCAGTTTGTTATCTTCGTAGGATCTTGTGTATCGTGCCATTCACTTGCTCCATCAATAACAAAAAATTTAAACGCAGCGAAATACATTTGTTCTCTTGAAACTCCTTGTGTGATATAAGAATCACAGATCTGCTTAAATTTCTGTACTGCTTTAAGAGGATCTTCTCCCACTCTACCACGAAAATTTCCAAAATTTTGGAATTGAGCTATCATACCCGAATCTGGACGAAACCTCAGAACATTTATATCTGGAGCACCTAATCCTATAGCAGGAGCACGGAATGGAACTTCTGGTGGACCATTAGTAAACCATGGATCTTGATTCATTACTATCTGAACTTGAGGATTAGGATTCAATGGTGGAATTGGAGGAATAGGTGGCGCTAAAGGTTGGCCATTTGCGCCTAATTGACCTGGTTGGTTATTTTGTTGATCTTGAAGGTTGATCTCCTCCATTCTGTTAATTAATTCTTCTACCTCTACAACTTCTCGTGCTCTCCTTCTCTTGTTAGCAAGTCTGATCAACGATTCTGGATTACTAAGGATCGGAGGGGTTGGCTCTAGATCCTTGAATAGCCTTCTTCGCATACACCAAACCTAAAAACCTGAGAAAGATAAACAAACAAAAAGCGTAAAACTGATAAAATAAAATAAATGCAACTATCACTAAAGGATAAACACCGTGGTCACACGCTACCGTCCCCGGCAGCGGCGCCAAAAACTTGGTGGTCCTTTGTGTGTTCTAAAATAAATGCAATGAATAATCGAACCACAACCGCAAGTGTTCGGTTGTCCCAAGTAGTATAACTGATAATACAGATTCGTTCCAAGGACGGG
Organism: Nemophila menziesii; assembly: GCA_029959085.1. Classification (NCBI taxonomy): domain Eukaryota; kingdom Viridiplantae; phylum Streptophyta; class Magnoliopsida; order Boraginales; family Hydrophyllaceae; genus Nemophila; species Nemophila menziesii. The sequence continues at coordinate 3,650,605 of JARWIR010000051.1, read as the reverse complement.
ATGGTTGACTACAATGCTTATCTATTAATGATTGATGCACTTATGAAAGCAAATAAAGATAATATGTTTGTTTGGTTTTGTATTAATGCTAAGTAAATGGAAGACAATTATTGAAATGCAAGTAAAAGCTAAGACGCAAATAAAATGATGTAAAACGCAATATGAGAAGTAGCACTTGAGAACGCAAGGATCCTCCCAATCCTATTTCCTAACTTATGTTGTTTAAGGGCTAAATTGGTCAATTACAATGGTCGGGATTCTAAATTCCTTATACCCCCGTCAGGGTGGACTATAAGGCGATCCTAGAGTGTCACTAGTCCCGTCAGGGTAAATATGATCCACTTTTGGATGTTTAAGTTTTATTACCTCATTGGCCCTAGGATTAGCTAAGTTCGTCAGAATCAATAGCTTCTATCCTAGATTGAATAAATGGTTTTGTACCTAAACCCTCCGTCAGGATGATCCAATCGCCACTAATTGGAATAGCCTAGATACTAACACCTGTTCCTAGTTCATGACGCTAAAAACAGTAAATATTCTCAATTTATCGAAAAGAGTAAAAGCCCTAATCTAGTTTAATTTAACAGAAACCCAAATTCAACATTCGTAATTCAATAAGATTTGGATTCACCCATTAATTGTTCTCAAGCACTATGAAATGTTTAGCTCATATTAAAAAGAAAAACTAAATTAAATGTAAAGGAATTCATATTTGATTACAAAATTAAAGATAAGAAAAACCTAATTTCTGGAATAGGAATGACTACGAAGGAGATATAGACCCTCTCCAGCTCTTGTAGCTTCTTCTTTCTTCCTTCTGTTGCTTCTCTCTGGTGTTTAATCTTGTAGAATGTGAATTGTATGAAAAATAGAAGTCCACACCTCCTTTTATAAGTACAAATTCGGACTTGGACCTAGGCTTTTAATTAAATGAAATATAAAAGGCCCAAGTCCACTAACTTAGCACAAAATCCCGTAACTGCTGATATACCTTCACTAAAACGGCTTTTCCCGATTCGTTATGACTCCGATTGACCTCATTCAAGTTGCTAAAGTTCCGTAACTCGATAGGGAGCGTTTTCTCTTCAAAGGTCAGTGGTTAAATCATCGCTTAAGCACCTCTAAATCAGCAATCTATGGCCTGGAAAATGAATTTTCAACTCTAAAAATAATATCTTCGGGATTTATCTTCAAGTCTTGACTCTATCTCTTGATCTTTGACTTTCTCCTCGGATTCCTCTTCTAGCTAACATCTAAAACCTGTAAACTTTACACTAAAAATACCAATATTACGCGCAAAAACTTAATAAATAAAAAATGCTAGAAATAAAAGAGGAAAATCATATTATTGCATATTTAGTCCAAAAGTCTATCAAATTGATTAAATAAACACAAAAAATGATGTCTCCTAAGGGTCGAAAATAAGAACAATTAAGGAGACATCAGATATAAGGGTGTATTTATAGGTGTTTAGAAGACCTAATTCGTTTTCTTGAGGGAGAGGTTAAGTAATGGACTCCAAGCCCAACTCAAATTCGTATGGAAATAAAGATAAATTCTGCTGACTTGTCTTGAGCATATCTTCTTCATTATTGGTCAGTTTTTGCTCCACAATATACCAAAAGAATCCTCACAGAATTATCTACGTCCCTATGAAAGGAATCTTCCAAAATCGGCTTCCTTTTGGAGTTATCACCACTTCTTTAGGCATAGCTGCAGAAATTCAGATTTAGGCAGCTTTTCCTTTTCCATAATTTTAGTTTTTGTTTCCTTATCTCCAATTACCATGCCAATCTCTTTCCATATCTTGTAGTCTTTGACTTGGACTTTAATTAATCTCTATAATTATCTTTAAAGCTACACACTAAATAAACAATTAAACTCAATATGCTCTAAAAACATTATAATACTAAATCAAGACTCAAAATAGGAAAGTGCACTATTTCTCAAGAAAATCGACTATTATGACTTCTTGATGTCTCCTCATTTGTGATAGATTTATGTTAGGATGAGACATCATTTTTAGTGTTTTAGAAGTCAATAATGTCGATTTTCTTGAGTTTTAGTGCACTTTCCTATTTTGTGTCTTGATTTGTAGAAATAATATTTTTAGAGCATATTGGGTTTAATTGTTTATTTAGTGTGTAACTTTAAAGATAATTATGGAGATTAATTAGAGTCCAAGTCAAAGACAACAACTTATGGAAAGAGATTAGCATGGTAATTGGAGAAAAGGAAATAAAAGCTAAAAAGATGGAAAAGGAAAAGCTGCCTAAATCTGGGATTCTGCACACACGTCTAAAGATTGGTGTTTTTACCTAAGAAATAGGCCGAATTTGGAGATTTCCTTCTACAGGCCCTAGATAATTCTGTTGCGATTCTTTTGGTATCTTGTGGAGCAAAATCGGACCAATAACGAAGAAGATACACTCAAAACGGTGCAGCAGTGTTTATCTTTATTTCCATACGAATTTGAGTTGGGCTAGAAGTCCATTACCTTAACCATTCCTCAAGAAAACGAATTAGGTCTTCTAAACACCTATAAATACACCCTTATATCACTTGTAAATCATCCTTGCCTCATAGTAATTAGTTCTTAAGATTTTATTCTTCCAAGTTTATTGTAGAGAGCAAGATGATGTCTTTTGTAATTTCTTTTAGTTTATTTCCTTCAGGTATGAACTAAACCTCCCATAGCTTGGGTTTTGCATATGTATAATCTATGAATTCTAATTCTTCTATCTAAATTTCTTTGGGAATTATATGTTTTAATCTGATATTAGCTACTTACTTTATATTTGCTTATGTGTTTTGATTTAATGTCTTTCCTAGAACTGATCACTTTAGGATTGTTTTAATAGTAGTTAGATGGTCTCCTTGACAGGGTGTTTAACTATTGAACCACCACATAATGTCTAGTGTCGATAGCAGTTCTGACAAAACATACTTCTAACTAGATAGTCATTAGGGTTTGTTTTAACCACCGTATCACCAAGATTGCAGTATTTGCTTAGGGCCTTAGTGGCGTTTGATAACCCTATTTGAAATCACTTCTTGGTTGTGACGTAGCCCCCTTAGTCGCTCTCAAGGTCTAAGCTTGGGGAATTTAGAATCCTGACTAAGTATTACCAAGAGCTAATATTCTCCCTTATGAACTAGATTTATAGATAGAATTAGAAGGATTAGTGCATACTAGCAAAACCTAAGCTATCCTTCTCATCTCATATTCTTAATCTTTTACTTTATTGTCTTTATTTTCCTAGTTTTAATTAGTTTTAATTGCTATTTTCGAATTCTATTTGCTTTATTTTTTGTCTTCTAGTTATTTACTTTTACTCGTTATTCTTACCTACGCGATTAACACACTTAAGTCCATGAGAACGAACTCTACTTATCATTAAAACTTGCATACGTCCTGTAATACTTGCAGTACTGTGCCTGTCTAGGGTGAGAGTGCGTAGTTTTCCATACTTAAATTGATCTTATTTTTATCACACCCTAGGCGACACCTAGTTTTTGGCGCCGCTGCCGGGGACTTGTGTCTCGTTAGCGTGTGGGTTATCTATTTCGACTTTTAGTTTTTAATTAATTTTTACTTTTCAGTTTTTAGTTTAGTTTTAGTCTTTATTTTTCCAGATTTACGCTTGGGTTTGCTTTAGTCTTTTTCAGGTTTCACAGTGTTTAATTCTTGGCCTCCCTTATCGGAGCCTGAGAGGAGCTTCAGACCTTACAACAAACGAGTTCGTGAGGAAAGAGCCTTGAGAAGAGTTATGGCATCCCAACGAGATCCCCCAGTTGGACCACCACTCGGTGGAGTGCAAAATAACCAAGGTGGACAACAACAAGAGCTACCACTTGGTGGACAAGAAGGAGTACAGCTACCAGCAGGAGGAGGTAATGGGAATAACCTTAATAATCAACGGAACCGAGTTGAACAAGATCTACCTGGCCTTAACGTACCATTCCATGTTCAACCCATCGGTTACCGCCCTCCTGAGATTCCGAATATCAAATTTAGACCCGATCCGGGTATGCTTAGTCAATTTCAAAGTTTCGGACTCTATACTGGTACAGCTATTCAAGATCCGGTAAAAGCGATTCAGAAGTTTATGCAGATTTGTGATGCCTACATTACTCCTGGCATTACACGCGAGCAACTGTATTGTCATATGTTTTTGTTTTTCTTGACCGGAAGAGCTAGCGATTGGCTAGAAAGACAACCACATGGAATCATTCACTCTTGGAGAGAACTTCAAGCCGCATTCTTTAACCGATTTTATCCGAAGAGCATGAGACTTAAAGATCAAGCCGAGCTTGCAAGATTTTGCCAAGAAGATGGAGAAACAGTGGGAGAAGCATGGACAAGGTTTCAACAAAAATTAATTAGATGTCCACTCCATGGTTATACACCGGCTCTACAACTTGCTATGTTCTATGAAGGTCTTAATGATAAAGGTAGAGAAAAGGTGGATAACATTGGAAAGGGTAATTTTGTGTCCATGAATCACAATGAAGCTTCCGAGGTGTTAGAAAACATTATGGAACAAGAAAGAAGTTGGACTTCAACGCGAGCTTCTGCAGCAAAAACCCGAGGAACGCTTCGTTTAGATGCAGAAACTGCGAATTCAGCTCAAATATCCTCTTTAGAAAATCAAATCAAGGAGCTGAGAATCGCGATGGAGAAGAATTTAGCCGCTACAAAGGTAGTACAAGAAGCACAAGGTTGTCAACAATGTGGAGTTAACGATCATTCATGGGAAGAGTGCGAATCAAATCCGCAATCTGTTTACTTTATATCCAACCGATGGGGCAACCGCAACCATCCGGGTATGCAGTATTCAAATCCACAATGGGCCGCTAATCCTGGTCATTATCAACCACGACCCCAGAACAACTCTTACCAACAGAGAGGTCAGTACCAAAACCAATATCAGAATAGACCTGCTCCTCCACAACAACCTGCTCAAGACGCCTATACCGATTCATTAGAGCAGAAAGCTTTACCTCAGTATCCGCAAGAAGGATCTATGGATAATACACAGATAGTACAAGCTCTAGACCGTTTGAACACGACTATAAATGCTCAAGAAGAAAAGGTCAGAGGACATGATGCCATACTTCAGATGCTAACTACTCAAGTGACACAGTTAAACAAAGTGTTAACAAGTGTTGTAGAACAAAAGGAAGTAAAGGCAATCGAAGGAGGTGAAGATAAGGATGAGTTCGAAGCTTGCAAGGCTATATGTCTTGAGATTAAGGAAAAGAAAGAGGAAGCACCACATGCTGCCATTAGTGCCGTGGAAGTTCCCAGCCATGAAGAAGAACCAACCGAGTCTAACCCCGAGGAATCTGACTGTCTAGAAGTTTGTCTGGAGGACGATCAAGAGAAAGACGAGTTCATAGAATTACTGAGGAAGGTGCAAGAAGAGATTCGATCGGTAGTGGAATATGCAGCTGAGTTGGCTAAAGAGAAAGAGGAAGAAGCCTCAAAGGAGGAATCGAAAGATGGAGTGGCACCTGCTGTGCTAGAAAAGAAAGAAGAAGAGAAGGTGGAATCGCCACCTATTGTTCAACCAGCGTCATCAACTATTCCTGATACAAATCCTAAAGATGACACTGTTCTCAAGACATTTGTAGAGGCGTACCAACCTGAAAATATCAACGCCCAAATGCTTGAGATTGCGAAGAGAGGACTTACACCGCAACAAGTTTTTACGCAAGTTATTCCTGAGAAAGAGGCGAGTGTAGAGATCCCAAGAGAGAACCTAAGGGTTTCGAGAAGAAGTGAGAAGAGCTACCTATTCAATTACATGGCAGGCTCAAGGTGAAAGCTATGTACGATGTGGGTTCTGGTGTGAATCTTATGCCTAAGTCCGTGTTCGAAAGACTTGGACTTTAGAAATCAGAGAAGACTCCAGTGAAGTTGCAGTTTGCTGACAACTCAGTTAAAAGGACATGGGGAACAGTGGAGGACGTCTTAGTCCGTGCAGGTAATATCGCCATCCCTACTGACTTTGTTATTCTTGAGTTTGATGCAGATAAGCAAGTTCCAATCATACTTGGACGGCCCTTCATGGCCACAAGTCAAAGTGTGATCAACTTCCAAGATGGGACCATCACACTTCATGCAAAGAATATATCTGAGACCTTCTATGTCTTGGGTAAGAAACCGAGGAAGTTGGATCCCACCGTGCCTATCATCCACAGCCTTTCACATCACAAAGTCCCTCCTGAGGAGATCCACTTAAAGCCTGTGGATACTGAGCCAAACATTGAGTTTGGGGTTGGCCATGAAGTCTTATGGAAAGCTCACAAACGCGAGAATAGGCCACGAAGTTTCAAAGACTCGTGGATGGGACCATTTATTGTCACTAAGGTTGTTTCAGCCAAGGTAATAGAAATTCGCCCCAAAACTGGGGTCAAGCGCAGATTAGTTGACGTTCATAGCCTTACTCGTTGTTGGGGAGGCTATATTCGCAAATCTTGACAGAGGTAACACGTCTAACTTTGAAAGACGTTAAATAAAAGTGCTGTTCGGGAGACAACCCAGAGTTTTTTTTTATGTCTTTTACGTTTTTAGTTTAAGTTTATTTTAGTTGTTTTTAGTTGATAATGCATATTTGAGAAAGGTATTAGTGTTTTTGGTGTGTAGGAATTGGAGAAATCAAGTTAGGGAACGCAAGGAAAATTTTTGGAGCGAAGGAATGCACCCCACGGACTACCCCATGGTCCGCATGGATGGTCCGCGAGGTCTAAAACCCGTACCACGGGTTGCTATCGCGGGTCTGATCCAGAAACCAGAAAAATTGACGCGGACTACCCTCCGGTACACCGCACCACGGTCCGCGCCTCAAAAACGCGTGCCACGGGGTAGGTACCACGGGTAATTTGACGGAGTTAATTACAGAAGCCGCGGGGTACCCTCCGGTACACCGGACCCTAGTCCGCGAGCCCAAAAACCCGTGCCACGGGGTCCTACCACGGGTCAAGACCAGAAAGCAAAAAATTTCGAGCATCAGATGTCGCGGACTACCCTGCGGTGCACCCCATGGTCCGCAGGGGTAGTCCGCAGCGCCGCCAGAGGAGAGAGAAAGTTACGGGATTGAGTTATAAAGGAGGTATTAATCTTATTATTCCGAATTTATTAAACCTTAACCCTCTCTTTCTTCTCCACAACTCTCCTAACTCCATTGAAGCTCATCAAAACCTTCACCAATCACCAAAACACTACCCAATCATCAAGAAAAACACATCAAATCTTCTCTCCACATCATTACAAGAGAGAATCAAGCTACCAATCATCACCAAGTTCATTCAAATTGAAGAATCAAAGAGCCAAATTTCACAAATTCATCACACAATTTCTAAAATCCAAGCCTACCCATTACAAATCATCATCACCCACATAGAGATTCATCACCAATTCACCCATCCTAGGCCAAATCAAGCTTGTTCATCCATTAATTCAAGTTTAAATTTCAAGGGTTGCTAAAGCTTTGAGTTGGGGGTTAATTGAGGATGACTAATAGAACAAAAATCTTAGCTAACAAGAGGGAGGTGAAGAATAATAAGGGATTGGATTTAAACAAGAAGAAATCAATTAACAAAGGTGCTAGTTCTAAATCAAAGGGTAAAGAGAAAGTAGAGAAGAGTGGGAGACCTTCGTATGATCGTAATGGTAAAAAGCTTTATTATTATGCAAAGGAGAAACCTCAACCTCAACAAGATCTTATACCTATAGAGAAAGTAGATACTTCAAGAGCTCTGAAGATTTCTGCAGAGAAACAATTAAAAGAACTACCTTTTGCTTATGAGAAAGTATTCAAGGAAGAAATTAGAGATGGAGAATACAAGAGATTCTTTGAGCTTGGTGAGAAATTGGGTTGGTCTACGTTCATGGTAAGTCGTTCTGAATTATGTCCTGAATTAGTTTTGGAGTTCTATCTAGGCCTCTTTAGCCGAGATAGTAATTGTGTTCCGATTAGAGGAAAGTTAGTTCCTTTCACAGTTGAGGAGGTTAGGAACTACTTCAAGTTTAAGAAATTGAAAGGTTTTTGCAAATTTGAAGAAGCAGTTGCTAAACGAAAAATCTTTGATGAGGAATTACTTTTTGAGCGTGTTTTAGACAAGGAGAAAGTGCAATCACATAAGGGAGAATTGAAGGCACCTTGGCCTTACAAATATCTTCAAGCAGATGCTAGAATTTGGCACAATTTCCTTATTCCTAATGTCTTTGGAAACACACGAACTTTGGATGTGACTATGAAGAACGCGCTACTATTGGACTGTATTTTGAGAGGAGAAGAAGTTGATGTGGCACAGTTGATCTATGAGGAGGTGATACGATTTTCGGTCTCTCCTAAATCAGTTTATAATGTTAAATTTCCTATTATGATCACGTGTCTTGTGCTAAAGTGCTAAAAGCGAATGTAGTATTGGGTGAAGAAGAGAAACTCGAATTTAAAGCAAGTTATATTGATAATGCTTGGATCAAAGAAAGTCTTCGAAGAGCGGGTTCTACTCAAGCCTCGAAGGAAGAAAAGGAGCAAAATTGGCAAGAGAAGATGGAGGAGCGTTTAACGAAATTTGAAGCAGCTCAAACTTCCTTAGTCAATGATGTGGCACAAATCAATGCTAATCAAGTGCACATCATGAAACTCCTTGAGTAATTAACGAAAGGTCCAGCAATTCCAACCTTGGATATCAATGATGTGAGGCAATAGCCTCGAGAGTATGTTCTCTTTCTTCCTTACCATTTCTGTAAATATGCCTATCTGCTAATTTTAATTTCTGTTTTTCGAGTCTTTTTCGAGTCGTGGGGACACGGCTCATTTTTGAGTTGGGGGTGTGGGGATTCGTTGTCTCTCATCTCCAGTTTTTCTGTTTTTGGGTGAAATTAAAATTTTTGATACATGGGAATTAGATGTAGAGTGTGTTTAATAGCTTGAAAGCATGAGCTCAGTAGATTAATGATAGTAAGTGATATGTTTAGGAGCTATATATTTGTATGCTTTGAGTATTTGCAGGAAAACACACGTTGATAGTAAAGAAAAGATTAGTGAGCAATGCGATAGAAAGTATGTTTGATCTCAGGGAACCTTGAGAAGTGTGTAGGCCGTGAGATCCAAGCTAGTTGAAAAACCATTTGATGAAAGTGCTAAAGGCAAGAAATTTTCTAAATTACATAGTGTAGAAAGTGATCAAGGCGGTTCTTTCATATTTTTAAGCCCTTGAAGCCTTTTTATACCTTCTCACCTTGTGATTTTTGATTTTATATGATATATCCTTTTCAGCCCCTTCTAGCCTTTCTAAAGCCTTTTATTGAAACACATTATAAGCCATATCCTTTAGATTTTAAGACTTTTCCATATGACCCGCACTCGAATCACGATGCTTAGACAGTTGTTTAGAGCTTGAGTTTGGGGTGGTGGGTCCACCATTATGGGAATTGATATTATGTTGGGATTTTTGAGCTTATAAATTGTGCTTTGTGCTTATTATTTATGATGTTTCACAATTCTTATTGTAACCCTTTGCCGGGGTAATAGTGAATGAAAAAGAAGCTTCGAGCTAATTTTGCCAATAAGGGCATTAACAGAAAAATATATATATGAGAAAAGTAGCATGATATCTCATCATTAAAAAGAGAGTCATAGCTATAAAATGATTTGAAAAGAAAAGAAAATATATATATTCGGACCGGCAAAGTGGATTTTTATGTGAACATCTTAAGCTTTAATTGGGTAATTGGGGATGCTAAAATTATGCATCAAGGAGTTCATTGGGTTGAGTGAGAAACGTTTTATGAGAGTAACTCAAGCTCTAGGGCGATTCGTTGATGGCTAGTGAGGAGAGAGCCAAAAGCTCACTCCAAATTATCCAAATATATGATCATACCGTCCCTAAGCCTACATTACAACCTTAAAGACCTTGTGATTCTTTGTTATGTAATTGAGAAGTGATTGAGCCATTAGAGATTAGTTAAGTGGATCCTTGGATACTAGTAAGGTTTGATGAACAATCTATAGCTCTCTTGGGGAACTGAGTAAAGTCCCAATCCTTCTTACATTGCGAAACTAATCTGATGTTGAATTCAAGCCGTGTTGACTACGGATATGAGAAGTGTACAGGTATGTAGTTTATGAATATTATTGCATGAAATTTTCTGAGTTATGTGCTTTAGGTTTATTCTATATATTCTGCTATGCTTTTTCCCCTTGTATTACGAATTTTATAAGTGTGTATTTATAGGCTTCCCTATGTTTTTATCTTTATTGTATCGGGACGATACAACTTTGAGTTGGGGGTCTTGATGTCTCCTCATTTGTGATAGATTTATGTTAGGATGAGACATCATTTTTAGTGTTTTAGAAGTCAATAATGTCGATTTTCTTGAGTTTTAGTGCACTTTCCTATTTTGTGTCTTGATTTGTAGAAATAATATTTTTAGAGCATATTGGGTTTAATTGTTTATTTAGTGTGTAGCTTTAAAGATAATTATGGAGATTAATTAGAGTCCAAGTCAAAGACAACAAATTATGGAAAGAGATTAGCATGGTAATTGGAGAAAAGGAAATAAAAGCTAAAAAGATGGAAAAGGAAAAGATGCCTAAATCTGGGATTCTGCACACACGTCTAAAGATTGGTGTTTTTACCTAAGAAATAGGCCGAATTTGGAGATTTCCTTCTAAAGGCCCTAGATAATTCTGTTGCGATTCTTTTGGTATCTTGTGGAGCAAAATCGGACCAATAACGAAGAAGATACACTCAAAACGGTGCAGCAGTGTTTATCTTTATTTCCATACGAATTTGAGTTGGGCTAGAAGTCCATTACCTTAACCATTCCTCAAGAAAACGAATTAGGTCTTCTAAACACCTATAAATACACCCTTATATCACTTGTAAATCATCCTTGCCTCATAGTAATTAGTTCTTAAGATTTTATTCTTCCAAGTTTATTGTAGAGAGCAAGATGATGTCTTTTGTAATTTCTTTTAGTTTATTTCCTTCAGGTATGAACTAAACCTCCCATAGCTTGGGTTTTGCATATGTATAATCTATGAATTCTAATTCTTCTATCTAAGTTTCTTTGGGAATTATATGTTTTAATCTGATATTAGCTACTTACTTTATATTTGCTTATGTGTTTTGATTTAATGTCTATCCTAGAACTGATCACTTTAGGATTGTTTTAATAGTAGTTAGATGGTCTCCTTGACAGGGTGTTTAACTATTGAACCACCACATAATGTCTAGTGTCGATAGCAGTTCTGACAAAACATACAACTAACTAGATAGTCATTAGGGTTTGTTTTAACCACCGTATCACCAAGATTGCAGTATTTGCTTAGGGCCTTAGTGGCGTTTGATAACCCTATTTGAAATCACTTCTTGGTTGTGACGTAGCCCCCTTAGTCGCTCTCAAGGTCTAAGCTTGGGGAATTTAGAATCCTGACTAAGTATTACCAAGAGCTAATATTCTCCCTTATGAACTAGATTTATAGATAGAATTAGAAGGATTAGTGCATACTAGCAAAACCTAAGCTATCATTCTCATCTCATATTCTTAATCTTTTACTTTATTGTCTTTATTTTCCTAGTTTTAATTAGTTTTAATTGCTATTTTCGAATTCTATTTGCTTTATTTTCTGTCTTCTAGTTATTTACTTTTACTCGTTATTCTTACCTACGCGATTAACACACTTAAGTCCCTGAGAACGAACTCTACTTATCATTAAAACTTGCATACGTCCTGTAATACTTGCAGTACTGTGCCTGTCTTGGGTGAGAGTGCGTAGTTTTCCATACTTAAATTGATCTTATTTTTATCACACCCTAGGCGACACCACTTCTAAATCACTAAAAAATGATGTCTCATCCTAATATAAATCTATCACAAATGAAGAGACATCAAGGACCCCAACTCAAAGTTGTATCGTCCCGATACAATAAAGATAAAAACAAAGGGAAGTCTATAAATACACACTTATAAAATTCTCAACACAATGGGAAAAACATAGCAGAATATATAGAATAATCCTAAAGCAACAACTCAGAAAATTTCATGCAATAATATTCATAAACTACATACCTGTACACTTCTCATATCCATAGTCAACACGGCTTGAATTCAAGATCAGAGTAGTTTCGCAATGTAAGAAGGATTGAGACTTTACTCAGTTCCCCAGGAAAGCTATAGATTGTTCATCAAACCTCACTAGTATTCAAAGATCCACTCAACTACTCTCTAATGGCTCAATCACTTCTCAATTACATAGCAAAGAATCACAAGGTCTTTAAGGTTGTAATTTCGGCTTAGGGACGGTATGATAGTATATTTGGATAATTCGGAGTGAGCTTTTGGCTCTCTGGTGGGGGCAAAGGTGTGATAAATAAATAGATAAATAAGAATAATAATAAAGAGCACACACCCTTGAGAACCACGGAACTCACTGCAAGTATCACAGATCGTTTGCAAGTTTTAATGATAAGTCAAGTTCGTTCGCAGGGATTGTATCCGTTAGATCTACTTATATTTAACAAGCGTAGATGAATTTAGATGTTTTAAATAAAAATATAAAAAGATGAAATAACAATCTACGCAATTAAATAATTAAAACAAATAAACAAAACAAATAACTAAATATGAATGTAAGTCAAATAGATTAGGATTACTAATATGAGTCTATTACTAAATCGTTATTCTAACCTGTCACAGATTAAGGATTATATATTAACCAGGATTCTAAACTCTACCTAGCCTTCTAGGCTTAGGAGCAACCTCTCCACTACTAGGGATTCCTAAGTAATGATTGGTGATTAAATCAAACCTTAATGGCTATCTAGTTAGGCAAGGGATCAAAACTAGACGATTATGTGGTGTTGTCAATAACTAAGAATAATCCCAAGATTGGCCAAATCTAAGGTGTAACAATAAGTCAAAACACATAATAACAATATACGCCAAGCTCAATCAATTAAAATAACAAATAGTATTTATGAATGTAGACAAAATAATAATCCAACAATTAAAAGTAAAACTTACAGAATAAAAGCTTAGAAATATGGTTGAGAATAGATCTATAGCTAATTACTCTAAATATAGAGAAGGTGAGATGTAGAAGAGGAGTTTGTCAGTCTCCAATCTTCTTCTTCTTGTCTTCCTCTACAGGTCAGCTTGCTTTTTGAATGAATAGCTTGATTCTAAGGATGAATATTAATGTAAAGGACTAAGCTATTGTTTATAATTTAAGCTAATGTTTAGAACTGAGCAAGGACATGTTTACAATGGTATAAGGGTGTATTTATAGGTGTTTAGGAAGACCTAATTCGTTTTCTTGAAGGAGAAGTAAGTAGTGGACTCCAAGCCCAACTCAAATTCGTAACCCTAAAAACATGAAATCAGGTCCGATCTTCTTTTGGCACTAACAGCTTCAATATTCATCCGTTTGACGCGTATGAGTACACCAAATTGATCGTCTCGGAAAGTTCTTCAACTTTGCTCTTGTCCGTTTCTCCAAATTCCACACCGTTTTTGAGATATAAGCTGATTTGTGGTCGTAGGTGCAGAAATTCAGGATTAAGGTAGCTTTTCCTTTTCCATATTTTTAGCTTTTGTTTCCTTATCTCCAATTACCATGCTTATCTCTTTCCATATATTGTAGTATTTGACTTGGACTCTAATTAATCTCCATAATTATCTTTAAAGCTTCACACTAAATAAATAATTAAACCCAATATGCTCTAAAAATATTATCTTACTAAATCAAGACTCAAAATAGGAAAGTGTAGCATTTCTCAAGAAAATCGACTATAATGACTTCTAAATCACTAAAAATGATGTCTCATCCTAATATAAATCTATCACAAATGAGGAGACATCAAGACCCCCAACTCAAAGTTGTATCGTCCCGATACAATAAATATAAAAACAAAGGGAAGTCTCTAAATACACACCAAGGTCAATTAAGCACAGAAGACAGAAGATAGAAGAATATGGAGATTAGACTCGAAGCCACTACTCAGAAAATTTCATGTAATAATATTTATAAACTACATACCTGTACACTTCTCATATCCACAGTCAACACGGTTTGAATTCAAGAGCAGGTTAGTTTCGCAATGTAAGAAGGAGAGGAACTTTACTCAGTTCACTAAGGAAGCTATAGATTGTTCATCGAACTTCACTAGTGTCCAAAGATCCATTTAACTACTCTCTATTGGCTCAATTACTTCTCAATTACATAGCAAAGAATCAAAAGGTCTTTAAGGTTGTAATGTAGGCTTAGGGACGGTATGATAAGTATATTTGGATAATTTAGAGTGAGCTTTTGGCCCTCTCCTCACTAGCCATCAACGAATCGCCCTAGAGCTTGAGTTACTCTCATGAAACGTTTCTCACTCAACCCAATGATTTCTTTGATGCACAATTTAGCATCCCTAATAACCCAATTAAAGCATAAGATGTTCACATAAAAATTCCACTTTGCCGGTCCGAATATATATATTTTCTTTTTAAATCAATTTCTTTTCTATAGCTATGATTCTCTTTTAATGTTGAGATATCATGCTATTTTCCTCATATATATATATATATATATTTCTTTTAATGCCCTTGTTGGCAAAATTAGCTCGTAGCTTCTTTTTCATTCACTATTACCCCGGCAAAGGGTTACAATATAATCTTGTGAATCATCATCAATATAATAATAGAGCACAATTAATAATCTCAAAAATCCCAACCCAATAATAATTCCCATAGTGGTGGACCCACCACCCCAAACTCAAGCTCTAAAACAACTGTCTATGCATCGCGATTCGAGTGCGGGTCATATGGACAAGTCCTAAAATCTAAAGGGATATGGCTTATAACGTGGCTAAAAAGGCTTTAGAAAGGCTAGAAGGGGCTGAGAAGGATATAGCATATAAAATCAAAATAACATGGTGAGAAGGTATAAAAAGGCTTCAAAGGCTTCAAAATATGAAAGAACCGCCTTAATCACTTTCTACACTATGTAATTTCGTTATTTTCTTACCTTTAGCACTTTCATCAAATGGGTTTATCAACTAGCTTGGATCTCACGGCCTACACACTTCTCAAGGTTCCCTGAGATCGAACATACTTTCTATCGCATTGCTCACTAATCTTTTCTTTACTATCAACGTGTGTTTTCCTTCAAATACTCAAAGCATACAAAATAAAATAGCTCATAAACATACTACTTACTATCATTAATTCACTGAGTTTATGCTTTCAAGCTATTAAACACACTCTACATACATCTAAACCTTCAAAAATTTTAATTTTACCTAAAAACAGAAAAATGGAGATGAGAGACAACGAATCCCCACACCCCCAACTAAAAAATGAGCCGTGTCCCCACGACTCGAAAAGACTCGAAATAAAAGAAAATTAAAATTTTACAGATATTGCACACATAGAAGAGGTAGGGAAGAAAGAAAACATACTCTTCGAGGCTATTTACCTCGCCTGATCAATACCCGAAATAGGGTGCAGTACTTTCATGTATGTAAATTTCTATTATCACCAATTTCGCTTTCCCTTACATCTTCTTATGCTCCATCCCAATCAATCACACTCTAGAAATCTCTTGTTTATCTTCTTCCAATGAATAATCTCTCATGTGACAGTTGTTCATCCAGGAATATGTTTTGAACACGGCTACTGGCGTCCCAGAAGCTTTTATTCATCTTTGATATAGAAATCTTTGATTAGAAGAGGTATTGGCATCTTCTGTTTCCTAATTACAATTGCTTGCTTTTTAGGATTTGAATCCACCAAAAACCGGTTCTCTAATTGCTTGACTCCAATTATCTTGTAATTATTCCCAAACTAGTATCCATCTCATTTGATTTCATATAGAACTTACCCAATATCTTGCTTTGATTCTTCATATCCCATACACTTGATAATATCTCTATCATCTCTTTTGACCCCCAACTCAAAGCTTTGAACACTCTTGAAATTTGTACTTTATGATCATAGGTGGAACAAGCTTTATTTTGGTTAGGAAAGGTGTTAGGATGCCAATTCTCCATGTGGGTATGATTGAATCAAGCTTTGATGATATGGGTTTAATGAATTTTGGGAAAAGATTTTGAAATTCATGGTTTTGATTCTTGGTTTCTAGGTGTTTTGATATGATTTGGGTGCTTGAATCTTCTTTGTAATGATGTAGGGAAGGATTTGGATGAGAGTTCATGGTGATTTGGTGATGTTTTGATGTTAGGTGAAGGTTTGTTGAAGCTTTAATGGAGTTGGGAGAGTTTTGGGGAAGAGAAAGAGGTTTAAGGTTTGATAAATTCGGAATAATAAGCATTAGATCTCCTTATAAGCTTGAAACCCTTTCTTTTCTCTCTCTGGCGGCTCGTGCGGACTACCCCTGCGGACCATGGGGTGTACCGCGGGGTATACCGCGATTCCTACGTCAAAATACCCGTGGTAGAACCCCGTGGCACGTGTTTGTGCGGTGCATGGCGCGGTATAGGGTCCGGTATACCGGACCCATCAGCTATTTTTTTTTCGTTTCTGGATAAAACACGTGGCTCTACCCCGTGGCACGGGTTTCTCCTCTGCGGTTCACCGCGGCTGAGGTCCGGTGTACCGCACTTGGCAAAAACCTCCCCATCAGCTAGATCTCGAAAAGTTATGCAGTTTAGGCTCAAAGATCACCTGATTCCGACATCCGAGCGCAAAGATATGACTTGCTGAAGTTTCTTCGTTCCGAAAAAATTTTGCTCGCTTCCCTAACTCGATTTCTCCAATACCTAATCATCAAAAACACTAATACCTTCCTCAAATATGCAATATCAACTAAAATTAACTAAACTAAACTAAAACTAAAACATAAAAACATAAAAATTAATATGGGATGTCTCCCAAAGGGCACTTTTGTTTAACGTCTTTCAAAGTTAGACGAGTTACCTCGGTTATTTCTTTTTATAGCCTCCCCAGCGGTGAGTGAGATGATTAACACTTACCAAATCGAGCTTGCAACCTTTGATAGCCTTGATTTCGACCACTCCTTCTGAGATAATTTGCGTGATAACATAAGGTCCCTTCCAAGAACTGCTCTGTTTGGGGTTGGGAGGTTTCCATGCCACCTCGTCTCCTACCCCAAACTCAATATTTTTCTCTATGGTTTCTTGGAGACTTTCAGGTTCTGGCTTCTTGGTTACTGCTCTGATTGGATATAGTTCCTTTGACTTCTTTTTCCTTTTCTTTCCCGAAACATAGAATGTTTCAACGTTATCTTTAATACTAAGAGTCACGGTTCCTTCATTCACATTCACTATAGTATCGCTGGTGGCTAGCAATGGACGCCCAAGAATGAATGGGACGTTCTTATCTGCTTTGTAGTCAAGAATAATAAAGTCTGTTGGAATAACAAGGTTACCTACTTGAACGAGTACATCCTCTATTACTCCCCACGGCTTAACTGTAGAGTGATCCGCAAGTTGTAAGACTACGGATATCGGTTTCACTTCACTAATACCAATCTTCTTGAATACACTTTTGGGCATGATATTCACACTTGCCCCTAAATCACACATGGCTTTTCCATGAAATATACCACATATTTTGATTGGGAGATTGAAACTTCCCGGATCTTTACGCTTCGGTGGTAATCTTTGTTGAACTCGTGCTGATACCCCTTCGTTGATTGCTACAGACTTGGCTCTTGTGAATCTTTTCTTATTGGAGAGTGCCTCCAAAAAGAATCGATCATAGTTTCTCCTTCCTTCCATAGCTTCGAGTAAAGGGACGTTAATTTTCACTTGTTTTAACTCCTCTATACACTTCTGATGTTGCTCCGTGGGATAGTGGCAATGTATGGGTGTTTGTCTTGCTCTACTTCTCTCTTCAATTCTTGGTTCGTCAACCACTCTAGGCTTCCTAATCTTATCATGTTCAACTTCCTCAACCCAATCTTCAACAATTATCTCATCTAAGTTCATCCGACTTACGTTTGACTTGTTTGCTTCGGTGATTATCTCACCGTGTTCTTTTATCTTTTGAGCTTGAAGACTAATAGTCTTAACCTTGTCGTCAATGTATTGGATCTTCTTCATGTTAGTAGTTGTATCTTGGGTCAATCGTAGGAGTTGACTTTGCAT
Source organism: Nemophila menziesii (assembly GCA_029959085.1). Classification (NCBI taxonomy): domain Eukaryota; kingdom Viridiplantae; phylum Streptophyta; class Magnoliopsida; order Boraginales; family Hydrophyllaceae; genus Nemophila; species Nemophila menziesii. The sequence continues at coordinate 3,632,467 of JARWIR010000051.1, read as the reverse complement.
CTGTTCTATGATTGTAGTGAGCTGCATCACATTCTTCTCTAAAAGTTGATTATGTCGTTTAAGATCTTGATTCTGTTGTTGCAGGCTTTGCACTACTGATGCATCGATCTTTGATTCAAGTCTGCTCATATTTTCCTTTGAGAAGTTGATGAATTGACTAATAGTCTCTTTTAACTCAGTAATCTCTTCTTGAGGACGTGATTGAGCTTGACTTACATTATGCACAGTATAGCTCGGTGGTTGATCAGCTTGATTTTCATAGGCTTGCTCTTGTAGGTATAACTGTTGAGGAGGCTTTGGGATGCTTTCCTTAACAGTTATAGCGAGTTGTTGTATTTGATCTTGCAAGCTTGAAATCCTCGCATCTTCTTCGTCGTTAGTGGTAGGAGTTTTTCCTTGTGGCCAACTCATGTTGTTCTCAATGATTGTTTCCATACCACTTTTTGCTTCTTTTGGATCCATAGAGACAAAATTTCCACGACCCATATTATCTGCTCTCAGCCTTGACTCTCTATCGAGTCCATTATAGAACATGGATAATTGTAATTGTGGCGTGTATCCATGTAGTGGACATCTTGCCAACATCTTTTGAAATCTCGTCCATGCTTCACCAACACTCTCTCCGGCTTCTTGTAAGAAATTTGTAGGCTCCAATAGTTCCTTCACTCGCATACTCGTAGGATAAAATTTATCAAGGAATCTTTCTTGAAGCTTGTCCCAATCAGTTATTAGCTCGGGAGGTTGATCATCGAACCAATCGCGTGCTTTCCCGGTCAAGAAAAATTGAAACATTAAATAATACATCTGTTCTTGCGTAACACCTTCGTTAATGTAGGCATCACAAAATTGCATGAATTTTTGAACAGATCTGACCGGATCTTGATTTGTATCACCATTAAACTTCCCATAGCTCGCGAATTGATTAATTAAATCAGGATCAGGCTTGAATCTAACGGCTTGGATAGTTGGGACGCGAATCCCAATGCGTTGAACTCGAAATTTACTAGGTAATCCTAGCTCTAACCGTTGATTATCCATCTAAAATCCTGAGAAAGACTAAAACAAAAAGAAAGCGTAAAACTGAAAACAAATAAAATCTTCTACACTAAATAAACACAAAATAGATTTAACTTAAAGATAAATCCCCGGCAGCGGCGCCAAAAACTTGGTGGGGGGCAAAGGTGTGATAAATAAATAGATAAATAAGAATAATAATAAAGAGCACACACCCTTGAGAACCACGGAACTCAGTGCAAGTATCACAGATCGTTTGCAAGTTTTAATGATAAGTCAAGTTCGTTCGCAGGGATTGTATCCGTTAGATCTACTTATATTTAACAAGCGTAGATGAATTTAGATGTTTTAAATAAAAATATAAAAAGATGAAATAACAATCTACGCAATTAAATAATTAAAACAAATAACTAAATATGAATGTAAGTCAAATAGATTAGGATTACTAATATGAGTCTATTACTAAATCGTTATTCTAACCTGTCACAGATTAAGCATTATATATTAACCAGGATTCTAAATTCTACCTAGCCTTCTAGGATTAGGAGCAACCTCTCCACTACTAGGGATTCCTAAGTAATGATTGGTGATTAAATCAAACCTTAATGGCTATCTAGTTAGGCAAGGGATCAATACTAGACGATTATGTGGTGTTGTCAATAACTAAGAATAATCCCAAGATTGGCCAAATCTAAGGTGTAACAATAAGTCAAAACACATAATAACAATATACGCCAAGCTCAATCAATTAAAATAACAAATAGTATTTATGAATGTAGACAAAATAATAATCCAACAATTAAAAGTAAAACTTACAGAATAAAAGCTTAGAAATATGGTTGAGAATAGATCTATAGCTAATTACTCTAAATATAGAGAAGGTGAGATGTAGAAGAGGAGTATGTCAGTCTCCAATCTTCTTCTTCTTGTCTTCCTCTACAGGTCAGCTTGCTTCTTGAATGAATAGCTTGATTCTAAGGATGAATATTAATGTAAAGGACTAAGCTATTGTTTATAATTTAAGCTAATGTTTAGAACTGAGCAAGGACATGTTTACAATGGTATAAGGGTGTATTTATAGGTATTTAGGAAGACCTAATTCGTTTTCTTGAAGGAGAAGTAAGTAGTGGACTCCAAGCCCAACTCAAATTCGTAACCCTAAAAACATGAAATCAGGTCCGATCTTCTTTTGGCTCTAACAGCTTCAATATTCACCCGTTTGACGCGTATGAGTACACCAAATTCATCGTCTCGGAAAGATATTCAACTTTGCTCTTGACCGTTTCTCCAAATTCCACACCGTTTTTGAGATATAAGCTGATTTGTGGTCGTAGGTGCAGAAATTCAGGATTAAGGTTGCTTTTCCTTTTCCATATTTTTAGCTTTTGTTTCCTTATCTCCAATTACCATGCTTATCTCTTTCCATATATTGTAGTATTTGACTTGGACTCTAATTAATCTCCATAATTATCTTTAAAGCTTTACACTAAATAAATAATTAAACCCAATATGCTCTAAAAATATTATCTTACTAAATCAAGACTCAAAATAGGAAAGTGTAGCATTTCTCAAGAAAATCGACTATAATGACTTCTAAATCACTAAAAATGATGTCTCATCCTAATATAAATCTATCACAAATGAGGAGACATCACTCTCTCCTCACTAGCCATCAACGAATCGCCCTAGAGCTTGAGTTACTCTCATAAAACGTTTCTCACTCAACCCAATGAATTCCTTGATGCACAATTTAGCATCCCCAATAACCCAATTAAAGCATAAGATGTTCACATAAAAATTCCACTTTGCCGGTCCGAATATATATATTTTCTTCTTTTCAAATCAAATTTTTTCTATAGTTATGACTCTCTTTTAATGTTGAGATATCACGCTAATTTTCTCATATATATATTTTTTCTTTTAATGCCCTTGTTGGCAAATTTAGCTCGTAGCTTCTTTTTCATTCACTATTACCCCGGCAAAGGGTTACAATAAAAATCTGCGAATCATCATCAGTATAAAGAATAGAGCACAATTAATAAGCTCAAAAATCCCATCCCAATAACAATTCCCATAATGGTGGACCCACCACCCCAAACTCAAGCTCTAAAACAACTGTCTATGTATCGCGATTTGAGTGCGGGTCATATGGAAAAGTCCTATAATCTAAAGGGATATGGCTTATAACGTGTTTCAATAAAAAGCTTTAGAAAGGCTAGAAGGGGCTGAGAAGGATATAACATATAAAATCAAAATAACAAGGTGAGAAGGTATAAAAAGGCTTTAAATATGAAAGAACCGCCTTAATCACTTTCTACACTATGCAATTTCGTTATTTTCTTACCTTTAGCACTTACATCAAATGGTTTTGTCACTAGCTTGGATCTCACGGCCTACACACTTCTCAAGGTTCCCTGAGATTGAACATACTTTCTATCGCATTGCTCACTAATCTTTTCTTTACTATCAACATGTGTTTTCCTGCAAATACTCAAAGCATACAAATAAAATAGCTCATAAACATATTGCTTACTATTATCAATTCATTGAGCTTATGCTTTCAAGCTATTAAACACACCCTACATCTAATTCCCATGTATCAAAAATTTTAATTTCTACCTAAAAACAGAAAAATGGAGATGAGAGACAACGAATCCCACACCCCCAACTCAAAAATGAGTCGTGTCCCCACGACTCGAAAAAGACTCTAAACAGAAATTAAAATTAGCAGATAAAAGCATTTACAGAAATGGTAAGGAAGAAAGAGAACATACTCTCGAGGCTATTGCCTCGCATCATTGATATCCAAGGTAGGATTTGCTCGATCCTTCGTTAATTGCTCAAGGAGTTTCATGATGTGCACTTGATTAGCGTTGATTTGTGCCACATCATTGACTAAGGAAGTTTGAGCTGCATCGAATTTTGTTAAACGCTCCTCCATCTTCTCTTGCCAATTTTGCTCCTTTTCTTCTTTCGAGACTTGCATAGAACCCGCTCTTCGAAAGATATCCTTGATCCAAGCATTATCAATATAACTCATCTTAAACTCGAGTTTCTCTTCTTCACCCAATGTAATATTCTCTTTTTGCACAAGACACGTGATCATAGTTGGAAATTTAACATTATAAACTGATTTAGTAGAGACCGAAAATCGCATCACCTCCTCATAGATCAACTGTGCCACATCTACTTCTTCTCCTCTCAAAAGACTCTAAACAGAAATTAAAATTAGCAGATAAAAGCATTTACAGAAATGGTAAGGAAGAAAGAGAACATACTCTCGAGGCTATTGCCTCGCATCATTGATATCCAAGGTAGGATTTGCTCGATCCTTCGTTAATTGCTCAAGGAGTTTCATGATGTGTACTTGATTAGCGTTGATTTGTGCCACATCATTGACTAAGGAAGTTTGAGCTGCATCGAATTTTGTTAAACGCTCCTCCATCTTCTCTTGCCAATTTTGCTCCTTTTCTTCTTTCGAGACTTGCATAGAACCCGCTCTTCGAAAGATATCCTTGATCCAAGCATTATCAATATAACTCGTCTTAAACTCGAGTTTCTCTTCTTCACCCAATGTAATATTCTCTTTTCGCACAAGACACGTGATCATAGTTGGAAATTTAACATTATAAACTGATTTAGTAGAGACCGAAAATCGCATCACCTCCTCATAGATCAACTGTGCCACATCTACTTCTTCTCCTCTCAAAATACAATCCAAAAGTAGAGCGTTCTTCATAGTCACATTCAAAGTTCGTGTGTTTCCAAAGACATTAGGAATAAGGAAATTGTGCCAAATTCTCGCATCCGATTGATGATATTTGTAAGGCCAAGGTGCCTTCAATTCTCCCTTATGTGATTGCACTTTCTCCTTGTCTAATACATTCTCAAAAAGTAATTCCTCATCAAATATTTTTCGTTTAGCAACCGCTTTATCAAACTTGCAATAACTTTTCAATTTCTTAAACTTGAAGTGGTTCTAATCTCCTCAACAGTGAAAGGAACTAGCTTTCCTCTAATCGAAACACAACCTTTACTATCTCGGCTAAAGAGGCCTAAATAGAATTCCAACACTAACTCGTGACATAATTCAGAACGTCTTACCATGAACGTAGACCAACCCAATTTCACACCAAGCTCTAAGAATCTCTTGTATTCTCCTGTACCAACTTCTTCCTTGAATACTTTCTCATAAGCAAAAGGTAGTTCTTTTAATTGTTTTTCTGCAGAAGCTTTCAGGGCCCTTGAAGCTTCCTCTTTCTCCTTGGGTGTAGGACCTTGTGGAAGTTTTGTTTTCTCCTTTGCATAAAAGTAAAGCTTTTTACCATTACGATTAAACAAAGGTATCGCACCTTCATCTTCAACATCGTCTTTACCCTTTGATTTAGAACTAGAACCCTTGTTATTTGATTTCTTCTTGATCGGATCCAATACCTTGCTTTTCTTCACCTCCCTCTTGTTAGCTAATATTGTTGTTCGATTAGTCATCTTCAATTAACCCCCAACTCAAAGCTTTAACAACTCTTGAAATTTGAACTTGTGAATTTTTGGTTGAACAAGCTTGATTTGGTTTAGGAAAGATGAATTGATGATGAATCTCTATGTGGGTGAGGTGGATTCTTGATGTATTAGCTTGGATTTAAGAAATTGTAGGATGAATTTTGAAAATTTGAGCTCTTGATTCTTCAATTTAATGTGTTTGGTGAGGATTGGTTGCTTGAGTCTCCTTTGTAATGAGGTGGAGAGAAGATTTGATGTGTTTTTCTTGATGATTGGGTAGTGTTTTGATGATTGGTGAAGGTTTTTATGAGCTTCAATAGAGTTGGGAGAGTTATGGAGAAGAAATAGAGGCTTGAGGTTTAGTAAATTCGGAATAATGAGCATTACTCCTCTTTTATAAGCTTGAAACCCGTTTTTCTCTCTCCAGGCGGCGACATGCGATGCACCGCGCATATGGTGCGGTATACCGCAGTATCTGATGCTCCAAAAAATTTCGCCTCATCAAAATACCCGCGGTACATACCCGTGGCACGGGTTTTGGACCTGCGGCATAGGGTGCGGTGCAGGGTCCGGTATACCGCACGGGTCGATGGAATTTTTTCTCGTCTCGGTATAAAACCCGTGGCATCTACCCGTGGTACGGGTTTTCCTCCCCTGCGGTACACCGCGGCTGAGGTCCGGTATACCGCACAGCTGGTCTGAATTCTCCGAAAAATTTGTTCTACTTCCCTAACTCGATTAAGTGATATAAGGGTGTATTTATAGGTGTTTAGAAGACCTAATTCGTTTTCTTGAGGGAGAGGTTAAGTAATGGACTCCAAGCCCAACTCAAATTCGTATGGGAATAAAGATAAATTCTGCTGACTTGTCTTGACCATATCTTCTTCGTTATTGGTCGGTTTTTGCTCCACAATATACCAAAAGAATCCTCGCAGAATTATCTACGTCCCTATGAAAGGAATCTTCCAAAATCGGCTTCCTTTTGGAGTTATCACCACTTCTTTAGGCGTAGCTGCAGAAATTCAGATTTAGGCAGCTTTTCCTTTTCCATAATTTTAGCTTTTGTTTCCTTATCTCCAATTATCATGCTAATCTCTTTCCATATCTTGTAGTCTTTGACTTGGACTTTAATTAATCTCCACAATTATCTTTAAAGCTACACACTAATTAAACAATTAAACCCAATATGCTCTAAAAACATTATTTTACTAAATCAAGACTCAAAATTGGAAAGTGCACTATTTCTCAAGAAAATCGACTATTATGACTTCTAAATCACTAAAAAATAATGTCTCATCCTAATATAAATCTATCACAAATGAGGAGACATCAGAGGGTCATATAGGAAAGCCCTAAAATCTAAGGGGTATGGCTTGTATTGTGGCTAATAAAAGGCTTAGAAATGCAAGAGAGTACTGAGACAGAAAATATAACAATAATAATTGGACAGTAAGCTAAAAGGCACAAGGGCTAAACAAAGAACCTCCTTGATCATTTTCTATCTTATACAATTTAGTTACTTTCTCACTTCTAGCACGTTCATTAATATGTTTATTGACTAGTTTGGATCTCACTTTCTGCATACCACTCATTCTCCCTAAGATCAAACTTACTTCTACTGCCTAGATCTGTTGTAGAGAGAAGTTAAGAAGATGCAAATACCGAACATTTTAATTTAAGCATATGCATGACGCCTATGTGCACCAGCTAGGAGTTAGAGAAGACAAAGACCAGACATCTAGAATGAAGACATCAGGTACCCGATACACTTTATCGTCAAATTTGAAGACTCGACTCGAAGTGCATGAACGAGTATATATAATGGAAGGTATCCTAGAGATAAGCGATAATGGTTAGAAAGGACATAAATAGAGTTGTTAGTGTACTATTTGTCAAGGAGCCATTTAAGCAACTTCACCATGATTTGGACAAAGAACCAGGCATCCGTACGTACAAATAACCAATTAGAAGGTGACACTAGTACACGGACGTTGGAAGATTTTTTACTATAAATAGAAAGCATTGAGGACTTTCAAAAGTGGCTCTTTTCTACACAAATTCAAAGTTTCTCAAAGATATCTTTAAAGAGAGTCCTAAATCAATAACCATTGTAAATCCATACATATTTATTTGTATTTTCTAGCTCAAACACTTGTATTTATCAACTAATTAAGGATCTTAGAGGCTAGGCTAGGTAGATTAGGTTTAATCATAAATCCTAGGGTTTTCTCTTGGTCTAGTGAAGAGATTGTTCTTCCATAGACTAGACAAGGTGGGTAAGAGCGTGTGTAGTGTGGACACAAATCTTGAAGGTTTCACGGAGTATGAAGCAGTAGATTGAGAGTGGAGATTGTCTACTCGTTCTTGTGTGCAGTACACAAGGTGAAGGCTTCATGGGCTTGTGAAGTGGTATATCAGAAGTGAAGATTTTCCACTTGGTTTGCTAGTGTTGGTGATAAAACTAGTGGATTCCATAAAAGGCGATTTAGAAGAAGTTGTAAGGTGCTCTCTCTCTCTATACCTACTTTCTCTCTGCCTGCTCTCTCTCTCTCTCTCTCTCTCTCTCTCTCTCTCTCTCTCTCTCTCTCTCTCTCTCTCTCTCTCTCTCTCTCTCTCTCTCTCTCTCTCTCTCTCTCTCTCTCTCTCTCTCTCTCTCTCTCTCTCTCTCTCTCTTACCCATGCAAGGAAACTTCCTCACTCTTTCCGGCGACCTTCCTTACCCACTCGCCGCCGCCGAAGTTTGCCTACGTTTTTGAGGTGATGAAGAGGCGAATATGTTTGCTGCCTTGGAGCCTGGTTCGTCGCCTTGGTTCCAGTCTCGAGCAGCCATGAAGCTCGCCGGAGAAGACAAAAATATAGGAGAAGGAGGCTTCGTGTGAGCTTGTTGACGGAAGCACGGTGAGCTCACGAAGGAGATGAGTATCGATTTCACTGCGATGGCCACAAACACGCGGAGCTCTCGTACCCCCGTAACCAACGGCCAGATCTACTCGTCTTCGTCTTCCTCTCTGATTTCAAGTCATGTCCAGATCTACTCGCCATAGCCTAGATGTCTTATCCAGCGGTTCATGAAGCATCACTGCTGCTCCAGAGAGAAGCCTACCGCGCCGAAAGAAGCCTGCTGCCGGAGAGAAGCTTGCTGCTCACGAACCTCAAGTCATGAGGCTTCGCTGCTTTTCGATCTACTTGGTGTTGTGTTGCTTTTTGATCGACCTCGCCAGATTTGTTCGCAGTGGCGGCGGATTTCCCTTGCTCGATGGAGAGGCTCTCTCGATTGAGAAGACGAGAGCCAGAATTTTTTTGTTTTGTAAGATCTGGTCAAACCAGATATTTTAGTTAGTTTTTTTTTTTGAAACTTGATTAAGTTCAAGCTTTTTTTCCTTTTCTTTTGTTCATTAGCTGTTGTAGTTAGTTAGTTTATTTGTTCTGTTGTAATAATGTGTTGTAAAAGTGTTATTCTACTTTTTTTTTAATAATACTCTACTTTTTTTTAATAATACTCATCAATTTTTTTGAATACTCACCATTTTTTCATAGAATAATCATCTATTTTTATAGAGTATTCATCAATTTTTATAGAGTAGTCATCAATTTTTTCAAAACTCTAGATTTTTTCCGATACTCATTGTTTTTTTCGATACTCTGTGTTTTCCGGTGACATGTGGTCGGATGTCGGCGGTCGCCTGGTCGGTGGTCGGAGGCAGGTGGTCGGAGGTCGGAGGTAGGTGGATAATGGATAGAGATGAGCATGGCCATCACTTCTTTTGTCTTTTAGTGTTAGTAAGGGTATTTTAGTATTTGGTCATGTTTGAGATCTCTTTAAAAAAATTAAGATTCCCACTAGTTTCTATAGGCCAAAAATCTAGTCTCTAAAACCCTATAGGTCAAACACCCTTGAAAAAATCCACCTTCACTGATGTCTCCTCATTTGTGATAGATTTATGTTAAGATGAGACATCATTTTTAGTGATTTAGAAGTCTTTCTAATTGATTTTCTTGATAAATAGTGCACTTTCCTATTTTGAGTCTTGATTTAGTAAAATAATATTTTTATAGCATATTGGGTTTAATTATTTATTTAGTGTGAAGCTTTAAAGATAATTATGAAGATTAATTAGAGTCCAAGTCAAAGACTAAAAGATATAGAAAGAGATAAGCATGGTAATTGGAGATAAGGAAAGAAAAGCTAAAAACATGGAAAAGGAAAAACTGCCTTAATTCTGAATTTCTGCACCTACGACCACAAATCAGCTTATATCTCAAAATCGGTGTGGAATTTGGAGAAACGGTCAAGAACAAAGTTGGATATCTTTCCGAGACGATGAATTTCGACTACTCATACGCGTCAAACGGATGAGTATTGAAGCTGCTAGGACCAAAACAAAAACGGACCTGATTTCATGTTTTAGGGTTACGAATTTGAGTTGGGCTTGGAGTCCATTACTTACCTTCTCCTTCAAGAAAACGAATTAGGTCTTCTAAACACCTATAAATACACCCTTATATCACTTGTAAATCATCCTTGCCTCATAGTAATTAGTTCTTAAGGACTTATTCTTCAAAGTTATTGTAGAGAGCAAGATGATGTCTTTTATTATTTCTTTTAGTTTATTTCCTTCAGGTATGAACTAAACTTACCATAGCTTGGGTTTTGCATCATGTATAAACTATGAATTCTAATTTCTTTCTATCTAAGTTTCTTTGGGAATTTCATGTTTTAATCTGATGTTAGCTTCTTGCCTTTATATTTGTTTATGTGTTTTGATTTAATGACTGTTTTCCTTGCGCTGCGCAACGTTTAGGATTACCTTAATAGTAGTTAGATGATCACCTTAGTTGGGTGTCTAATTATTGAAACACCACATAACGTCTAGTGTCAATATTGGTCCTGACAACACTAATTCTAACTAGATAGTCATTAGGGTATAATTTAATCACTATCACCATGTATGGAAATTGATTGCTTAGGGCCTTGGTAGCGCTTGTAAACCCTATTTGAACCAGCCTCGTGGTGTGTCAGTATCCCCCTTAGTCTCTCTCAAGGTCTAAGGTATGGGAATTTAGAATCCTGACTAAATATCTAAGAGCTAATTATCTCCCTTAATTACTAGATTTGATTGAAAGAATTAGAAGGATTAGTGCATACTAGCAAAACCTAAGCTATATTTCTCATCTCATATTTCTTCGTATTTAATTTACTGTCTTTAATTTCCTTAGTTTAATTTAATTATTTCGAAATTTATTCCCTTTATTTTCTTGTTTTTTAATTAATTACTTCTTACTCGTTATTGCTACCCATTCGATTAACACATTAAGTCCCTGAGAACAAACTCAACTTATCATTAAAACTTGCATTCGTCCTGTAATACTTGTAGTACTGTGCCTGTCTAGGGTGAGAGTGCGTTGTTTTCTGACTTATATTTATCTTATTTTTATCACACCCTAGGCGACACCAAGTTTTTGGCGTCGCTGTCGGGGACTTGTGTCTCGTTAGCGTGTGGGTTATCCATTTCGAGTAGTAGTTTTTAGTTAATTTTTTTCAGCATTTAGTTTTTGTTTTTCCGGATTTACGCTTGTGGTTTGCTTTAGTCTTTTTCAGGTTTCACAGTGTTTAATTCTTGGACTCCGTTACTGGAGCCTGAGAGGAGCTTTAGATCTTATAATAAACGTGTTCGTGAGGAAAGAGCCTTAAGAAGAGCTATGGCAGGCGTACAAGATCTGTTAGATCCACAACTTCTAATCCCACCTGGATGATTACCATACTTTGCACCAGGAGGACCACCGCCACTTATCCCACCTGGTGTACAACAACAAGGACAACAACAAGGACAACATCCATTAGGAAGAGGTAACGAGCAAAAAATGTTAATCAGAACCGAGTTGAACAAGACCTTCCTGGCCTCCGAGTTCCGTTTCATGTTCAACCGATAGGTTACCGTCCTCCGGAGATCCAAAACATCAAATTTCGACCCGATCCGGGTATGCTCATTCAGTTTCAAAGTTTTGGACTCTACAGTGGTACATCAATTCAAGATCCGGTAATAGCGATTCAGAAGTTTATGCAAATTTGTGATGCTTATGTTACTCCAGGCATTACACGCGAGCAAATGTATTGTCATATGGTTTCGTTCTTTCTGACCGGTAGAGCTGGTGAGTGGCTAGATAGGCAACCACCAGGGACAATTAATTCATGGACAAAACTTCAAGCCGCTTTCTTTAACCGTTTTTATCCAAAGAGCATGAGACTCAAAGACCAAAGCGAGCTTGCAAAGTTTTGTCAAGAAGATGGAGAAGCAGTAGGAGAAGCATGGATAAGGTTTCAACAGAAGTTAGCTAGATGTCCGCTCCATGGTTATACCCCCTCTCTACAGTTAGCTATATTTTATGAAGGTATCAACGAAGCAGGTAGACTGAAGGTGGATAACATTGGGAAAGGGAATTTCGTGTCCATGGATCCTGCTGAAGCTACCGAGGTTTTGGAAAATATTATTGAACAAGAAAGGAGTTGGCCATCTTCACGAGCTCCTGTTACAAAGACCCGAGGTACGCTTCGTTTAGACGCAGAAACTGCAAACTCAGCTCAAATATCCGCATTAGAAAATCAAATCAAAGAACTTAAGCTAGAGATGCAGAGAAATTTAGCCGCATCAAATGTAGTGCAAGAAGCACAAGGTTGTCAACAATGTGGGGTTAATAATCATACTTGGGAAGAGTGCGAAGGAAATCCACAATCTGTCTACTTCATATCCAACCTAGGAGGTTATCAATTTGGTAACCGAAACCATCCGGGTATGCAGTATTCAAATCCTCAGGGGCCCGCTAATCCTGGTCATTATCAACCACGCCCCCAGAACAACTTTTTCCAACCAAGAGGTCAGTATCAAAATCAATATCAGAATAGACCTGCTCCCCCACAACAACCTGTTCAAGATGCCTATGTCGATTCATTAGATCAGAAAGCCTTACCACAGTATCCTCAAGAGGGAACTATGGATAATCAACAATTAGCAAAAGTCTTGGACCGTTTGACCACGACTATGAACACTCAGGGCGAAAAGATAAGAGGACAAGATGCCGCAATTCAGATTTTAGGTACTCAAATAGAACAAATGAACAAGGTTCTAACAAATATTATGGAACAAAAAGAATTGAAGGCTATTGAAGGAGGTGATGACAATGTTGGGTTCGAAGCTTGTAAGGCTATTTGCCTTGACATTGAAGAAGAAAATAAGGAAGTACCACATGCTGCCGTTAGTGCCGTGGAGGTTCCGAGTACCGAAGAAGAACCAACCAAGTCTAGCCCCGTGGAATCTAACTGTTCTGAGAGTGATGTGGAGGACGATTCAGAGAAATCCGAATTTATAAAGCTTCAGAAGGATATGCAAGAGGATAGATCGGTTATGGAGTTTCAAGCTGAGCTGGCTAAAGAGAAATAAGAAAAAGCCTCAAAGGAGGAACCAAGAGTTGAAGTTGAAGTTGCACCTACTGTGCAAAAAGAGAAAGAAGAAGAGAAGGTGGAATCGCCGCCTGTTGTTCAAACAGTGTCGTCAACTATTCCTGATACCAATCCAAGGGATGACACTGAACTCAAGACATTTGTAGAGGCTTACACTCCTGGAAATATCAACGCCCAAATGCTTGAGATCGCGAAGAAAGGGCTTACACCGCAACAAGTTTTTACGCAAGTTGTTCCTGAGAAAGAAGCTAGTGTAGAAGCCCCAAGAGAGAACCTGAGAGTCTCAAGAAGAAGTGAAAGAGAGTTACCAACGAAGCTCAAAGATCCGGGAAGTTTTGACTTTCCTATTCAAATAAATGGTATGCTCAAGGTGAAAGCTATGTACGATGTGGGTCCCGGTGTGAATCTTATGCCTAAGTCCGTGTTCGAGAGACTTGGACTTCAGAAATCAGAGAAAGCTCCAGTGAAGTTGCAGTTTGCTGACAACTCAGTTACCAAGACATGGGGAACAGTGGAGGACGTCTTAGTCCGAGCAGGTAGTATCACCATCCCTACTGACTTTGTTATACTTGAGTTTGATGCAGATAAGCAGGTTCCAATCATACTTGGACGGCCTTTCATGGTCACAAGTCAAAGTGTCATCAACTTCCAAGAAGGGACCATTACCATTCATTCTAAGAACGTATCCGAGACCTTCTATGTCTTGGGTAAGAAACCGAGGAAGTTAGATCCCACCGTTCATGTCATCCACAACCTTTCATATCACAAAGTCCCTCCAGAGAAGATCCACTTTAAACCTGTGGATACTGAGCCAAACATTGAGTTTGGGGTTGGCCATGAAGTTCTATGGAAAGCTAACAAACGCGAAAATAGGCCACGTAGTTTCAAAGACTCGTGGATGGGATCATTCATTGTCACTAAGGTTGTTTCAGTCAAGGTGATAGAAATCCGACCCAAGAAGGGGATCAAGCGCAGATTAGTTGACGTTCATAGCCTAACTCGTTGTTGGGGAGGCTATATTCGCAAATCTTGATAGAGGTAACTCGTCTAACTTTAAAAGACGTTAAATAAAAGTGTTGTACGGGAGACAACCCGCAGTTTTTATGTTTTTATGCTTTTTACGTTTTTAGTTTGTGTTTAGTTTAGTTGTTTTTAGTTGATATTGCATATTTGAGAAAGGTATTAGTGTTTTTGATGCTTAGGTATTGGAGAAATCGAGTTCGGGAGGAGAAACAAAATTTTACAGAAAATTCAGAATGCCTCTGCGGTACACCGCTGAGCAGAAAACATGTGCCCACGGGGTAAAGATTCGGGTTTTTGGCCGAGAAAAAAAAAATCAGAGCTTCAGGTCCGGTACACCGGACCACAGCTCCGGTACACCGCAGGATCAAAAACCCGTGACCACGGGTAAAGGACACGCGTTTTTTGTCGAACATCAAAATTTCGAAGAGCAGAAGCTGCGGTACACCGCGCCTCAGTTCCGGTACACCGCACCGCGCCGCTGGAGAGAGAATTAATTTCGTTTTTAGGTTATAAAAGAAGGAGATTGGTATTATTCCGAAATTATTAATCCTTAAGCCTCTCTTTCTTCTCCAAACCTCTCCCAACTCCATCAAAGCTCATTCAAAGCTTCCCCAAACATCAAAACACTACCTAATCATCATACAAACACATCAAAGCTTCTCTACACATCATTACAAAGGAGATTCGAACACCCAATTCTCACCAAACACATTAGATTGAAGAATCAAAAGCTTAAATTTTCAAAATTCATGCTACAATTTCTTAAATCCATACCAATCCATCAAAAATTCATCTTACCCACATAGAGATTCATCATCATTTCACCTTTCCTAGACCAAATCAATCTTGTTCAACCAATAATTCAAAAGTTCAAATTTCAAGAGTTGTTAAAGCTTTGAGTTGGGGGTCAATTGAGATGACTAAGAGAACAGAAATATTATCTAACAAGAGGGAGGTGAATAAAAGAAAGGTATTGGGTTCAATTGAGAAGAAATCAAATAACAAAGCTTCTAGTTCCAAGGCTAAGGGTAAAATCGATGTTGAAGAAGAAAATAAGCTAGCTATGATTAATTCTATGGGAAAAAGGATTTACCTTAATTCCAAGGAGAAAACACAACCTCTTCCCTTCAAAGATCCTACACCCATGGATAAAGAGAAAGCTTCAAAGGCCTTGAAAGCTTATCTAGAAAAACAATTAAAGGAACTACCTTTTGCTTATGAGAAAGTATATGCTGAAGAAGTTGGTACAGGAGAATATAAGAGATACTTGGAGCTTGGTGAAAAATTGGGTTGGTCTACGTTCATGGTAAGACGTTCTGAATTATGTCATGAGTTAGTTTTAGAATTCTATTTAGGCCTCTTTAGCCGAGATAGTAAAGGTTGTGTTCCGATTAGAGGAAAGTTAGTTCCTTTCACAGTTAATGAGATTAGAAACCACTTCAAGTTTAAGAAATTAATTGGATATTGCAAGTATAGTGAAGCGGTTGCTAAAAGAAAAATATTTGATGAGGGATTACTTTTTGAGCATGTTTTAGACAGGGAAAAAGTGCGATCACATAAGGGAGAATTGAAGGCACCTTGGCCTTACAAATATCTTCAACCGGATGCGAGAGTTTGGCACAATTTCCTTATTCCTAATGTCTTTGGAACACGAACTTTGGATGTGACTAAAAAGAACGCTCTACTTTTGGATTGTATTTTGAGAGGAGAAGAAGTGGATGTGGCACAGTTGATCTTTGAGGAGGTGATGCGATTTTCGGTCTCTCTTAAATCGGTTTATAATGTTAAATTTCCTACTATGATCACGTGTCTTGTGCAAAAAGCGAATGTTATATTGGGTGAAGAAGAGAAACTCGAATTTAAGAGAGTTATATTGATAATGCTTGGATCATGAAAGTCTTGAGAGGAGCGGTTTCTACGCAAGTCTCAAAAGAAGAAAAGGAGCAAAGTTGGCAAGAAAAGATGGAGGAGCGTTTAAACAATTTCGAAGCAGCTCAAAGTTCCTTAGCCAATGATATGGCACAAATCAAAGCCAATCAAGTGCGCATCATGACACTCCTTGAGAAATTAAAGAAAGATCAAGCAAATCCTACCTTGGATGTCGATAATGCGAGGCAATAGCCTCGAGAGTATGTTCTCTTTCTTCCTTACCATTTCTGTAAATGCTTTTATCTGCTAATTTTAATTTCAGTTTCGAGTCTTTTTCGAGTCGTGGGGACACGGCTCATTTTTGAGTTGGGGGTGTGGGGATTCGTTGTCTCTCATCTCTATTTTTTTGTTTTTAGGTAGATATTAAAATTTTTGATACATGGGAATTAGATGTAGAGTGTGTTTAATAGCTTGAAAGCATAAGCTCAGTAAATTGATGATAGTAAGTAGTATGCTTATGAGCTATGTTATTTGTATGCTTTGAGTATTTGCATAAAAACACACATTGATAGTAAAGAAAATATTAGTGAGCAATGCGGTAGAAAGTATGTTCGATCTCAGGGAGCCTTGAGAAGTGTGTAGGCCATGAGATCCAATCTAGTTGACAAACCCATTTGATGCAAGTGCTAAAGGTAAGAAAATAACGAAATTACATGGTGTAGAAAATGATTAAGGCAGTTCTTTCATATTGAAGCCACTTGAAGCCTTTTTATACCTTCTCACCTTGTTATTTGATTTTATATGCTATATCCCTCTCAGCCCCTTCTAGCCTTTCTAAAGCTTTTTATTCAGCCACGTTATAAGCCTTATCCCTTTTAGATTTTAGGACTTTTCCATATGACCCGCACTCGAATCACGATGCATAGACAATTGTTTTAGAGCTTGAGTTTGGGGTGGTGGGTCCACCATTATGGGAATTGTTATTGGGATGGGATTTTTGAGCTTATTAATTGTGCTTTGTTCTGTATATTGATGATGATTCACAAGATTATAATGTAACCCTTTGCCGGGGTAATAGTGAATGAAAAAGAAGCTACGAGCTAAATTTGCCAACAAGGGCATAAAAAGAAAAGAAAAAAATATATATATGAAAAATAGCGTGATATCTCAACATTAAAAGAGAGTCATAGCTGAAAAAATTGATTTGAAAAGAAAATATATATATTCGGACCGGCAAAGTGGAATTTTTAAGTTAACATCTTATGCTTTAATTGGGTTACTGAGGATGCTAAATTGTTCATCAAAGAATTCATTGGGTTGAGTGAGAAACGTTTTATGAGAGTAACTCAAGCTCTAGGGCGATTCGTTGATGGCTAGTGAGGAGAGAGCCAAAAGCTCACTCTAAATTATCCAAATATACCATCATACCGTCCCTAAGCCTAAATTACAACCTTAAAGACCTTTTGATTCTTTGCTATGTAATCAAGAAGTGATTGATCCATTAGAGAGTAGTGAAGTGGATCTTTGGATACTAGTGAAGTTTGATGAACAATCTATAGGTTCCTTGGGGAACTGGGTAAAGTCCCAATCCTTCTTACATTGCGAAACTAATCTGATCTTGAATTCAAACCGTGTTAACTATGGATATGAGAAGTGTACAGGTATGTAGTTTATGAATATTATTGCATGAAATTTTCTGAGTAATTGCTTTATGTCTATTCTATATACTCTGCCATGTTCTTCCCATTGTGTTAAAATTACCTAGGTGTGTATTTATAGACTTCCCTTTGTTTTATCTTCATTGTATCGGGACGATACAACTTTGAGTTGGGGGTCTTGATGTCTCCTCATTTGTGATAGATTTATGTTAAGATGAGACATCATTTTTAGTGATTTAGAAGTCTTTCTAATTAATTTTCATGAGAAATAGTGCACTTTCATATTTTGAGTCTTGATTTAGTAAAATAATATTTTTAGAGCATATTGGGTTTAATTATTTATTTAGTGTGAAGCTTTAAAGATAATTATGGAGATTAATTAGAGTCCAAGTCAAAGACTAAAAGATATGGAAAGAGATAAGCATGGTAATTGGAGATAAGGAAAGAAAAACTAATAACATGGAAAAGGAAAAGCTGCCTTAATTCTGAATTTCTGCACCTACGACCACAAATTAGCTTATATCTCAAAATCGGTGTTGAATTTGGAGAAATGGTCAAGAGCAAAGTTGGATATCTTTCCGAGACGATGAATTTCGACTACTCATACACGTCAAATGGATGAGTACTGAAACTGCTAGGACCAAAACAAAAACGGGCCTGATTTCATATTTTAGGGTTACGAATTTGAGTTGGGCTTGGAGTCCATTACTTACCTTCTCCTTCAAGAAAACGAATTAGGTCTTCTAAACACCTATAAATACACCCTTATATCACTTGTAAATCATCCTTGCCTCATAGTAATTAGTTCTTAAGGTTTTATTCTTCAAAGTTATTGTAGAGAGCAAGATGATGTCTTTTATTATATCTTTTAGTTTATTTCCTTCAGGTATAAACTAAACTTCTCATAGCTTGGGTTTTGCATCATGTATAAACTATGAATTCTAATTTCTTTCTATCTAAGTTTCTTTGGGAATTTCATGTTTTAATCTGATATTAGCTTCTTACCTTTATATTTGTTTATGTGTTTTGATTTAATGAATGTTTTCCTTGCGGTGCGCAACGTTTAGGATTACCTTAATAGTAGTTAGATGATCACCTTAGATGGGTGTCTAATTATTGAAACACCACATAACGTCTAGTGTCGATATTGGTCATGACAACACTAATTCTAACTAGATAGTCATTAGGGTATAATTTAATCACTATCACCATGTATGGAAATTGATTGCTTAGGGCCTTGGTAGCGCTTGTAAACCCTATTTGAACCAGCCTCGTGGTGTGTCCGTAGCCCCCTTAGTCGCTCTCAAGGTCTAAGGTATGGGAATTTAGAATCCTGACTAAATATCTAAGAGCTAATTATCTCCCTTAATTACTAGATTTGATTGAAAGAATTAGAAGGATTAGTGCATACTAGCAAAACCTAAGCTATATTTCTCATCTCATATTTCTTCGTATTTAATTTACTGTCTTTGATTTCCTTAGTTTAATTTAATTATTTCGAAATTTATTCCCTTTATTTTCTTGTCTTTTAATTAATTACTTCTTACTCGTTATTGCTACCCATTCGCTTAACACACTAAGTCCCTGAGAACAAACTCAAATTATCATTAAAACTTGCATTCGTCCTGTAATACTTGCAGTATTGTGCCTGTCTAGGGTGAGAGTGCGTTGTTTTATGACTTATATTTATCTTATTTTTATCACACCCTAGGCGACACCATTCACTTTTCTCACTTTTTATAATCTTGTTTTATCGTACATCTAACTAAAATTGTTATTATTATCTATAATATTTTTAGTAATTAGGTAGAAATGTACTATATAAATTTGGATAATATTATATATAATTTTAATATGAATTATATCTACTAACAAATTCAATATTAATTAATACAGGTTGATGATAATACTTCTTTAATATT
This sequence comes from Nemophila menziesii, assembly GCA_029959085.1. Classification (NCBI taxonomy): domain Eukaryota; kingdom Viridiplantae; phylum Streptophyta; class Magnoliopsida; order Boraginales; family Hydrophyllaceae; genus Nemophila; species Nemophila menziesii. Next base: position 3,613,025 of record JARWIR010000051.1, on the reverse strand, counting down.
GATATAAATTATATTCATATTTATATTTTTTATTCAATCTACATGTAAAGTTATTTAGGAGAATAATATATTATTAAAAGATACTAAATAATTTTGTAATATTATATTAGTTATATGTAAGATTTACTAAATTATTATTTTGAGACAAATATAACTTTTTATTTATGTAAGAATAATATGTGATGTTTGAAAATAATTTACTTTTTATATATCACCCAATAAGTAAAAATTAAAATGTTAAAAATATATTAAAGGCATTGTTAATGAACCTTCACGAATATCAACCCCCTTAACTTGATTTTTTTAGACCTGTCATTGATTCGATTTATTATTTTTCATTTTATTATTCACCTAAATAAAATCTCTTTTACAACCCTTATCATATTACATCGGTTTTTGTATATTTTTACAAATGGTCAATTTAAAATTTTGCGCAAGGTTTTCAAATTCTCAAGGTCGATCGTGCTTGTTAACCACATGGTGTAGCAGAGTGAAGTCTCCTAACTAATAAGTGATTTGCCGTAATCTGGATACATCTTCTTTTGTGTATTTGGGTTGTTTATATGTTATCTCCAAAAGTAAACAAACAAAAATATATATTTTTTGAATTATAATTCCATATAGTGGGTGAAATGACACCCAATAGTACAAAAGTGTGTCCATGTGATTTAAAATATTTTTCACAATATTTTTTCCATATTTATAATATTATTCTTTTCACTTTTATAATCTTATAGATATAACTAGCCCCTACGTGCACTATTCAAAACTTGCTTAATTATCTAATTATACAGACAAACCTAATATATGTTTTTTTTATCGAAGTCATGTAAAACTAAATGGATGTTTAGTAGCTATAACTTTTGTATTTATATAAGATACACATCCAACTTCCTATCGTAAAAAAAATCGTGATCCAAACTTGATGTATAAAACTTCAAAAAAGGAAAAGAACAAGTCACAAACCATTAGACAAAATTTAAGATCAATTACACACATCAATATATCAAGATGTTAAACATTATCTAGTATCATATCAAGTCTCTATGTAAAAGTAGATGAATAAAAATTCATCAATAATAAAACTCACTTGAAAAAAAATTATACACAAAGTCATAGTGAAGTTATATTGACATTATAATATCAAATATACATACATAGAATATAAAGAAACCATCTAGGGGCTAAAAAGGGAATCCTCAATTGTTCACTTGTTCTTTTTCACCTTACTATAAGAGTGTGCATATCGCAAATGTATGGAAGATGATAGCCCTCCATAATTTTAGATCAAATCTAAGCATATTTTCAATTGATAACCCATTCAAAACATATAACAATGACTAAAATTTGTCTATGATTTGCAAGAAAAAATTGTCTATGATTTGCAAGAAAAAATTGTTGAGTAATATATGAATTTCAACTATTTACAATCTTAAATTGAAACAAATTATAGAGAAATATTACAACTAATTACAAACAAGGACTGTAAATGATCAAGATCCATCCCAAAAAAAATTAAAAAAAAAAAATTGAAACCCATTTTCTTCCTCAACTTCATAGGTTTGAGATCAAGATGTGACGAGATTGTGTTTTCACTAATTTTTTCAGATTTGATTGTAGTGGTCAAACTCATAGGCTTAGTTTAAAGTGTGGTGATAAGAAGAGAAGAAATAAACCACGTTTCAACACCTAAGAAAGAAATCACGACATGAGAAGAAAAAAAAGAAAAAGAAAACATTGCATAAATTGAAGGGTATGTTGTCAAGGGGCCGAGTCAAGGCTTTATTATATACTACATGAAAGGGAAAACTAGTGTAAACTTATACTATAAGTGGGACCATGATTTTATTTAAAAAAAATTACACTTTACACGCACAATGAAGAAAGATAAAGTGTATAGATTTCAATGTTTGCTTTTATTATTTCTTTTCATTGTTTATATTTAGTAGAATCAAACGTAATTGATCACAAAGATGATATGTATGATAATATATATATATATATATATATATATATATATGGAGAATTAAAGGAATAGAAAAAAAAAGAATTGATACACCATTTTTGTTAAAGATATAGGTTAAAATGACATTAATGAGTAATTTGCTAGATTTTAAAAAACAAAGAATAAAATGATAATTTTTCTGTATAAAATTTATTTATTTTCATTCCCAACTCTATAGATATTTATAATTATTGTTTAGTACTAAAAAGAATTATATTTATATTTTTTAATATATCTAAGATTATTCAACTAGGTTAATATTTGTAGCTAATATATTCTGATTTTTGCTGAACAATCTAATTTACAGTAATTATCGATTTTAAACTTGTATTTAGATAAAATCAAAATATAGACATGACATTTAAATTGTACCATCCGACTCAAGTATATATTCAAAAGATATATCTATATTTTAATTTTACCTAAATAAAACTTGGACAAATTTCTCACTATATCCTGGGATTGGGGATTGTAGACCCCTCCACACTTGCTAGCCACATATATATGCCCATGGTCAAACTACTTGTTGTTCATATTCTTGAATTGTTAAACAACCGTTTTTCTACTTGTAAACATATTATTAAAACTTATTATTAATTAGGACATTGTCTTTTATTTTTTTCCATTAATATCACACTTCAAACTTCATACGTACTGCATATTTCATTGAATGTTGATTGTTCATGAAATTTTTGTTTCAAAGATAAAATAAATAAATTATTCAAGAACAACTCGCGTTCGACTCAAGAATACTGGATTGGGAAGTTAAAGAAACAAGTTTTCACGTCTATAACTTAGCTTGTCAAAATTTGAGCTCGTCTCACATAAAAAAATTAAAAAAAAAACAAGCTTACATATTTAATATTCGACTTAATTAGTTTACATCCTAGTACTATGTATAACATGTCATTCAGTTTGACTATTTTCATAAACTAACCATGTCATTTTTTGTCAATAAAAAAGATCCTAGTTAACTGTTATATAATTATTCAAGAATATAAACAAACAACCAAGTAGTTTGACAGTTCAAAAAATTAAGCAGATAAGTTTGTACATCTAATATCGACTCATGTACAACCCTAGTACTAAGGGCGGATCTAAGATAGAATTGCGGAAAAGGAGCAGGGGACGGGGTGTTTGGGGGCTAGAACCATTCTAGTACAAAGTAAATTTGACAGTCTAAATATTATGATCTTGTATATATCAATTTTTATATAATTTATAATCTATTTTAAAATTTATTTTTAAATCTTGTATGGCAAAATCTATGGAAAAATTACCTTTTTATCAATATTTGTTCTTATTTTTCTAAACCTACAAATATTTTGTCCAAAAAAAGAAAACCTATCCACATAAATTACTACAATGATACAAAAAAAAAATAGTGGCAGACTAAGAAAAATAAATAATAAGGAGTTACAAAGGAACAAATATATCAATACATGTTCCCCTTCTTTTCGACTGGAGGTTCTAATGAGTAGTTGAATCTTAAACCACCCAAAATGCCAAATGATTGGAATCATATTCAAAACACATTAGGTGATCATTATTATCCATATATCATGTGAGTCAAGGTGAAAATAGACCCTGCTACATTCAAGCAACAACTGATACCTGATACACTATCGTCAAATCTGAGGACTCGACTCGAAGTGCATGAACGAGCATATACAATGGCAAGTATCCTAGTGCTAAGGGATAATGGCTAGAAAGGACATAAATAGAGTTGTTACTGTACTTTCTAGAAAAAATAGTTACTGTACTATTTGTCAAGGAGCCATTTGAGCAACGCCACCAGGAATCCGGCCAAAAGAACCGGACATATGTACGTAAAAATAACCAACTAGAAGGTGACACTAGTACAAGGACGTTGTAAGATTTTTTTTTTCCTATAAATAGATGCATTGAGGACTTCCAAAAGTGGCTATTCTCTAAACAAATTTAAATTTTCTCAAAACTATCTTAAAGAGTCTCAAAGCTATAACAATTGTATATCCATACATATTGCTTTGTATTTTCTAGCCCAAATACTTGTATTTATCAACTCATTTAGGATTTTGGATGCCAGGCTAGGTAGATTAGGTTTAATCATAAATCCTAAGGTTTGCTCTTGGTCTAGTGGAGAGATTATTCTTCCGTATACTATACAAGGGTCGGTAAGTGTTTTTGTGGTATGGTCATGGATACAAAGCTTGAAGGTTTTACAATGTGTGGAGATTGTCTGCTCGTTCTTGTGTGGTAATACACAAGGTGAAGGCTTCATGGTCTTGTGAAGTGGTATATCAGAAGTGAAGATTGTCCACTTAGTTTACTAGTGTTGGCGATAAAATTAGTGGATTCCTTAGAAAGTGATTTAGAAGAAGTTGTAAATTTTTGTGCTCTCACCTTCAAGAGACACGAGGAATTCTAATGGAGGAGATTTAAATCCTAAGAGTGGTGGACTAGGCATGCGCGAGCTGAATCACTCTAAATCGTTATTTGTCATCTCTATCTTAACTCTTTGGTTTTGGGCATGCCATATGTTTTATTTATTGCCTCTATACTTTTTCTATATTTAGGCATAGTATTTTCATGCTTAGTACTTATTAAATTAATTCACTTTCTTGTCTAATATTTCTCACTGAATATACACTCTAAGAGTTTGATTGAGTGTTTACATTCTTGTATCTCAACTTTTGTGTTATTCATTCTATCTAAAATACTTAAAAAAGTAATTTCTAGATAAAATTAAAGGATCTAATTTACGTCTGGTTTTTTATTCGATATTGTCCAATTTACCCCCACGAGGGCTATCTCTTGGGTTTCAGATGTGTATCTTTAAGGCACGATGACATAAATCTTGGCGCGAGCACAACCCTTCATGATATAATGATGAGCAATAGGGATATACCCTTAATAATTTTCTTTTATAAGAAGGCTAATTGATATCAAAAGATGATATTTGTTATATAACCTCTACCCTCTTTGTTATGATCTCAGAGATATATTTTAGAAGGCATTAAATAAGACGATAAAGTTCAAACGGTGAGAAAAAACTATAGCCAGGCTGCTTTATGAGATTACATGATTATTTCGGTTTAAATCGGTTAATAAAGTATTGGTGTATCATAAATAGAGCAAAAAATACATTTTCAATTAGTTTCTTAAAACCAATGATTAGATTCTCAAATTTATCATTTCAACAACAATCATTTGAAAAATTCACCTTCACTTTTCTCAATTATTATAATCTCGTTTTGTCTTTCTAACTAAAATTATTATTATCGATAATAATTTTTAGTAGTAGAAATGTATTATATAAACGGGGAATATTTTTATACATCCCCACAACTTCTATCTTACAAAATAAATCCCACATTACCTAGTAGTTGTATCCCAACCAAAACCCAACTAAATACCCCTTACTACACTGATAGAAACAAAAAATCAAAACAAAGAACCCATTAGGGTTCGTGGCCCTCCTCTCTTAGCTTTCTCTCTCTATGCTTTGTCTGTGCTCAAGAACTAACGCCGCCCCCACCCCCTTCCATCTCAACCTTCCACCATAGCCACCCTGCTGCCACCACAGCCACTCTGCACCACCACTGTCGTGAACTGCCACCGCTTCCTCCATCTCCGACCACCTTCCCCCTCCACCATCGAAGCAGCAGCAGCACCATTCTCCATATCTGATGCACCCGCTGTGAACACCCCTTCCACAGCTTCCTCCATCTCCGACCACCTTCCCCCTCCACCATTGAAGCAGCAGCAGCACCATTCTCCATATCTGCTGCACACGCTGTGAAGACGAAGACGCTGTGAAGACGAAGACGAACCTGCAACACCACTGTGACGAAGACAAACCTGCAACACCACTGTGACGAAGACGAAGACGAATCTGCGCCGCTGTGACGAAGCCAGATCCGTAACCACCATCTGCGCCGCTGTGAGGAAGCCAGATCTGTACCACCATTAGCATCATCGAAAACGCCGCCTCCCCCACCTTCCCAACATTGCCGCCTCCTCCTCTTTCAACCACCACCATCAGGCCCTCTTTTCACTCTTCCCCATCCCACCACCATCGAGCTTCGACGAAGCCTAACCTCCATCGAGAAGCGCCTCCAGCGAACCATTCTCGCCGCCGCATCACCGGAGTCCACCAACACGTCAATAGCCCAACCCCTTGTGTCAAGCCCAGCCCCTTGTGTCAAGCCCATTGGATTTGGATGTAATTGTACTTCAGTCTGATGCCCAACCTTCTACTCCTTTGTTGTTGGTCCAGCCCATTAGGGGTTGTAGCTTGGTTTTTTTTTTAAACTTTGTTGTCCAGCCCATTACGGGCTATATTTTTTTTTAAAACTTGGGTGTATTTAGTGTGAGTGGGGTAAGGGTCCAACCCATTTTATTAATCTTGGATGTATTAGGACTAATTGGGCTTAGGTATGGCCCTAGGGGTACAGTCTTAGATTGTTTTTTACTTCATTGGACATGTGTTTTAGACAAAAAGGCTTGGGTACAGCCCTATGGGTGCAGACTTGGGTAAATTTTGACTTGGACAAACCCGTATCTTGGGTAAATTTTGACTTGGACAAAAACGAAGCTTGGGTACCTCCTCATAGCCATGGACTTTAACATGTATATAACGTAGGAATGCTACACTAAAATATAAAAGGATATAGCCCTATGGGTGCAGACTTGGAAAAATTTTGACTTGGACAAACCCGTAGCTTGGGTACATTTTGACTTGGACAAAAACGCAGCTTAGGTACAACCCTATAGCCATGGACTTTAACATGGATATAAAGTAAAGAAACGCTGCACGAAAATAATAGGTCCGTACCCGAGGGTACGGATTGGATACGAACTAGTGGAAATAACAAAAGAATAAAAAATGAATTGTGTGTCAGGAAAAGTAAGAGAGGGTTTAGTTTGGTTAGGCTTTTAAAAGAACAAATCCTAACTTAGGCTTTAAAATGGGGGTGGGAATAAAATTGGGCTCTATATTGAAATTTCCTTTTATATAAATTTGAACAAAATTATATATAATTTTTATATGAATTATATTTGTTAACAAATTTAATACTAATTAATACACGTTAATGATAATACTTCTATAATATTGGTCTAAATAAATTCATATTTATATTTTTTATTCAATCTATATATAAAGTTATTTAGTATAACAATACATTATGAAAAGATACTAAATAATTTTGTAATATTATATTAATTATATATAATATTTTACTAAATTGTCATTTTGAAATATAACTTTTATTCTAAATAAGTAAGAATAAGATGTGATGTTTAAAAATTATTTAATTTTTATATATCACTTTATAAGTAAAAATTGAAATATTAAAAATATATTAGAAGCCTTGTCAATTCATCTTCATGAATATCAAATCCCTTAACTTGAATATTTTAGACATATCATTGATTCAATTTATTAATTTTTATTTCATTATTCACCTAAATTGAATCTCTCTTACAACTCTTATTACATTATTTCAGTTTTTAGTATATCTTTATAAATGGTTAAGTTTAAAATTTTGCGCAAGGTTTTCAAATTCGCAAGATCGGCCATGCATTTTAACCATAGGGTTTTACAAAGCGATGTATCCTAAGTCTAAATCCAACAACTTCAAATTTGTATAGTTAAATTGGGGATCAATGCTTTCTTATTCTCAAATATTAACTCCCAAAACTAGTTTTACACCAACAGTATCCCAATTTTCAAAATCCCTATTCATATTATATTTCAATAACTTTTTTATTTAATTAATTTATTAATAAGTTTAGAATAATAATATTTGAAATTAATATTAATTTTTTTTTTAAAATTATACACAAACAAATACACATCTGAATAATTATAATTTGTCAATAGTAATTGAATAATTATAATTTGTCAATAGTAATTGTATTATTAAAATAAGGGGCAATGCCCAATTAATTACACGGAGAGTGTAAAAATTTCCAATTAATTACAACTCCAACTTAATTCCTAATTAAGCACAAAAAATAGAAGATTACAAAAATACACATAGGCAATTAATTAATTACTTTAATTATAATAATATTTATTTATTTATTTTCATTTACTTATCTTTTTTTTCAAAAAAATTCGATTTTTTTTTTAATTTTTTTTTCGAAATTTTTTTCCGAAATCTTTTTTCCCAATTTCTTTTGACTTTTTTTTTCGAATTTTTTTTTCCCAAAAAAAATTTTCCCGATTTTTTTTAATGTGTTCCATGAACACACAATTCTGAGATTTGCAGGAACACACAAAATTGGAACAACCAAAATCAAGTTTTTTATATTCCAAGAATACACAAATTTGAGTTTTATATGTTCCATGAATACACAAATTTGAGTTTTATGTGTTTCGTGAATACACAAATCTGAGATTTGTGTGTTTTAGGAATACACAGAATTAGAACAAACAAAATCAAGTTTTGTGTATTACATGAATACACAAATTTGATTTTTATGTGTTCCATGAATACACAAATCTGAGATTTGTGTGTTCCATGAATGCACAAATCAGAAATTTGTGTGTTTCAGGAATGCACAAATCTGAGATTTGTGTGTTCCAGAAATGAACAAATCTAAGATTTGTGAACTCCAAGAATACACAGAAGTGGAACAAACAAAATCAAGTTTTGTGTATTTTAGGAATACATAAATTCGATTTTTATGTGTTCTATGAATACACAAATTTGAAATTTTTGTATTCCATGAATACACAAATCTTATATTTGTGCGTTTGAAGAATACACAGTTATGAGATTTGTGTGTTACAAAACAAAATCAAGTTTTGTGTGACCTGGAACACATAAAACCCTAAAACATAAACACACAAAAATAACAAAACAGTGTTGGACAAAAAGATAATATATCAAGATAGTTGAAGACGAATAAAAATAGGGTATATACAATTAATAAATAGAAAAAAACAATTTTGGTAAATAAGAGAATCCTTTAGATCGATTTTATGACTTTGTGTGTTACAGGAACACAGAAATCTATATTTGTGTGCTACAGCAACACGTAACCCGAAATTTCGATTTGAGAAAAGATCGTAATAAAAAAATTTAAAAAAAAAAGAATTCGAAAAAAAAATCTGAAAAAAAAAATTAAAAAATATTAGAAAATAAAATAAAAAAATAAAAATATTGGAAGGGCAATAATAGAAGGTAAATAACAATGTGTTTAATTATGAATTAAGTTGAAAATTTGTGAGTAAGTAGGAAATAATTTCCTCTTTTTTTTTAGGAATGAAAAGTGACGAATTGTAATTAATTAGGAATTATTCCTTAAAATAATTTTATCAATTGTTGTGTCTCGTAATACTAGTTTTGTTTTTCATGAATGGAATGTTATACCGTTAGATTTCTATACATCTAGCTAAATTTTAATTTTTAAAATTTTCATAATTTTTTAATTATAATTAAAATATTTGAAAGAACCTAAGATATTAACATGGCAAATATAATTCATTATATTTATTATTTAAATAATTAAAACTTTATAAAAAAAATTGACTAAAAAATGATACATTATTTTTTAATATAAATTTTTAAACTTTAAATATATTTATTTTTCTCAAAATTATTTCCTAATTTTTATATAATTAAAAGATTAAATATATTTTTAGCAATTGGGTAGCTAACATTTTTGCTAGACACATCTAGCTAAGAAGTTGGAAGAATTGGGTATCCAATAACATGATATCCAATTATTAGGAGCCTATTAGAGCATGAAATATTGATAGTCAAACCCCAATTCTAGCTTTTAGCTAGAATTTGGTAGGGGTGTGCGTGGGTCGGTTTCGGAGGAAAAAAGCCCAACCCACAAACCGCCCGTTCTTGTGCGGATTTAGAAAAATAAGACCCGTACCCGCCCAATACATTATATAAACCATTGAGTTTCGGGTTGGGCGGTTTGCGGGTGATTTAGTTCGATAAATAAGTCGAATTTGTATCCATTTTCATTCGGCGAGTCAAATTTATATTACAAACGAAAATTGTAACAAAAAATATTGTTTAGGATTGTCATATGCATTTCAAATCATCTCTGATTAAAAGATATAAAATGAGATTTTAGGAAAATAAATTTATGATTTAAACAAAGAATAGAGATAATATTACAATTGAAATTAAAAAATATATTCATTAGATAATATATTATTGAAATGTTGAAAGACTTTAAAATTTTAAAAGGGGAATATATATATATATATATATATATATATATATATATATATATATATATATATATATATATATATATATATATATATATGTAGTGAGAAGCATATGACCCTTGATATATTATTTGAATAAAATGAGCAATACGAATTTCTCTAATTTCTAATACTACAAGGTAATCGGGTATATGCGGGTTTGCGAATTTCAAGATTAAAATCCACAACCGCGAAAAGTATATATTTTTTCAAAAATATAAACCGCAACTCACCCAATAAAAAACTAATGGTATAATTTTAGTTTAGTGTAATCGAGTTGGTCGGGTTATGTGGATTTTCTAACTCGATACAGACCCCTAGAATTGGATTTCCATTGTACTTAACCTAACTAATAAGTGATTTACCCTTTTCAGGATACATCTTCTTTTGTGTTTTTGGGTTGTTTATATGTTATTTTCCGAACGTAAATGCACTAGTTAAAAATAGGCCAATTTATACATTAAACAAATAAAAACATGTTTTTCTGAATTATAACTCCATATGGTTGGTGAAATGACACCCAACTCTTATAATTACAAAAATAGTTACAAAAGTGTGTCATTTCCCATGTGATTTAATATATTTTTCGCAATATTCTTTTCATATTTATTATATTTTTCTTTTCACTATTATAATCTTATAGATAACTAGTCTCTAAGTGTATTATTCAAAACTTTCTTAATTATTTAATTATACAAACAAATCTAATATACTTTTTTTTATTGAAGTCATGTAAAACTAAACAAATATTTAATAGCTATAACTTTTTTTTGTTACATAAGAGGCCTTAAAAGACCTTGAAGAAAACTTCTTCTAAGAAAAGATTTACTAACTATCTAGAATTATTCTAGGAGTCGTACACCCATACCGATCCCGAACGAGGAGTTGCCAAAGTCCATCAGGGGGATTCGTATACACTATCGGCCCGTCCTTATTCTGAAACCCGAATTTAGCTAACCAATCAGCACTACTGTTTGCTTCTCGGAAGTTCCAAACTAACTCAAAATTCATGTTATTTCTCAACATCTTTAGGCAATCTCTAATGATATCATTTGAGGATCCCCTTGCATTCACATCGCCCTTCACTAGCGCATGCAACTCACACGAGTCAGACTCAATGATAAGCTGGTTTTCACCGCGGAACACTGCCATTTTATGACCAAAATGAAGCGCCAAGATTTCCGTCTCGAGCGGTGTACGAGCAACACAACAACCCGCGAAGCCTCCCAGGTACTCACCCCTGCTGTTACGAAACAAACCACCAGCCCCACCTATTGCATTTCTTTGATAAAATGAGTCATCAATATTATGTTTCGCTCCGACCTCTAGTTTACTCCATTTGATGAGAACACTCTTTGAAGAAACAATTAATCCTCCATCCCGTTCGATACCCCACACTCTGATATAATCACACGCTACGATTCTAGTAATCGCACTTAGTTCGCTATTTGATTTAATTCTCGCCTCACTATCAAAGATTCTTTTATTTCTATTAATCTAAATAGTCCAAACCAATGTCACCCCATGTACGCTTCTCAATTCCTTTGACCAAGACCTTGCTAGAGAGCAGCTTAGACCACCATCTGTTAACATCGAAAATAGAGCCAGGAACTTCGTTTTCTGCAGGTCCATGCGAAATGTCAGCTCCCTGGTTCGCTAGGGTATTACCAGGTCCTCTTGTAGGCTGACGCAACTCCCTAGCCTCACGTTCCACTAAAGCAGACAACTCCACGTGATGACCTGTCCCACCACCAATAGACATGAATTCAACTTCCCCCTTCTGTGATCATCACTCGATACCTGCCTAAGATGAGTCTGACTCTCATCAAATTGCACGCTATTCCCTGTCAAGCTTCTTACCAATTCCTTGTAGGCGCAGCTTTCCTGGAATAGATGCTTGGCCAATTCAACGCTAGACCACAACTCGGACACATATATAGGGTCATCAATTACACCTCTTCCCACTAAATTACCCCGCGTAGGCAAACCTCCCACACACAACGCCATAACTTTTTTTATTTATATAAGGTACATATCAAACTTCCTATCGAAAAAAAAATCGTGGATCCAAACTTGAAGTATAAAACTTGAAAAAATAAAAAGAACAAGTCACAAAACCATTAGACAAAATTTAAGATCAAATTACACTGATCAATATATCAAGATGTTAAACATTATCTAGTATCATAACAAATACTCGAGTAATCATGTAAAAGTAGATGAATAAAAATTCATCAATAATAAAACTCACTTGAAAAAAATTATGAACAGAGTTAAGAGTAAAGTTGCATTGATATTTTGATATCAAATATATACACATAGAATATAAAGAAATCATCTAGGGCAGAAGAAGAATCTTCCATTATTGACTTGTTCTTTTTCACCTTACTACAAGAGTGTGGATATCACAAATGTATGGAAGATGACAACCCTCCATAATTTTAGATCAAATCTAAACATTCGAAACATATAATGATGATGAAAAATTGTTTATGCTTTGCAAGAAAAAATTGTAAACTAATATATATATTTCAACTAATTACAATCTTAAACTAAAACAAACTATAGAGAGATATTATAACTAATTACAAAGAAGAATTGTAAATGATCAAGATCCATCCAATTGTTTTAAAATAAAATTTGAAACCTATTTTCTTCCTCAATTTTTATAGGTTGAGATCTAGATGTGACGAGATTGTGTTTTCACTATTTTTTTTTCAGATTTGATTGTAGTAGTCATCCTCATAGGTTTAGTTTAAAATATGGTGATAAGAAGAGAATAAATAATCACTTTTCGACGCCTAACAGAGAAATCATGGGAATAAGAGGAAAAGAAAGAACAAGATAAAAAAAATATAAATAAAAACCATTTCATAAATTAAGGGGAAACTTGGTAAGAGGTTACTCAGGTTTAGGGTAGAGTTCGAATCTTATACTTTTCACTTTATACTTGTTTGGAAAGGGATTCAAGCTTTGTATTTTTCTTTAAATGCTGAAAAAATAGCAAAACTCAAACTAATTGAGTTAGCCCGTTGAACTAACCTAACTGGTTAGTGAAGGCTTTATAATACACTACATGAAGTGTCTTGGGTCATTTAAAAAGTAGAAAAGGTGTTACATGTTTTGACCGATACTAAAAAAGTCTAATGACTTTTTAGTTCTTACCCTATAAGACATAGAGTAATGCTAAGTATCACTTAAAAAATAATTTCTCAAAAATTATTTATGATGTGAATTTTGGATGATCTAATTATATAATTTTTCTTTTTCAAGTATTTTTTTTTTCACTCTTGCCTGATTGGACGCTAAAATCCACATGAATGATTTTTGGGTGATTGTTTTTTAAGTTATACCCCGCATTACTCTAAAAAAATATATAAGCAGAAAACAAAAATAAGTAAGTAAAATTATATAATTTTTTTTTTGGATACATGAGAGAGCCACTTTTGGACTCGGAGTAAATGACTCCAATGAGATTCGTTCCCTGAACCTCCCGATAAATTATATAATATTTTAAAGTATGTACTAATATATTTTAGGATAAATAAAAGAGATAATTACACTTAGGGTCTTGACCACACCCCCCTCTTCAAGATGGGGACCCGGCCTAGAGCCTCTTCTTACTAAAGACCTCAGGAAGTTTTTAACACATGAACCCCGAAACCCCAATTACTAGACTACCCCTCTTTTGTTTTTCCCCCTATATATATACTAAATATAACATTTCTAAATCATAATTCATTTCTAAACAAAATCCTAGAAATATTCTCTCTCCTCTCAACACCCACCGTCACCACCAAAATGGAAACGCACCACCACCACCACCACCACCTCCAGCTGCCTCTTCTCGAACAAGCACCACCACCACTGCACCGAAACATGGCTCCGAAGCAATGAAGCACCACCACAGCACCTAGTTCCAGCCGAACTTTGCTGCAGTGAAGATGTTCGCCGGAGTTCGAAGCTCAAATCGAACTTTGCTGCAGTTTCGAAGCTCGCGCGCTGCTATTCTGCACCGGAGGTTTGCTCGCGAACAGATCTGGGGAGAAGAAGGTGGTGGTGCGAACAGATTTGGAATGAAGAGGGACAGAACGGCAGAGCACCACCGTGCAGCTCTTCCTCACGCCGCAAAGGAGCTATGAACCTCCATGGCTGCTCCGAGCTCCAATGGTGGTGGTGTTATTAGATTCGCTTCAATGGTGTTATTAGAAGAGCTCTTCAATGGTGTTATTAGAAGAGCTTCAATAAGTCCGGCCATGGTGAAGCTCGCTGATGGTGGCCATCAGAGCGCGCGAGCTTTTGTTGTTGTGTTATGATACAGCTTCGCTTCAATGGTGTTATTAGAAGAGCTCCTCAATGGTGTTATCAGAAGAGCTTCAATAGTTTCGGTCATGGTGAAGCTCGCTGCTGGTGGCCATCGGAGCTTCGAAGAGATGCGACAGATTTTTTTTTTTTTTTAAATTTCAGATCTGGTTTCACCAGATCTGGTCAAACTAGGTTTTTTGTTTTATTTTTTAATTTGTAAAAGATGTATAATAAACTTTTAAAATGAATAAAGAATTTTTTTTACTATTTTATGCTTTGATTTTAGTAATACTCATCAATTTAAAAGAGTACTCATTAAATTTACGTAGTACTCATTACATTTATCAGAGTACTCATTACATTTATCAGAGTACTCATCAAAATTATCCGGAATACTCAGTAAAATATATAGAGTATTCCTTAAAATATATAGAGTACTCCTTAAAATATATAGAGTACTCAGCAAAAATATAGAGTACTCTATGTTTTTTCCGATACTCTATGTTTTTTTCCGACACACTATGTTTATTTCCGATACTCTATGTTTTTTCCGGCAACCGGTGACTGGTGGTCGGAGGTTGGAGGTAGGTGGGTAGTGGTAGGTAGAGGAGAGAGAAATAGTGACATCACATTTTTTTGTCTTTTAGTGGTAGTAAGGGTAGGAAAGACTATTGTCAAAATTGAGGTCCCTAAAAAGAATAGCATTTTTGAAACTACTCTATAGAGAAAAAAGTGTGTCTCCAAGACCCTATATATAATTCACCCTAAATAAAAGAGAGGAAACCCTGATAGAAACTCACTGTCATTCACCTTCTTTTCCATTAGTAAATACTCCAATTGAATTTTCTCGTGAATCCCGACTTGTATCTATGTACTATTATTAAAATTCATACATATACTTCCAATCAATTATTTTTCGCATTGACTACTCTCCAAGGTTTCAGCATATTCATTAGTCAATTAGTTATGTTAGCACGAAACAGGATGATAATTTTTCACCGTGATTGTTGAGTGCAATAAACGTATAATTTACCTCCTTTAGAAGCTTAAAGCTCCCAAAATATGAAATGATAATATCTCAGATTTAGGGATCTATAGTGAATTGTTTGCAAAACATATGGATCTATGGTCCATTTTCCCAACACATCGGTACCTATAATGACCTTTTTGCAAAATATAGGGATCTATAGTGCATTTTCCCAAAATATAGTGCATCTTTTTTGCCAAATATAAGGAACTATAATGCATTTCATGCGAAATATAGGGACCTACAGTGCTGTTTTTTTGGCCAATAATTTAACTGATTACTAAGACATAAAAAATAAAATATAGGGCCCGGGACACACATTTTAAAAGATTAGGCCATGTTCAGGAGAACATGCATTTTCCCCACATTTACCCTTTTAAGTAACACAGATATGTTTTGTTTTATTAGCCTATGAAAATGATCTTATGTTTTAAATTTTCAGAACGATGGAAAGCTCGAAAGTGAATATGCGAATGGGGCTCGTGGGTGAAGGAGAAAGGATTTATAACATCAGGCTGGGAAATTTTTTTAAAATATGGGACAAAATTTTGATGGAATTACGAAAGAATATTCTTCTATTTTATTTCTCTGTTACTTGTTCAGCAACATATAGATCTTAAGTTTCTTACTTTCCACTTGATTTTTACAGAGCTTTATAGTAGCACAGGAGAGAAGCTTTATTTGTAACGATGAAATTTGTTGGTGTTTTTGATTGTAAAGCTTTTATTGTAAAGCTTTTATGATTGTTATATTGGTTATTAGAATGTTTTATTGGATTGTATGTTTAATGATTTTACACGAATGTATTGGTTTGTTTGTTGGCTAATAGTTTTGTATATTTTCTAGAGTTGTTTTTTTTTTTTTGTGACATAATTAAGTGTTGATTCTTTGGTTTTTTGGTACATGTTTGTTTTTAGGGATTGTTGTAAGATATAGTGTTGGCATAATGATAAATGTGATTTTGATTATCTCATACTTTTCTATGAGAAGATTACAACAAGATTTGTTTGTTGAGCAAATTTCTTTTTTTGTCCTCGAACTATAGGCCATTCCCAATATGGTCCCTGAACTATCCACCTTTTACCAATTTGGTCCTCGAAAGTCTTTTCCATGTGGCACTTAAAGGTCAAAATCCGACAGAGTTACACGTGGTTAACCAGGGGATAAAAATGAAGTTCGAGGACCATTCAGGTAATATTTGAAGTTCAACGACCATTCATGAGAATGGTCTATAGTTCAATAACCACATGGAATTAGCATGATTGAACAATAAGAAGTTAAAAAAGGAAAGTCATTAAGATATGATTAAGAACAGAATAGTTTTATATACAAGAGAATACACGAATATTCAAGGAGGAGATATGAGAGTGTTTTTTGGAGCACTAATCCAAGGTGTACCAGCAATAGCAAATCTCCATAATGCATTTACATGCTCAGGTAAAGCATAGTTAATCCCAACTCTTGGACCCACTAATATTTTCTCTGGTTTTGGCCCATCTAAGATTTCTAAACCACCTAAAAATTAAATTAGAGTTGTTACTATACACGGCACAATTAAATTATTAAAAAATGTTACCTGAAGTGAAAAGCGGATGATTTGACCATTCTGTTGAAAGTCCTAATGCTTGACCAACCTACAAACACATAGTAATCAAATTCGATAATTATACTTATACATACAAATTAAATATATCTAATTTATAAGTAAGTAACCTTTCCAGGTCCATTAAGAAGAATGGGTTTCTCAGTCTTTAATCCACGACGCTCCTGTATAGTTTTTAACCCTGCAATTTTAAAATTAATAATTTATAGAAGAAACTTAAAGAAATATATAATTTAAGGTTAATTTAGGTTTATAATTTAATTGAATTACCAGTGATAGGAGCACAAGAACGAATTAATACAGCAGCTCCAACTCCTTCATTATCAGCTACAACATTGAGCATCATATGAAGACCATAACAAAGGTATACATATGCATGTCCTCCTGCTCCAAACTATAACAAATTGTAACCACAATTCATCACTACTAAATATGAAAAAAGAATTACTAAAATCAAATATAATATTAATGAGAAGAAGTAAAAGAGATATACAACAGGGGCTGTTCTTGGTGTAATACCAAACCGTCCATGACACGCTGAATCATTAGGCCTATAAGCTTCAACCTGAATACATAACTTGTCAAAACACGAACACTAATTGTTGGGTTTTGGGGTAGAATTGATTACCTCTGTAATTTGAAGAACAACGTTATCTTTTCTAAGGTATTTGCCAAGTAATAGAGGAGCAAGATCAAGAGCGTCTATTTGAAAGAAATCACGTGGTAATATTCTCCATTTCTCCAGCAACAATGAAAGTGAAGCATCATCACTGGAACAACTTGTATCATCTTCTTCCGATAGTGGTTTCACTTTAACAATGGCTGATTTTGTTGATGCATTTTTAATTGTGATTTTTTTGAGGGTTTTTCTTGGTTTTGATGTATGGATTGTTTTAAGATCTTTGGTGTTCTTCTTCTTCATTATTGGAAATTGATATAAAGATAGCCGAGGCCAGGCAAGATGAATGTTTTAGCGTATGATTGGATGGATCTTTCGGGAAAAAGAATCGACAATCGAGAGACTTATTCTTGGCTTTTGTGCATAAGAGACTTGAATATGAGCCAATAATCCCAAAAAAAAAAATTCATTATTTATTTATTAGGAAAAGAAAACCACTTGACCTTGTGTAACACAACTGGCAAGGGTCATATATTTCATATAAGAGGTACATAGTTTAATTTCTTTTTAATTATACAAATACCTCAAAAATAAACACGCGAGTTATCATAGAGTAGTGATATTTATCACCTATTTGAAAAAAAGTGATATTTATCACCCATTTTTGGTTCACCCTTGTATTACTTCTTATGTGACATTAGTTTTAAGAAAGAGAAAATACTCAAATTGGTGTTTAAAACCTCCACGTAGGAGGTGATATAACGATGAACCAAAAAAGAGTGATAAATATCATTACTCGTCATCATATATTCGAATTTTTTTTAAGTTTTTGAATTATTTTTTTGATTACGTACTGTTATTTGAGTAATTAATGAACAAAAAACGTACAAACTTGTATTGTTTGATTTTTTTACTTCTTTTTCTTTGATTAAGGGAGATAATGATAGTAACGACGATTTTAGTACTTTCTACGGTTCATAATAGGGTTTTATGATGAACATGATCTTATATTGTGATTAATATGAACAAAACTGTGATTACTGTGATTAATCATAAATAGTATGTAAAATAAAGACATATAGTGCAATTTATTCAAAAAATTGGACGCATTACTGCATAATATTGATTGTTAAGGACTTAGAGTGAATTTTTTGTAGATATAGTGCAAAAACTAAAATACTTTAGGGACCTTATAGTGTAATTTATACATAATATTGAGACTTAAACGATAAAACTGTGCATAATTCACTAAAGCAAACAATAAATTCCCTCAATAAAGTCCTTGTTTGGAACAGTAAATTTGATTATATCAGTTCACATTCTTAAACTGTAGCTTGTGTTTGGATTTTGTGTACATGAAGACGACAATGAAGATTTCGTATGATAGATGTAGAAACTGAACAACCAAGGAAAAACAAAGATACTTATAAGTTAAAAATGTCAGAAATAGTGAACATAGTGACGAATAATGGTTTATTTGAAAACCACGTAAAATGGTGCTAAGGACACACCACTCTGTGAATTAGTAAAAGGATTATTTTGTCTGAAGAAAGTAAGAATCATACTAAGGAAAGGAGATATTATAACACAAGAGGTCATAAAGTGTTATTTAAGGCAGAAGGAAGTTTCTTTGTTTTGGGTACGTTTCGTAAAGCTGAGAAGTGAAGAAGTGAGTGTCATCATAGGAATTAAGAGAAGAATGTAAGACTTTACACATATCACACAATATCAAGTGAGCGAGATTATTGAGTGGCATCAAAAATACTTCAACAACAACAAAAGAGTATTAACAAAGGATATTAGAATAGTGATGAAAGATATGCTTGAAGATGTTCAGGATTTCGAGGGAGAAAGAGAAGAAGAGAGGAAGGAGAGAAGAGAAAGGCCGGAGAAGAAAAGGGAAGAAGATTTTCCGGTATTGGTTACAATTTTTAGTATCGGGTCGTTGATGTAATCAACTGCCGGGACTGTAGTGAGGAACAAATATATTAGGATGATTGAGTTAATCAGATTAATATGACTGATTTTAACTGGACGAAAAAACTAATTGAATCGGTGAAGGAGTAGTCAGACGAGATGAGAGATAGGAATCCAAAGAAAGTTATTGGTTGTGTAACGTTGCTCCCGGTAAGAAAGAACTACTTGTAATACTTGTATTAATACTGCAGTATATATATAAATTTGTACACCTATACTAATATCATAATTTGTTATCTTTTACAAACTTTTTACAAACACATAAGTCTTGGGAAGCAAATAAGGCCAAAATCTTGGCCAAGACTTTTAAGGTGGAAGCTTAACGACAGAGACAACAAATTCAAAGCAACTGTGATAGATAAACTGAGAAAGAAAGAGGTAAATTAAAGATAAGATTAAATCTTGATATATATATATATATATAAGTTAAATATTTAACTAAAATTATACATATCTTTCACATGTTGGAAGGAAGATGGTTATAACCAATGAAGAAAGAGAAAAACTCGGGTTTGAAGTGGAAGATAAAGATGAAGAAGACAACAATAATGAAAGTGTAGTATCTCTGACACAAAGGGGGTTGGAAGATGAAAAGGATGAGGATGATAAGGAGGAAAATGAGGAAAAAGAAGACGAAGAAAGTAATGAATAGATATGGAAGTTCAAGAAATTCATTGGTTCAAACATGAAATTCATTGTTAATAACAACAAATTTTTTGTTTACTTTAATAGAATTTTTTTTTACTTGATGAAAACATGAGAAGAAAATGAAGAAGAAGAACAAAAGTAGGATGAACTTATCACAAAATTGCACTAATAGTTGGATGCTGCATACAAGAAACAACATCAATGGTAAATGAATATTCAAGATTGGAGAAGAAATTAAAAGAAAAAAACAAAAAATAAAGGAAAAAGTTGGAAGAGAATGTGAACAGTTGAAAGAGAAGGTTGAAGATTTAAGAACCGAGAATCCCGAGCTTACTGTACAAATAGTTGAAAAAATGCTAGAATCAAGGAACTAAAGGACAAAAAGGAACTGAACAACAAATGAGTATTCAACTATGGAATGAGTTAAAGCACACCACCAGAATTAGAAAATGAGCAAGAAAGAGAACCAAAAAAGGAGCCGGTAAGGGAGCTTGAAAAGGAGCAGGAAAGGGAGCTTTAAATATTCTCAAAATATGGAAAGATATAGCATAAAACATGAGTGATAAGTATGAATTTCATATTTTTTTCACAAGTTAAAGTGCTCAAATGAAAAGGTTTTTTCCATGAGATGTGTTTAAAAAAGGATTTGGAGAGAGAGGTTATAGTTACACAAAGATGATATTTTAATCACATGATAATTTGTCACATTAAAACACATTTTGGATTTTTTAATAAAAAAAAATTCCAACATTTTAAAAGGTCATATGCAAAAAGGACCAAAGGCATATATCATCCCCATATTAAAGCACCTGAGATACAACACTATATCCCTTTTCAAACCCTCACAAGCTCTATTTGATTTATCCAGAATTTTATCTTCTATCCCTTTGGCAATGTTCTCAGAAGTGAGTAAAAGGTTTACACAAAAAACAAAATAGAAAAATTAAGTGTAAGAAGCAACTAATATCAAAAGTAGCAGCTAAGACTTTTCGAGTACTAAATACCAAAAATCGACAGGCTCCTCTACATTAAAGACAACCAGGATAGTCGGTGACCCCTTAACTCACTCATTCACATTAGTTACATTAATTGTACTTTACTAATAAAAAATATTAGTTGTCACTTATCCCATAAGCAGTTAAAAAAATTGACTATTATTGAATTAGAATTATAACAAAAATCTATATAATAAATGGATTTTTATAAACGAACTGGATCCTTTATATAAAAGATGGTTAGGATCGTTTATTACCCCTTTATTCACTATTTCACATTAATTGAAATAATTGTTTTTACTATTAAAAAAAGTTATAGTCACTTATCCTATGAGAATTTTAAAAAAGTTGTTATTAAATTGTCATTTAAAAGTAATCCATATAGTAAAACAAACTTTTTTAAACTACATGTCCTATACAGAAAAGACAGCTAGGATCGTTTGTGGACCCTTAATTCACTAATTTGAATTGATTGTATCAAATTTTTTACCAATACAAAAAAGTAATTGTCACATAACACATGAGGATTAAAAAAATCGGTTATTGAATTGGAATTTAAGCAAAAATACATATAATAAAATAGATATTATCGATGATCAACTATTTTTATGTTGCTGTTGTAGCCAGAGAGAGAAACTTTGTAGAGTGTTCATATCAGCTCTGTAATGCTTTTGAGTAAACTCAAGAAAGACCGGCCATGTGAAATCTGGACATATTCTTGGGTTGTTGGAATCCATCAGTTCATTTGGTGGGCTCACCACCTTATCTTTCTTGGGACAGAGAAAGAAAGCTAGTGATTTTCTTGGAGTGGTGCTGTTTACCACTGCTCTATGTAGGCAACTTTTGTATCTTCCATTTGATAGAGCCTGCAATAACATAACCCCATAAAAATTACCCTTATTAAGTTATAATCGCCTTTATCTAGGATCTCAACGAGGATTAGTCCACTATATACTCGATAAATGATAAAAAGAGGGTGCACCGTGAATTACAAACTAACATAAATTGAACATTTATATGATCTTACCATGAATGTATCGCCAATGTTTACAACGAAAGATTTTATGTTTGGGCGAATTGATCTCCATTCATTGTCTACATATACTTGAAGACCACCAACCATGTCTTGATGGAGGACTGTTAAAGACGTTGGATCACAATGAGGGCCGGTTCCTAGAGCAAGGTCTGGGATCTGGCATGGTGGGTAATAACTTAGCCTCATTATCGATTCATTTCCTTCAAAAAAATCTTTAAAGTGGTTCCGGTTTACACCTAGGCTCATCCCCAATAGCTCCATGATCCCTAGAGAAAGATTGTTCATAACGTTGCAATATTCTTGGTAAACTATCCTGAAATCATAAGCAATTAAAATTTAGACTAAGTAATTAAAACTTCCCATAATTAAAATCATCAACGGGTAATATATATATGACTTCTAATTATGATAAAATTTGAAAGGCTAAAATCAAAGTAGATTACCCCAAAGATGAAAATTCTTCTCCCATTGTGTTTTCGATGTATTCCTTAACAATATGTGATGAGCTTTCATCAGCAGAAGATTGAAAAGAAAGAGTCTCTTTCCAAGGTAACTTTGATGAAAACCTTCCCGTGAAGCTACTAGCATAGCCACAATGCTCACCAATTCTTCTTTGAGCCTTTTGTTTTGCGAGAAGAGGAAGTTCAAAGAAATAATCCATGTAACGATGAGCATCAGCTACAAGATTAGCTTCAACACCATGATTAACAACTAAGAAGAAACCATGTTTTTTACATGCTTCATCTACTAACCTTGATGATTTCATGGCTGCAATAGGGTCACCTGATAAAAACCCGCCAATATCTATAAGTGGAACTTCTAGTTCTTTTATGTTTCCCATACTAGGTTTTTCATGGTCAGGCCATATGAACTGTTTGGGTATATCGTATTCATGTTTAAGCACCGACGCATCAAAAACTATTGCCTTTTCTTCATCTAGTTTCGATGGTTGAGACATGGAGGACTTGCTTTTAATCATACAATGATCAATAGCCATTGAATGAAGAGAATAAAATATAAGAGAAGAGAAGAGAATAGGAGAGGTGTAGGTTTGAAGGAAAAGTTGAATGTCGTTCAATGGTGAACAAAACTTAGAGTTTTATAGAAATCAGACCACTTAATTCACTCATTTGCATTAATTGAATTAATTGGTTTTTACTGATAAAAAAATTTAATTGTCATTTATTCCATGAGCATTTAAAAAAATTGGTTACTGAATTGGAATTTAAACAAAAAATTATCTAATAAAAAAGACCTTTTTTAAGCGGATTGAATCCCCTACCTAAAAAATGGTTAGGATCATCTATTACCCCTTAATTTACTATTTGACATTAATTGAAAAAACAATAAATATTTTTTATTTTCAAAAATAAATTATTGTCACTATCCCATAAGTATATAAAAAAAAGATTGGTTATCGAATTGTCATCTAAAAACAATCTATATAATAAACCACATTTTTTAAAACGGCGTGAGACCTCTACATAAAAAACAATTAGGATATTTTATGACCCCTTAATTCACTCATTCATATAATAGCATTAATGGTTTTTTACTAATAAAAAAAAGTTAATTGTCACTTTTCCCATGATATATATGGAAAAAAAGTCAGTTATTGAATTGAAATTTAAACAAAAATTTATATAGTAAAACATATTTTATTGAACGGCTTGGATCCCCTATATAAAAGACAGATGAGATCGTTTGTGACCCCCTTAATTAATTGATTCGCATTCATTTGCATTAATTTTTTTACTAATAAATTTTATAAAGTGTCATTAAGTGCCCGTTAGGAAGTGTTTTTTTGGAGAAACACTTAAAAATGCTTTTAGCATTTTAAAAGTTTTTTTGACTTTGAAAAGCACTTTTTTGAGAAGCACCAAATAGGTGCTTCTTAAAAAAAAGCACTTAAAATAATTTTAGATTTCAAAATTATTTTTAATAATTTTTTAAAATTTTGAATTTTATTCTAAAAACATTATTTACTCTAAAATAAGCACTTCCAAACGGACCCTAATAGTCATTGAATTGACTACAAAAAAATCTATATAATAAAATTGACTTTTTTAAACAACATTTATCCTCTATATAAAAATGGTCAATATTGTCTATAATCCCTTAATTCACTCACTCAAATTAATTATTTTTTACTAAGAAAAAAATTTAATTATCTCTTATCTCATGCATATTTAAAAAAAAAAGTTGGTTATTGAATCGAAATTTTAAAATTTATATATCTATATTATAAAATATACTACTCGACGGTCTGGATTTTCGACATACATAATGGTCAGAAGAATCGTCGGAAACCCTATATTTTACTCATTTGCATTAATGACATTAATTTTTTCTATTAATTTTTTTAATCACCTATGCAATTGGTTTTTCAAATTTCTAAAATCAATATGGATGAGTTATTGTTATTTAATACATAAATAAATAAAATAAGGGAAAATGACCCAAAAAATCAAAATAATATTATTTTCAGCCCAATAACATCAATGACAAAATTTCTTCCCAATAACATCATTAACTAAATTTTGTCCTTGATGGGAATCGTCCTTGACGGGAATCGTCCTTGACGGGAATCGTCCTTGATGGGAATCGTCCTTGACGGGAATCGTCCTTGATGGGAATCGTCCTTGACGGGAATCGTCCTTGACGGGTAAACATGTAATCTTATAATAGTAAGTTAATGGATGATTCTTTGGGGCAAGTATAATATTATTTTGATTTTTTGGGTCATTGACCCAATAAATAATTATTTGTTTCAAAAAAATAACTTTGTAAAAGGAAATATTTCACTTTACAAAACTATAGACATGTACGTTTGGTGATCTTTTAATCCTTTTTTATAATAACATCTTTTACTTTACGTTTTACATGTAATCTTATATATGCAAAGCCCTTTTATTACCATTTCATTTATTCTATTTTTATAAGGAATTTTATTAATTTATTCAATTTATATTATAAATAAGTATAATGCATATATAATTTTATGAATAGAAAAATATACCAATTTTAATGGTATATTATATGGAATATACGGTATATAGTTATATCTCCTAATATAACATCTATATTACATAATAGAACATACCTGAATTTCCCTATTTTCCCTCATTCCCCCTTTAGCTCATAAATCCCCCATATAGCTCCTTATCCTTCTAAAAAATTAGGTTTCGTTTGGTTTGTAAAGTTCTATATATTAATTCTTTTATTTTTCTCATTCTCTCATTTATTATATTCATATATGTATGATTCTAAAAAAAAAAATTAAAATTAATCTCACCAGATTTATATTCGTTCTAAAATAAAGAATTATAGTCTTATGTTTATTTTTTAAATTAAACAGAATGAAATATACTAATAATGCAAATAATATACAAAAATAATCTCATTTGAAACATGAAAATTATGATAATGACAATGGGACGTGATATCTTTTTTTATCTCCTATAATAATAATAATTTTTCAATTAATTTTTTTTTGTGACATGAAAAGTCAATTAGTAGAATATCTTAATCACCACAGATAAATAAAGCCTTATCATCTTTTGGTAAACCTTTTAAAATACAAAAATAGTCATTAAAAAAATAAAAAAAATGAATAGAAAAGATTGAGCAATGTTTCCCTCGAGGGGTCTAATTTACAAAATGAGACCCCTTATGCAAAGATATTATAAATTGAAGACCCCTAAAAACATCAAAAAATCGGAGACCCGAAACGGTTGCCTCTTCAACCTACCCTTAGGACCGGCCCTGGGCCTTCCCTGTATAATTTACTTACTATATTGATTCATGGCTTGAATTGATAATATATTCTTTAGGATTAAGGGACCAAATGTTGAATATGATTAAAATGAACCTTAACCCTCAACCTATTAACCATAACCTCAACTTCTTAACTATTATTTCTTTAACCTTAACCCTAACCTTGACCTTAAATTTAACTTTAACCTTAATCTTAACCTAAACGTTAATCTTAACCTTAACTTTAACCTTACACCTTACACCTTAAACCTTAAACCCTAATCTTCATCTTCATCTTAACCTTTAATTTAATCTTGCCGTCTAAACATATATCCTTAAACCTTACATCTTAAACATTAAACCTTAAACCTTAATCTTCATCTTCACCTTAACCATGACTTTATACTTAACCCTTAACCCTTAAACCTTTAACCTTAACCCTTAAACCGTAAACCTTAAACCTTAAACCTTAAACCTTAAAACTAAAACCTTAACTTTTACCTTTACCTTCACATTTATCTTAACTTTAAACTTAACCTTAAGCATAACCTTAACCTTGATGTTGAAACTTAACCTTAACCTTGAAACTTGAACCTTAAATCTTAAACCTTAACTTTAACCTTAAACCTTAAACCCTAATTTTCATCTTCATTGTAACCTTAAATTTAATCTTAACACCTAAACATTTATCCTTAAACCTTACATCTTAAACATTAAACCTTAAACCTTAATCTTCATCTTCACCTTAACCTTAACTTTAAACTTAACCCTTAAACCCTAAAACGTAATCCTGAAACTCTAACTTTAACCTTTACCTTCACCTTTATCTTAACTTTAACCTTAACCTTAACCATAACCTTAACCTTGACGTTAATACTTAACCTTAAACTTGAGCCTTAAACCTTAAACCTTAACCTTAACTTCAACCATGACCTTGAACCTTAAACCTTAAATCTTAAACCTTAACCTTAACTTTAACCTTAAGTCTTACACCTTAAACCTTAAACCTTAAACCCCAATCTTCATTTTCATCGTAACCTTAAATTTAATCTTAACGCCTAAACATTTATCCTTAAACCATACATCTTAAACATTAAACCTTAAACCTTAATCTCAATCTTCAACTTAACCTTAACTTTAAACTTAACCCTTAAACCTTTACACTTAACCCTTAAACCCTAAACCTTAAACCTAAAACCTTAACTTTTACCTTTACCTTCACCTTTATCTTAACTTTAACCTTAACCTTAAAAATAACCTTAACCTTGACGTTAAGACTTAACTTTAACCTTGAGCCTTAAACCTTAAACCTTAACCTTAACTTTAACCATGACATTAATCTTAACATTTAATCTTAAACTTTACCTTAAAAATTTAACTTTAAACCTTAAACTTAACCTTAATCTTAACATTTAACCTTAAACTTTACCTTAAAACTTTAACTTTTAAATCGTAAACTAACATTAACCTTAACTGTAACCTTACCATTAAACTTAACCTTAAACTAATCCTTAACCTTAACCCTCAATCCATTATCATTTTGCTAGCAAAGCTCGGGCATGGAGAACTCTTATGTTCAGGAATATCTCAAGTTCCTCACTTCTACTAGCAAGTGAGTATTAGTACATTTTTTATTCTTTTGCTTTTGTCTTTTTCCTAAATAATTAACCGTGAAATCAACATGGAAGAGTTGAAAGGAATTAAGGGTATTACAGTGAAGAGAGCTACTTATATTCTTGAATTACGTGAAGATTCTCCTAATCCATTCAAGTCTGTAAGGTCTATATTTTTCTTTTGTATTGTGATGGATTATGGATGATAGTTTTTGTTGTTTGTTTTTAACAGCTTGACGATTTAGAAAAAATTGGTAAATCTGCGAAGTTGGTATTATTTTAAACTTAGATAGTTACTTTTTAACGTTGTTAGTATCAGAAATGTTAATTTTTTGAGTGATGTTAAAAAAAGAATCTCTTAATGGTTACAGGTGAAAATTATGATGAATAGGATAGTTGGAGATCTTTTCAGTTTTTTGTAATAATTTCATATGTTTTTTGTAACCAGGGATATATAAAGTAAGGACAGACGGAGATTTTTTACTTTTTTGTAATCACTTCATACATTTTTTGTAACTAGGGATATATGAAGTAAAAGACAACTAGAAATCTCTTCAGATTTTTTTGTAATAGCTTCATATGTTTTTTGTACACAAGGATATATGAAGTGTTATTGTGATTAATTCATAAAATCACTTCATATATTTGCAGTTTATCCCACAAAGGCCAAGGTGTATGATATGAATGTCATGTAAATCATTAATATTGCCTTTGGGAGGAAAATGCTTTTAATTGAAAAAAAATTGTATTATATATGTCTCAAAAGTTTTGATTCAACTATACACGCGGAAGAATTGTTCATCTCAACTGTAAAGAGCTAGATAAAAACTGGATTTTGCACTAAACTGTATCAGTTGAATGTTAATATTATGGTGATAATTTGCAGAAAGGAGGAGATGTAAATGCAGCGGATCATACAAGTCAAACAAAACACTGGCGTGCAGTTTGAGGTGTAGTTCAAGTTGCTGAGCTTTTAGTACAAGAAGGTGGCATGTAAAATTTGGGTTTGATTGATTAGTGTTTATAATTTCTTTCTAATTTTGGGTGAAATTCTTCATTGGTACATTTATTATGGGAAATGACCAAATATATTGCATCGTTGGTCCCCGTTCATATTCTTATTGTTGAAATGTGATAAACCGTTTTAACTGTCTCCGTTTTCAAATTGGAAAATCTACAGGGATTAGTGGTACAACATAAATTGAATAATGTGTTTCATGTAGCACTACTTGAGGAATCAGGTTTCATTGGAATGATAAAGGATGTTCAAGTGAATCCAAAATGGGGTTGCGGTTTCATCGTATTGTTAAGAATGAGGTGAACCGAGGAGCAGTTAAGTGCCAGATGAGATGGAGAATTCATAATTGAAAATAATGCTAGGTTTTTCAGTTGGTCATAGTGAATAAGTGATATATTTTTCAGTTGGTCATTCCACAATATAAAAAATTCATAATGTTTCATTAAGTTAGGGATGGCTTATGTTTCACTTTTTTTTTTAATTTATAGTAACTCTATGGGAAATTTTGTGGTTGTTATTCTTTTTTTTTCTAATATGGAATTGGGTGGAAACTCACTAGAGAAAACACAAAAAAGGTCCTCTTTTGATTTGTTTGGTTTTTCTTCTTAATTTCTAATTTTATTGTACTTCTAGACATATTTCATATTATTTAAAATAAAAAATTATATACATTTTGTAAAATGTCACATATATTCGTGAATTTTTTAAAAAGATTCTTAAATAAAATCTGAAAAAATGTAGGATCAAAGGTAAAATACGGTGGTTAAAGAAAATTTTCATGTTCTTCATATATCACTTAAGGATTTGAGAATCGTCAATATTTTTTGTTTTGTATGTAATTTTTTTTAGCTCAATTCAATCATCGACCTTTTTTATTATTGCGTAACTTTTTTCAATCATCAAAGTGCCTTAAGGCACGGGTAATACCTAGTCTATATAATAAAGCAGAATGAAACCTAACTCTCCCTATTTATCCTCAAATTTCCCCATTCATCTCATATTTCCCCTATTTATCTCATAATTCCACCATTCATCTCATAATTTTCCTATTTTCCCCATTCTTTTATTTATTATATACATATACGCATGGAAATATCAAATAATATATAATCATTTTAACCTTCATATAAATAAAATTATAAAAATTCGAATTAACTTTCATATAAATAAAATTTATTCCTTTTTATAAAAATTTAAGATTTTTTTCAAAATTTATTATAAAAAAAGTTCAACTAGATATAATATAAAATTAAAAAAATTACTTTATATTATAATATTTAAATAATTTTTTATTTATTTTATTTTCTTTATTTTTAATCTCATTTGAAACATGAACATTATGATAATGACAATGGGACCGTGATATCTTTTTTATCTCCTATAATAATAATAATAATAATTTTTCAATTAATTTTTTTTGTGACATAAAAACTTAATTAGTAGAATATCTTAATCACCACAGATAAATAAAGCCTTATCACCTTTTGGTAAACTTTTGAACGTAAATGGTATATTTCCTTTACATGCATTAGTTTAAATTATAATTAAAATACAAAGATAGTCATTAAAAAAATAAAAAAATGAATAGAAAAGACTGAGCAATGTTTCCCTCGAGGGGTCTAATTTACAAAATGAGACCCCTTTATGCAAAAATATTATAAATTGAAGACCCCTAAAAACATCAAAAAATTGGAGGCCTGAAGCGGTCGCCTCTTCAACCTACCCTCGGGACCGGCCCTGGGCCTTCCCTGAATTGATAATATTATTTTTTAGGATTAAGGGACTAAATGTTGAATAGGATTAAAATGAACCTTAACCCTCAACCTATTAACCATGACCTCAACTTCTTAACTATTATTTCTTTAACCTTAACCCTAACCTTGACCTTAAATTTAACCTTAACCTTAATCTTAACCTAAACGTTAATCTTAACCTTAACTTTAACCTTACACCTTAAACCTTAAACCCTAATCTTCATCTTCATCTTAACCTTTAATTTAATCTTAACGCCTAAACATATATCCTTAAACCTTACATCTTAAACATTAAACCTTAAACCTTAATCTTCATCTTCACCTTAACTGTGACTTTAAACTTAACCCTCAACCCTTAAACCTTTAACCTTAACCCTTAAACCGTAAACCTTAAACCTAAAACCTTAACTTTTACCTTTACCTTCACCTTTATCTTAACTTTAAACTTAACCTTAAGCATAACCTTAACCTTGATGTTGAAACTTAACCTTAACCTTGACCTTGAACCTTAAATCTTAATTCTTAAACCTTAACCTTAACCTTAAATCTTACACCTTAAACCTTAAACCTTAAACCCTAATCTTCATCTTCATTGGAACCTTAAATTTAATCTTAACGCCTAAACATTTATCCTTAAACCTTACATTTTAAACATTAAACCTTAAACCTTAATCTTTATCTTCACCTTAACCTTAACTTTAAACTTAACCCTTAAACCTTTAACCTTAACCCTTAAACCCTAAAACTTAATCCTAAAACCTTAACTTTAACCTTTACCTTCACCTTTATCTTAACTTTAACCTTAACCTTAACCATAAACTTAACCTTGGCGTTAATACTTAACCTTAACCTTGAGCCTTAAACCTTAAACCTTAACCTTAACTTTAACCATGACCTTGAACCTTAAACCTTAAATCTTAAACCTTAACCTTAACTTTAACCTTAAGTCTTACACCTTAAACCTTTAACCTTAAACCCTAATATTCATTTTCATTGTAACCTTAAATTTAATCTTAACGCCTAAACATTTATCCTTAAACATTACATCTTAAACATTAAACCTTAAACCTTAATCTTCATCTTCAACTTAACCTTAACTTTAAACTTAACCCTTAAACCTTTAACCTTAACCCTTAAACCCTAAACCTTAAACATAAAACCTTAACTTTTACCTTTACCTTCACCTTTATCTTAACTTTAACCTTAACCTTAAAAATAACCTTAACCTTGACGTTAAGACTTAACCTTAACCTTGAGCCTTAAACCTTAAACCTTAACCTTAACTTTAACCATGACCTTAACCTTAAACTTTACCTTAAAACTTTAACTTTAAACCTTAAACTTAATCTAAACCTTAACATTTAACCTTAAACTTTACCTTAAAACTTTAACATTTAAACCGTAAACTAACATTAACCTTAACTTTAACCTTAACCGTAACCTTACCATTAAACTTAACCTTAAACTAAACCTTAACCTGAACCCTTAATCCATTATCATTTTGCCAGCAAAGCTCAGGCTCGAACTCTTATTTTCAGGAATATCTCAAGTTCCTCACTTCTACTAGCAAGTGAGTATTAGTACATTTTTTATTCTTTTTCTTTCGTCTTTTTCCTCACTAATTAAACGTGAAATCAACATGGAAGAGTTGAAAGGATTTAAGGGTATTAAAGTGAAGAGAGCTACTTATATTCTTGAATTACGTGAAGATTCTCCTAATCCATTCAAGTCTGTAAGGTCTATATTTTTCTTTTGTATTGTGATGGATCATGGATGATAGTTTTTGTTGTTTGTTTTTAACAGCTTGACGAGTTGGAAAAAATTAGTAAATCTGCGAAGTAGGTATTATTTTAAACCTAGGTAGTTATTTTTTAATGTTGTATCAGAAATGTTTATTTTTTGAGTGATGTTAAAAAAAGAATCTTTTAATGGTTACAGGTGAAAATTATGATGAATAGGATAGTTGGATATCTTTTCAGTTTTTTGTAATGATTTCATATGTTTTTTGTAACCAAGGATATATGAAGTAAGGACAGACGGAGATCTTTTACTTTTTTGTAATCACTTCATATGTTTTTTGTAACCAAGGATATATGAAGTAAGGACAACTAGAAATCTTTTCAGATTTTGTAATAGCTTCATATGTTTTTTGTACACAAGGATATATGAAGTGTTATTGTGATTAATTCATAAAATCACTTCATATATCTGCAGTTTATCCCACAAAGGCCAAAGTGTATGATTTGAATGTCATGTAAATCTTTAATATTGCCTTTGGGAGGAAAATGCTTTTAATTAAAAAAATTGTATTATATATGTCTCAAAAGTTTTGATTCAACTATACACGCGGAAGAATTGTTCATCTCAACTGTAAGGAGCTAGATAAAAATTGGAATTTGCACTAAACAGTATCGGTTGAATGTTAATATTATGGTGATAATTTGCAGAAAGGAGGAGATGCAAATGCAGCGGATCATACAAGTCAAACAATACACTGGCGTGCAGTTTGAGGTGTAGTTCAAGTTGTTGAGTTTTTAGTACAAGAAGGTGGCATGTGAGATTTGGGTTTGATTGATCAGTGTTTATAATTTCTTTCTAATTTTGGGTAAAATGCGTCATTGGTACATGTCTTATAGGAAATGACCAAATATATTGCATCGTTGGTCCCCGTATTCATATTCTTATTATTGAAATGTGATAAACCGTTTTAACTGTCTCCGTTTTCAAATTGGAAAATCTACAGGGATTAGTGGTCCAACATAAATTGAATAATGTGTTTCATGTAGCACTACTTGAAGAATCAGGTTTCATTATGATTATAACGGATGTTCAAGTGGAGACAAAATGGAGTTGTGGTTTCATCGTATTGTATTAAGAATGAGGTGAAGCGAGGAGCAGTTAAGTGGCAGATGAGATGGAGAATTCATAATTGAAAATAATGCTAGGTTTTTCAGTTGGTCATCGTGAATAAGTGATATATTTTTCAGTTCGTCATTCCACAATAAAAAAATCATAATGTTTCATTAAGTTAGGGATGACTTATGTTTCACTTTTTTTTTAATTCATCGTAACTCTATGGGAAATTTTGTGGTTGTTATTCTTTTTTTTTAAAATGTGGAATTGGGTGAAAACTCATTAGTGAAAACACAAAAAAGGTCCTCTTTTGATTTGTTTGGTTTTTCTTCTTAATTTCTAATTTTACTGTACTTCTAGACATATTTCATGTTATTTAAAATAGCAAATTATATACATTTTGTAACATGTCACATATATTCGTGGATTTTTTTAAAAAGATTCTTAAATAAAATCTGAAAAAATGTAGGATCAAAGGTAAAATACGGTGGTTAAAGAGAATTTTCATGTTCTTCATATATCACTTAAGGATTTGAGAATCGTCAATATTTTTTGTTTTATATGTAAATTTTTTAACTCAATTCAATCATCGACCTTTCTTATTATTGCGTAACTTTTTTTAATTATCGAAGTGCCTTAAGGAACGGGTAATACCTAGTAACATATAAGGTAAAAGAGATACACAAGTTGTATATATATTTTATGCATATCCGCAGATATAGCATAACTTATACTGGAAAAGATTAATTTTCTGTAAATTAGTGGACTGATCTCTCACGAGGTTATAATACAAGATATTTTTTTCTTGGTAACTTTGATAAACTAATTTATATCAGATACGATAAAATAGAAATCTTTTATTGATTCAGTATTTGATGATATCTCCCACCTGATAGTTGATGGATCTATTCATCGAGAATGACATTTTATGAATAAATGTATGATAATGTGAATTATATATGAAATTCTCGAAAAATCAAAATTACATTTTCTAGAAACATTGAGTTCAATGAAAGATATTTTGAGTAGTAAAACAAATATACTAAAAATAAAGAGTGAATTATTTTGTGATCCCATCACTTATATTCAAAAAATATCACTATATGTTATATTTTGCCAACATTATCATATGTATATTTGGGAGTGTATTCTACTAGAATATTCACAAGTGATAATATTAAAGATTGAGATTATCAAATGAAAAAGCAAATTAGCTATGCATAAGCGAAGATTTTTATCCTAAATCACTTTGATATTGCATCGTCTATATTTTCAAGATAAAATCAAGGGATAAATACGAGTCTAGCACATTTATTTACTGAATCGTCTATGACGAATTGCTATGACTGTTGCTCATTAATATACTCCCTATTGGTAAAAGACCAAAAATTATATCCATCAAGATAATTTGATTGTGCAATTTCTATTACAACTGCTCCACCACCGTGTACAAAGATGGATTTTGAGAACATGTTATATATGATATTCTCAAGAATAAGGGAAGAAATAAAAAATATAATTGGAATTAAGAATACACCATTTATGCTGATCCTCGTATACTTATTCAAGTGATTGAAAATATTGTAAAAGTATAGTGACTAAGTCACAATAACCAGTTATCAGTGCTCCTGAAAATATTTACGTCTCGGAAGAGCTATCTTATAAAATTAGACTATTGTAAAGCGCAATAGATCTATTTAGTTCCAAAGATAACTAAAGGAGCAATAACATGAGCAAATTGTTAATTATGAGACTTTTGACATCTTATAAATGTCAAAGTAGTGTATATAACTGAGAATTAAAATACTCTTACTGAGTATCGGGTACCTGATTATATATTGAGATCTCAATCAGTTATTTTACTACTTTAAATTATTGGAACCTAACTAAAAATTGATCATGATCGAATATTTATATACGTGCGCAATAACTATTAATATACGAATAAAATCGAGGATTTTTTTTAATTAAAATGTCTAAATAAACTGACTGGCCATCAGTAGAAAGACATAAATGAAGCAAATATTTTATTTCACTTGTATGACGTGAAATTTTCACAATTTTGAAACGAATGTGCTACAAGGGGGAGTCACTATATAATATAGTATGTTGTAGCACACGTAATACATTTATTAAAGAGATATAGTTTCCGGTGGTGGATGCACTTTTATTTGCTATTATTTCTTATGAAAGACTTAATATAAGTCGTATGTCGAGCACTTCAAATCATTATATATGAATGAAGCGTCGATCCAATTTATGTCGTATTATTTATTACTCCTATTAAATGTCTCAAGATATACACCATTGTGTTATACTTACATCAGGGGGAGACATTTACGCAATGCACTCTTTTTCCCTTAGCATAGGTTTTTTTCCCACTGGGTTTTCCTTGCAAGGTTTTTAATGAGGCAATTTATATAAACGTGTTGAAGAATACTATACTCTTTTTCTTTTACTATGATTTTGCCCATTGGGTTTTTCTAAGAAAGGTTTTAATGAGGTATATTCTCAAAATTAAATATTTAAGCGGAATGCAATCTTTCGACAAGTAAACAAAGTTGAACAATATGCTACTTGTATCACTCAAGACATAGGAGGCTACATCAAAGATGATCGAACCAAACATATCTCCAAAGATATCCTTTAGACATGAACTTTTGAAGAAATGTGAAGTAGATGTGCAACCAATTCGCTCAAGTGACAATTCAGACGATTTATTTACAAAGGCATTACCTACATCTATGTTCAAGAAATTAATACACAAGATTAGCATGCAGCGACTTCAAGATCTTTCTTAAGAAGCTGACAAGAGGGGGAGACAAATACGCACTACACTCTTTTCTTTCATCACGGTTTTGTCCTAATAGGTTTTCCTGATATAGGTTTTTAATGAGGTAGTTTTAGTTAGCGTATAAAGAAATGTACTCTTTTCTTTCACTAGATTTTTTTTATCCTACTAGGTTTTTTCTAGGAATGTTTTAACGAGGCATATTCTTAGGGACTGAATATCCAAGGGGGAGTGTTATAAACCCATCTTAGTGGATATTCATTCCAGCCCATGGGCTAGTAGTCAAGCCCATGAACACTAGGGTTTTAGGGTCTCCTATCACCTATAAATAAGAGCTCCCACTATGTAATCCAGACCCTCTCAGATAATAAACAGAACGCTTCTCTTCATTTCTCTACCATTCATAACAAAGACTATATTATTACTTATTTAATTCGATCTTTATCTCTTTTTTTTTGATTTTTTTTGGAGTAATGATATTTGTCACCCCTATTTCTTCACCCCTTTATCACCTCCTACATAGCAGATTGCATGGCATGACATGTAAGTAATTTATCTACTGATTTTAATTAATTATTTTAATTCTTAAATTAAATATGTCCTTAATTATCTTTTTTAATTACTTTATTCCTTACATGTCATGCCATGTCGGAGGTGATAAACGGGTGAAGAGAATAGGGTTAACAAATATCATTACTTTTTTTTCTCTCTTTTTATTTATATTATTTTGAAATAAATAAAACAAAGTAGAAAAAAGTTTTTATGTCTATACTACAACAAGTAGACATATACAATTAAGACTCCTGAATTCGTATTACTAGAACGATTATATACTATTGAATATCTATATTACATTTTTTTTATCATCAAATCAAACTTTTATCAATAAAATCAACAAACCAGTTGTCTTTACAACTTATATCCCATTTAGACATTAACTGAAACATAGGAATTAATACTCTAAAAAGGATTAGCCCATTACCCACTACATAACATTACTACCAGCCCAAATGATTTAATCTATTACAAATAAAATAAATGGCCCATTACAAAGGAAATATTACAATCAGTATAAGTCTAATTTTTCTATACTCTCTCTCGTTCTTTTCTTTTTCACATTCCATCCTTGTACCTTAAACTTCACATTACTAATAACTTTGACAGTAATTTGCTCCTCATTTAACCCCATTCCACCATGTTCTTTGTCATTTCTCTCCCACCAAATGGAGTAAATATAAGAAGTGCACAAACTGCTAGGCAATGTAACCTGCTCATCACATCCACTCAATAAAATCTGATCAGTCAATTACTTAAAATCCTCAGGCAACTTCTGAATTCCATATTTTCCGAGAATCACTTTCAAAATTCTCTTAGTAAAATAGCACCTAAAAAACAAATGCATACAATCCTCAGTAGCTGCTCTGCAGAAACCACATAAAGGACTAGTAGTCCCACTCCATTGACTCATTCTTTTCTTAGTATTAAGTCTATCTTGAATCGCAATCCATGCAATAAATGCGCATCTTGGTATGTTCATTCTAGCCCATATAAACTTGTACCAGTTTACTTCTTCCAATTCTTCCCATGATTTAATTCTTGCAAGAGTCTTGCTGAAGGAAAATTTCATGTTCTTACTCTCACTCCACACTTTAACATCCTTTTCTGCATTCAAATTATAACCATCCAATTTTGGAAGAATTTTGCTAATACTCAGTGGTAATCTCCACCTATTCCTCCCATAACAATCACTGACAGTTTTTTTACTATTTATATTGCTCTTTTCTAGCTCAATACCAAGTGTTTCTTGGACACTAGAACCCTCAAACCATCTGTCCCTTAGTATAAAAGTGTCTCCTCCATTATTAACCTTTTGATATATAAATTTAGAGGAAATCCCATTTTTAGGCCATTACCTATGACCTAAAAACATTTTTAGGCCAAACGTTTCAAATGTCACATTTTTAGGCCAAAGGTATTCAAAACGCCCATTTTTAGGCCATTTCACTAATTTCATGAGATATTTCATTGATTTTAAAGACAATTTGGACACTTTAGACCGAGTTTCTAGTTTGTGATGCGGCCAAATAAACATATAGTTTATTTAAAATGCCTAAATTGTCCTTAGAATTAATAAAATATCTTATGAAATTAGTGAAATGGCCTAAAAATGGGCGTTTTGAATACCTTTGGCCTAAAAATGTGACTTTTGAAACGTTTGGCCTAAAAATGTTTTCAGGCCATAGGTAATGGCCCAAAAATGGAAATTTCTCATAAATTTATATGCAATCTTTCTTAGCTTCATTAATTTCTTCCAAATCCAATTCTGAGATTGCTTATCTTCTAGGCTCCAAATACATCTATTCTTCACAATATTACACCTAACACACCTGCTCCACAAATTCCCCTCTTGTGCATACATCCTCCAGAAAGTAAATAACAAACAAACAAGATTTAAGTTTTCAATTTTAGGAATACCTAAACCTCCATTTTCTTTATTTGTACACACTTTATCCATTGATATTTTTGCACCTTGTGCAACTTCAGTACTGCCTTTCCATAAGAAGTTGTTCATCAATTGATTAAGCTTACATATTACTTTCTTTGGACGAAGAAAAACACGACACCAAAACAAAATTTTGCTTATTAGAACACACCTAATTAATTCCACCCTCCCTGCATATGATAAAAGCTTAGAGGTCCACTAATTAATACAAGTAAAAAATTTATCCACCAATTTGTTACCCTTTTCCACACTAAGCTTTTTAGAATGCAAAGGCACTCCTAAATACCTCACAGGCAAGGAACCACTCTTAATATTAAATACTTTAGATATCTTTTCTTTAGAATATCTATATTACATATATCTATATAATAAATGATCTCACACCTAATTACTCTATTTTTCCTTTACCTTTTTTTTTCTTATGATCCCCTTATTCTTTTCATAATTGCTTCCTTAAAACTCTCATTCTCTCATTTATTAATTCAAAATATTAATTTCATTTATATAAATATAAAGTAATAACTACGGTGGACAATAATATTTTTAATCATCTTTCCTTGCAAAAGTTTACCAATCATGCAAAGTATTCAACTACAAATAGTTTTCTAATGACATACAAATTCAACTCCGATTATGATTATAAAATTATAAAAAATAATAAATAAATAATATTAGTGGTTTATGGCTCTCCATAATCAATTAGTTTAAATTAAAAAATCAAATTCCTATGAATATTGAAATATGACTAAATGAGCACCACACCGTAATTACACATATTTCTATTTATTTTTGTTATGATATTGTTTATATTATGTAAATTAATCAAACATTTTTTTATATCATATATGGGAATACAACCGTATACCCTAATTGTTTTTTTTAAACTCAATCTTTTCAAAACCTCCCCAAATTTCTCAACCTTAAAATTAATTTTAATCTTACCCTTTACCTAAACTTTGACCCTAAACCTTAGATTTAAACTTACACTTAACCCATAATTTTAACCTTAAATTTAATATTAACCTTAACCTAAACCTCAACCTAAACATTTAACTTAACCTTAACCTTAACTTTACCCTTAACCTTAACCTTAACCTTAGACTCAACTGCAACCTTAGACCTAGCCTTAGCCTTTTGTCCTAGACCTAGCCCTAGCCCTAATCCTAGCATTTGCCCCAGCCTTAGCCATAACCGTACCCTTAGCCTTTACTTTAACCTTAATCTTTACATTAACCTTAATCCTTAACCTTAACCTAAACATTAAACTTAACCTTAACGTTAATCTTAATCCTAACCTTAAAGTTAACCTTAACCTTAACCTTAAAACTGAACCTTAACCTTGAACCTTAACCTTAAACTTAACCTGAAACTTAATGTTAAATTGAACCTTGAACCTTAAAACTCAACCTTAATTTTATTTTAACCTTAACCTTAACTAGATGAATATACGTTGCTTTTATATTCTACCTTAAACCTTAGATCTTATTTAACCTTAACCTTAAAAGTTAAATCTTAAACCTTAACTTTAACCTTAACATTAACCTTAACCTTAACCATAAACTTAACCTTAACCTTAACTTTAACAGTAACTTTCTCCTTGATGAGAAAAAAGAAAAGAAAAACATTGACCTTAACCTGGGTTCGATTCCCCTCAACTAGACAAATCTTTTCTTTAAGTGTCTTTAAACACGGGTTTTACCAAGTCTATATAATAAAAAAACTTTTTAAATGGTCTAGATTCTCTACAAAAATACGGTCATGATCATCTGTAGCCCATCAATTGAGTCATTTAAACTTAATTGTCCCTTATCGCACTATATTAGACATCTGAAGGTTATGTGTTTGATCCACGTTCACCTTAATCCTCTAAATTTTTGTTGTCCCAACAATTTGGATATCTGACTTTCATCCAAGAGACCTAGGTTCGATACCCTTCAATGGAACACAATTTTTTTAAGTGTGCACCTAGGGGATCTGGGTTCGAACCCCGATAATGGAACAATTTTTTTCCTTTTTCCATGAACTATAAACAATGAACCACGAATCATGAAATTTAAAACTTATACTTTTAACCATTAACTAATTTGTTTGAAGAAATGTGTGGAAGCTAAATACAACCAACTTATTATAAGCATAAAACATATGTGTACAAGAAATTAAAAATCGTGAACCAGATATTGAAAAATTGTTTAGATATGTGTTAATATATTAAAAATATAACCTCAACATTAACCTTAAACTTAACTGTAACCTTAACCTTAACCTTAAACTTAAACTGAAAGTCCTAGAGGGTGGTGAATAGGATACTAATAAAAATAATGCCTAATTAACATATTTGGACAATTATAAGTTAGAAGATAACTTCTCTAAGGTAATATATCAAACACTTAGGGAATCATGGAAGGTAGGGGTGAGCATGGTTCGGTTCGTCTCGGTTTTTGGCCAAAACCGGAACCGAACCGAATATTTCGGTTTTGTATAATTTAATAACCAAACCGGGTGGTTCGCATTTGGTTCCACATTCGGTTTTTGGTTTCGAATTGGTTCGTTTCGGTTCGGTTTTGGTTCTCTTCGAATTTGGATGCTTGGTCAATAATATTTTCGCCCCATTTCTTGAAATACATTGTCCAATAGACACTAATATTCCAATACAATTATGCTACTATTACTTGTCCATGTGGGCTATTAATATATCAATTAAATATAAATTTATAATATAAAAATACTTATCTTAATTTACAATACTACAATAAATTTAAATCTACTACTTCCTATTTCATACAATCATGATTTATAAAATCAATCAAGTAATGAATATTTATAATCTTAAGTGATATAAAAAAATTCTCACTAATAGCACCATCGAATAGTATAACTAAAATTTCACGTAGATGATAAATTCTTAACAAAAGTTTTTCTCACATAATTCTTATAAAAGAAGTTCACACAATCCCTATTTTTTCCTTCGTTAGTTCGGTTTTTTTGGTTCGGTTTTTAGGTAGTAAACCGAACCGAACCAAAAAAATCGGTTTTTGAAAAATTAAAAACCGAACCATTTTGTTATTCGGTTTTTGGTTATTTTGGTTCGATTTTTTCCGGTTTTTTGGTTCGGTTTGGTTATTTGGTTCTCATTTGCTCACCCCTAATGGAAGAGATGAATAGATGTTTGATATAAAATCAAGATGAGCAATCAAAATACAATAAGTAAAGAAATAAGAGAAATAAAGTACACAGTCACTTATAGTGGGTCTCCCTACTCCACTACCTAAGGTAGACACCTTAGGATCTCCAAGCTTCTTTGACTAACCTCCATGTCTCTCTTAACCAGGGTGAGAACACAATATCTGTTACAACTACTTCGAAACCACGCAGCAAATACTTGTGCTATCGCAACACAAGGAACACCGAGTATACTCCATATACTCATAACTCTATTAAACTATCTATTAAAAAGACTAGACTAAAAAGGACATAACAAGTGTTTGAATGGTGATATAAACTTTGCTAATACTCCTAAAGAGTGGAGATGAAATTTTAGCTTTAATCTCCTCTTGAGTAGATAACACTTTGGAGCTTCTTTCAATAACTCCTTGAGAGTGAATGTAACTTGATAGCTTGCTTAGCATGAATTTGACTTGAATAGCTCTTGATAACTTCTTCGATAGTTAAAATTAATGCTCTTAAGATTTGTGGATGTTTGGTGTAGGTTCTAATTTGAAAAAACCTTCAATTTATAGCTGAAAATCGCTCCCAACGGCCATAAGGTAAGTGTCTAACATATATATAAATCTCCCCTACTGATATATAACATTTATCATTTTGCAGAGTTGAAAATCCTTCTTTGCGGTGTACCACAACTTTGTTTTGGTGCGGGGTACTCTTGTTTTTGCGACGTAGGGTCATGGTCCGTGCTTCTGCCGTGAATCGTCAAATCTTGCAGTGCACCGCGCCCCTGTTTTTGTCACACTAAAAAATGTTTTCTTTTTGTATAAATAAAATTTTAATATAAAACATGTGGTGTCGGCTAAGGTGTGATAAAAATAAGGTATAAATAATGCAACTAAACACCCTAGACTAAACACAATACTCACTGCAAGTATCACAGGTCGTACGTAAGTTTTATGTAAGTAAAGATTCGTTCTCAGGGACTAAGTGTGTTATACGAATGGATTTAACAGAATGGCGTAGAAATTAATAGTTAAATACAAGAAAATAAATAAATATGATTGATGAGGAGATAAGATTAAACTAAATTAAACTAAAGACAATAAAATAAAATATGAGAGAATAAGATGAGAAAGTATAGCTCAGGTTTTGCTAGTATGCACTAATCCTTATATTTCTTCTACTAGTTAATAAGGGTAATTAAAGCTCTTAGATAAGTAAGAATGATTCTAGATTCCATTCAAAATATGATTGATGGGAAGTCGGCTCCTTCTTTTTGTGTTTGAGATGGTTATGGTATTTTCTCCAAGAGGGGTGGGATTTTTCAAGAAGGATATACGCTTGAAAAACTTCGCACATTCTCATACCTTCGGCGATTACCTCAATGCATAGGTTTTCGTACACATTAAGTTGTTCAATCATCTGTTTCAGGTGAGTGAGTTTGAAGTTATACTAGTTACTAGTATGTACTTTTTCTATCTGAAATTATCAACCCCATATATCTTCTCAAGGACATGATCATTGTTGACCTCTCATTGGAAAAAAGTTTAAAAATAGGTTTGAACACATTATTCAACATCCAACCCCGAGCCATAGAGTTTTATTTCTTGAACTTGGCTTCGAGAGTGACATATCTAGTTTGTTCTTCTTCAGTAGGAACTCTGTTGTTCACCATAAGTGGAGGCCCTTAGAATAAAACAAAGTCGAGTTCATACTGTTCCAGATAGATCGTAAGCTTTTGTGCCCAACGTTTGTAGTTAGAACTATTAAGAGGCTCCAACTTAGTTACATCGGAAAAGGCTTTTGCATTCAAGGATGAAGCAACCGCCAAAATAAGAAAAGTCATTTTAAAATAATATATTTTCTTAAATTGTAGGTGCAAAACTAATAGTATCACTGATAAAGTGATATAGATTTAATACAAAAGTATTTAAGAATATGTAATACTGCAACTATTACAATAAAGTTAAAATTCATAACTTACATGGAAATTCTAGAAAAGAAAACAAGATATGTATACATGGAAAAGAATTACGTTAAAAAGAAAAATGTAGTACCGGTATCTCTAACAAATGTGTTACTCTAATCTTCTCAAGAAATAAGTACAAGGGAGGAGAGAGTTATTCTTTGTGAAACTGTTATAGTTCTTTCTAACAGAAATAATCCTTCAGTCTACCCTAGATACGCTATATGGGTAGAAAATCATCGTTAGCTT
This sequence comes from Nemophila menziesii, assembly GCA_029959085.1. Taxonomy (NCBI): domain Eukaryota; kingdom Viridiplantae; phylum Streptophyta; class Magnoliopsida; order Boraginales; family Hydrophyllaceae; genus Nemophila; species Nemophila menziesii. The sequence goes on along the minus strand of JARWIR010000051.1, from coordinate 3,568,915 downwards.
TGTAAAGTTTGTCAAAGCCTTATATATATCTTCTTCCTCGAGTAGCTCCTCGATTTGTCTCTTCAGTTCGGATAATTTAAGCCTATATTTATTGTTAACTTCTAGGAACTGTTTGTTGAACCATTGAGAATTCAGGACATCTTCCTTACTCCTAACTGGTACAGGTACATATCCTCCTTGAACGCCCAATATTATTCTTATGTCTTCCTTTGTTAGGGGGGTTGACTTCCTTCCCACGATGAATACATTTCGCTTCGCCTAATAAGAGGATATCATTTCTATAGTTCTGTTGTTGTCTTTATTTATTTGTTTTCTCTCATCCTTGATTTTTTATAATCCCTTTATGAGTGTGAGAAAGGGTAGTGGCCGACATGCATTGATATGTTTTCTCTAGATCAGTCTGTTCTTCAAAATCTAATAAAGTCAATTTATTGTTGAACGCAACTCTGGAACCATTTCTACAAAATAGTTAGACAATCACATTAATTTACAGATCAAGTAATAAAGTTAGTCAATAAATCAACTAGAAGTAATAAAGTTTATAGCCCTTTATTCCTACCTGCAACTACAACCTAATGGGATTTATCTCATCCGTCTTTATTGAAATAATGGGACTGGTCACATCAACTATATTGAAAGCATTTGACTGATCCCATCAGCCTTTATTGAAATCGTGTGAATTATCCCATCAATAAGAAGTTAATGAATACCATGGAAAACCCAAATAACACTTATGTTATTAATCTAATCCTATTAGTATACACAATAAACACCAAAATAATGGGACTAATCTCATTAACCATAATCATGTCTATTGAAACGATAGGATTTATCCCATCAGCCTTTATTGAAATTATGGGACTGACCACATCAATTCTATTGAAACCATGGGATTGATCATGTGAGTCTTAATTGAAATCATGTGACTTATCCCGTCAATAAGAATTTAATGAAACCCATTGAAAAACCAGATAACAGTTATGTTATTACTACAATCCCATTAGTATACACAATAAACACCAAAATCATGGGACTAATCCCATCAACCACAATTATGTCTATTTAATCACGAGATTTATCCCACCAGTCTTTACTGAAATCATGGGACTGACCACATCAACTATATTGAAAGCATGAGACTGATCCCATCAGTATTTATTGAAATCATGGGACTTATCCCATCAATAAGAACTTAATAAAAACCAAATCAGATAACACTTATGTAATTTACGACAATCCCATTAGTACACATAATATATACCAAAATTATTGGACTAATCCCAATCAACCACAATCATGTCTATCTAAATCATGGAATTAATCATATAAGTCAAAATAAATACAATTTCTATTGAATCATGGGACTGATCCTTTCAACCACAACTTAACAGGATTAACCAATTAAGTACAATTTAACATGCTGGAGGTTAGGACTTAGTGTTTCACTTTTAGGAAAAACACTTAGTGCTCGTTTGGAAGTGTTTTTTTAGAAGCACTTAAAAGTGTTTCTATAATTCTAAAAGTGTTTTAGACCTTTAAAAAACACCTAAAGTGATTCTAGATTTTTTTTTTTTTAAATTTAAATTTTATTCTAAAAACATTTTTTTTTACTCTAACATAAATACTTCCAAATGAATATTTAAAGTGATTTTAAATGTCAAAATATTTTTAAATTTATTTTATAAACATTTTAATTTTAATAATAAATTTAAAATAATCAATCTCTTCTAAATTTATCGTTCCTTATTGTATGTCCTTTTAGCTTCTTTTATAGAGTCAAACGAAATCTAAATTTATCTTGTTTTGGAGTAATGATATATACCACCCAAATATATCATTACTCTTACTATTGTATTACTCCCTCCGTCCATTTTTATTTGTCCATCTTTCTAAAAGGAGGTGTCCAATATTATTTGTCCAATTTGTAATATCAAGACACTTTTTCTCTATTTTTTCCAAAAATACCCCTAATTAAATAGTATAAAGAGTGTTGCAATAAATGACCCAATGTATATTAATTATGGGCAATTGTGTAAAATAGAAGAGTATTAAATGCTCTTTTTAATATTTGTGCACCAAAAAGGTGGACAAATAAAAATGGACGGAGGGAGTATGTCCTTTTAGCTTCTTTTATAGAGTCACACCATGTATGTTTATTTTTTTTTATTCTTTTTTTTGGACATAAACCATGTATGTTTATTATCCTTCTAGTTTTTTCTTCTTGAAGTGATTGAAAAATAATATCTTAATTAATTTAGTGATCGAATGACTCTTTTGTTTTGACATGATGATTCGGCCTTGTGCTTTTCCAACATAGCTGCTTGACCTTAATCATTACACGGGGCTACCTTGCTACGCTCCACAGTGGCACACAGTATGCTTTCTTCTTTAACAAAGTGATGCAAGTGTTAGTACTTAGACAAAAAAAATGCAAGTTTTAGTAGAAGCTCTAATCTTGATCCAACATTTCTTCAACAGATTCCATATACTCACTCAGTCACTCAGGTAATAACCTAAATATTAATTCTTTATTTTCGAATACAATGAATCAATAATTTTAGATAAAATACAATGAATTTAATAATCCCAAGTGGGTAGTCTTTCGTGTTTGTTTACGTAAGTATGACAATGAATTCGAAACTTTTTTTCAATTGTGCAAAATATTTCAATCTCTTTACTAATCTTGCAAATCATTTACTTTTCATTAGTCTTCATACTTTTGTTGAATAGATGTATGATATTGATACTTTATGTGAAAAAGTCAATTGCATCATGGTGATAATTATTTTTTTCCCTTGTAAAAATAATGATTGAAATCAATATGACGAGTTGAAGGTACGTCGTGCCAAGCAATAACCAGCTTTGATTTAATTCCCTTCTCCCCTTTTTGTAATCTCTATTATCACTAAAATTCTTGTTTAAGAAAATAACAATAATTGTACTTGTTTTGTATATTCTAAGTGGTTGAAAGATCAGCATGGAATATTGTGTTGTTATGCTTTTTCTTACTTATTATACATTTCTGAATTGAATATTCAAATATAGTAAACCACTAAGTCTTAACCTCCAGCACTTCTATTGTTAATTATAGATTCTCTTCTTTTGGAAACTTCATCATTGGAATATATGCTGCCATTTTTTCTTTTTTGGATCATGCTCATTACCTTTTTATATCTATATTGAAAGTTTATTAAGCTCACTTCCAATCATTGTATGTTGTTTTTTACTAAAAAAGTCTTAATCTGTAGATCGGCCTTCCGAGTTTGTTAAACAAAAAAAGTTCAAACTTATGATTGTGTTAGATGTAATTTAATCTTTTTTGTTCTTATCTGCATTCTTGAAAAGGAAAGTTTGTATTTACATGGGTGGTTGGTTAATGAAGAGAATCCTTTCTAATATATGTTAGTTAAAAACTCTACTAACTATCTCCAGAATTAGTAAAATAAGAAAAGAATATGTCTTTAGGTGTTAGGACCATCCTATGATGTTGAAACCTAAGTTTCTGCTAACAATCTAAAACCCAAGTTTTGTCTGATAGTTATATAGATTGCTTTTGTTTCACAGACTATAGTCATCTTTTAAAGATGGGTCCTGGAGGGTTTTTTTGCAAAGAAGTTGTTGATACAAGCCCCAATTCCGCAAATTATGACACATTAACGGAAAATGTAGGGAAAGGTATAATCGTCCCAATTAGAGGTCCCGCGGAAATGCCATCGCCAGATAGTGTATACGCACTTCTTCAATGCCCTGTTTGCGAAACTTCAATGTACCCACCAATTCACCAGGTTTGCGCTATTATTCAGATTTAATTTTTTTTCTAATGAATATTTATTTGTTTTGCATTTTGAGTTTATGTTATTTACTTATGTAGTGTCCAAATGGCCACACGATTTGTGCAACCTGCAAAGTCAAAGTTGAGAATTTGTGCCCAACATGCGAATCCGAGCTTGGAGATATTAGGTGTTTAGCGTTGGAGAAAGTAGCTGAATCGTTAAAACTACCTTGTAGATATAAAACTCTTGGTTGTCAAGATATATCTCCTTACCATCGCAAGCTCAAACATGAACAAAATTGTCAATTTCGCCCCTATAATTGTCCTTACGCTGGATCTGAGTGTACTATTACAGGTGATATACCAACCCTTGTAGAACATCTCAAAGATGCTCACCAAGTTGACATGCACGATGGATGTACCTTCAACCACCGATATGCCAAACCAAATCCAAATGATGTTGAAAATGCAACATGGATGCTTACTGTAAGTTCATCTTTAATGTTGAAAATCAACTACGAGGGTATTTTTAGTCTTTAAGTGTGTTGAAATTAAAAAAAGAAATTGATAAAAAAAAAAAAACCTTAAGTATTAGAAATCCAAGTATGTGGTTTACACTTTGGAAGGAAAAGTTAAGAAGGGGCTCTAGTGGCTATTAGTTTGAGCACAAGAGCTTCTATTGGCTACTTTTTTAGTATAGGGTTTCTGAACTTAATTGGAGACAATGTCATTACTCATTAATGAGTAAATCTTGTGCAAATCTAGACCAAGGTGCACCTAAGGTCTTTGTTTCACATAATCACTATAAGTCTATAACAATATGACCCACCCTTAAAAAGACAATAAACAATAATTGTGGATCCTACTAAAGAATAGTGGTTACTTGGTTTGCACAATATTTACCCATCATTAACCTTATAAATTTCTATATACAAGTTTTTAAGGTAACAAAACCAGTTTTTTCCTTCAACTTTTTTTCCCATTTTATTTGTTCAGGTATTTAATTGTTTCGGAAGACAATTCTGCTTGCACTTCGAGGCCTTCCAACTAGGTACTACACCAGTGTACATGGCATTTTTACGATTCATGGGTGAAGATAGCGAGGCGAGAAAGTTCAGCTATACTTTGGAGGTTGGTGCTTATGGGCGTAAACTAACATGGCAAGGAATTCCAAGAAGTATACGCGAGAATCACACACATATTAGAGATAGTCAAGATGGACTTATAATCCCAAGGAACTTGGCACTCTTTTTCTCTGGTGGTGATCGGAAAGAGCTTAAGTTGAGATTGACAGGTCGTATATCCAATGAACCATGAGCTGAAAGAATTGTTGTCTTTTGGGATCTTGTACATTATTTCATATACACTTTAGAATCAATGTAATTGGAGAAAGTTTAAAATAATTTATGTTTTTGGTCTCTAGAAAAAAACATTATATAAAAAATCGATAAGTAAATCAAAAGAAATAAAGAGCGAAAGACGCTCGGATAGATTAAATTTAAGTTATAATTTGTTACTTTTTTATCAAGGGACGTTATTGTTGTTATTTACTCATCTTTCTTTCGTAATTCTTTGGTTCTTATTGTCTTTTTACTTGATACGATATCAAGTTATTTGGGTTCTTTTTGTAGTTTTTATGGTGTGAGGATGTGAGTTGTAATTTTTTTTTTTGGAAACTGCAAATATATTTATCTAAGAAAAAATAAATACTGAAAGTAAAACATAATTCTGGTATCCTAATCAATCTATTCAAGACAAGATAAGTTATCTAGCTCCTAGATCAAAAGACCAATTCTCCTTTTACTTCGGAATTGTTTGCCTTATATTTTGGGCTCAGATGGATTATTGATAAAGGCTATACTGAAATATCTATTGAGACAGATTCAGAGGAGCTCCATGCGCTAGTGAAGGGCGGTGGGAACTCTACTCACCATGAGATAGACTCGGGAAGTTCTACGCGCTAGTGAAGGGCGGTGGGAACTTAGGTAGTCATTGTGTTTCAATAGTAAATGATTGTTGCTCGTGGTTACGGGACTTTCCGATGATTGAGCTAAATCATGTATTCCGTGAAACTAACCAATATGCATATAAGTTAGCAAAAGAAGGAGCTCTTATAAATGCGCAACCTTTGATCCTCTCCGAGCCTCCTGAGTACCTGTGGAAATTAATCACTAGAGATAGAAGCGAATATGCGACTCCTAGAGTAGTTCTAGATTATGAATAAAAGCTTTTGTTTAAATTGTAATCCTTGTTCTTAACGGCTTTAAAAGCCTCCTATGTATGAAAAAAAAAAGACCAATTCTTTGAATAGGTATGCCATCCTAGCGATGGTGTGGGTTCTATTTAGGACCAGGACCGACCTTAGACCATGAAACCACCACTTTGAATCCTAACTTTTTGTCGTTTTATGTGCTGTTTTTGAAATTAAATATTTATATACGTGTATATTTGTATTTAGTAGTAAAAAAGTATTATAAATTAGCATGTGAAACAACATTATTTTATAAAAAGTGCAATGTTTAACTCACTTATAAAAACATTTTACAGGTATTTGTCACGTAAGATAAACAACCGAATAAATTTTCTTGCAAAAAATTCTAAACATGGAGCGACAGCAAGATCGGCGAGGTCAGCCTCACTCATGGAAGGCTTCTGCAAATTAGGAATGGATAGATTATCTCAGAGATCGTTTACTTTTCGTCCAAAAAAAATAATCAGTTATAAAATTGTATATTTTCTTACATAAAGTTAATATTCCAAGTTTTTTTCATTTTTATATTATTTATTATAAACAAATAAGGAGAAAAGGTCTTTACAATTTTACATATATAATTAGAAAAAATCTCTACAAATTTTATTTTAGATAACCTACATGTTAGGATTAATCTTTTTTTTCTCCCTATCCCGTTATATATATAAGGTAAAACACATGTTCGGTCATTATGAAACATAAAAAAAGAACAAAAAAATATTAAATACTTTAGACATTTTATGAGATAATTGAAAGATTTAAAAGAATCTAATTGAGCAAGTAGTTAAATCTGGTCTTTAGAATAATACTCGAACAATTTTTGCTATAAAACGACATCGGTAAAAGTAATCAGAATAGAACCAACATGATGAAAATGTTTCTCGATTTATAATGAAATCAAATGTATAAGGCCCCATTGTGAAATTTTGCTTTGAGCCTCAAATATGTCAGGCTCGGTCCTGACCCTAATGTTAATATTTCGAGAATATGGTGGAACAATAAGAGGTGTAATGTTCTGTCAACTACCCAATCCTCCGCAGTATGGGATCAATAAACTAACTAGTTGTTGACGGTTGCTTAATACCTTGAATAATTTCAAAATATTAAAGAGATTGCCTTCCCTAAAACTTCGTACTCCTCATACATCTAAGTAGCTTTCAAAACTGTACACACTTCACCCTCGAATGTTTACGTATATCCTGACTGACTTGTATACTTCGTCAATTTTGATTCAAAATCCTATTGGTTTCTAACTTTCTGTAAATGATGTCTCGCACAAGAACGATACATTGTCTGAGGGAAGCATGGTTGTTCGTGAGCTGGCTTACCAATAGAGCTGTATCTATCATTCAACTTTGCTCAAATAACTCTGTCGCCCTTTTCTTCGAGACCTGTATAACAGTATTGATATAATATATGTGCGTTCATGAGATGCCTTCATTTTTTATTTCTAAATAATTCAAACCATCAATAGGATACATGTGTCCGTGATCCATGTGTCGCAACCGCCATCTCCGAATGTCTGAAGGATCTGCAACATCTAGTCGTCGATGGATTCCTCCATAGATTTGTCTATCAGTATTTAAAGTGTTGATCCCACTCAGGCTAGAGAACTCATTGGACAAGATATTAATAAGTGTTCAACGATTTTCGTGGTCTCAGGGAACCAATAGTATTTATCCTTTTTTTCGTATTTATGTTTCTCAGATTGACCATCGTAGGAATGACGTTTTAACAAATTTTCCAACCAAAAATACAAACCTTCGTTGATACATTGCATGAAATACCAATTTCAAGATCTTCTTTATGGATGTTTCATTAGTACCAAATGTTTGTATTGTAGCTTCATTTAATCCAGTCTCTTATGTCCTTTAGTTTGGCATTGTTTGCAATAGAACTATGAATACATGAATGTACAAGTTGCAACTTGCTAGAGTAAAATTCAATCATATTTGATGGTTATGAGTACTACATAATAATGATTACAAAATTTTAGGATCTATATTTAAGAATTAAAATAATTTTTTAATATGATTAAAAAACTAAAAGGAAAACATGTAAAGAAAGTATACAAATCTATAATGGACATATTATTAAGATAAATTTTTCTTATAAGTTAAAATGTTCGAAAATAAAGATATATAACTAGTTTAAAATTGGGTATATCTCAAAGTATTATATAGGTTGGTATTCGTTATATAATCTAATCACACAATTATAATAAAAAGTAAAAGGTATCTTATATTCTTTGGCAAGAATACGATCAATGCATTATAAGGAGTCTTTGGCAAGAATGAAATGGACGCATTACCATAATAATCAATTTATTATGAATAATTTATATTATTAATAGTAGTCTAAAATGCTAAGATTTTATTTTCTTATTCACGGCTTGTAAACGTCTCAGATAAATGGTCACTCATTTTCTTTTATATATATTATTATTACATGGTAATTAACTAATTTTTTAAATATAAGAATACACTTCTGTCTATATCTTTATATCTTCTTCTTTTTAGTATAATATGTCATCAGTACGAACTTACTTTTTTGATCTTGTAGAAGAGGTAGGTAAATTGATAAAATTTATATAATTCTTATTCTTGTATTATGTTTTTTTTTGTTGGACAATTTATTTTTATGTATTTTATACTAGTATTCTTTGTAGAGTATGATACAAGAATTTTGTTAATGTGTGAATTACTTAAAGTTGGTCTTGTGGTTTGAAGTATATATTGTAAGTACCTACGAAAAATATTTATAGGGTCAAAAACTACGACGAATTTTATATGCCACACTCATATAATAAAATTTATAGGTCTGGAACCTACAACAATTTATATATAACCGTAGCATATAAGAAAAGTCAACCTTGTGGGTGGCTATAGGCAATATCACAAAAAAAGTTAAGAAATTCTCTCTCTAAAAAACCCTCTGCTCTCAAACACAACTTTCCCTAGCTACATTTAAACAAAAACCATCATCAATCTAGTGTTTAATCCTACCAAATTCTAAAAACACAAGATTTCAATACATAAAATCCTCCTCATCCCTCCTCGAATCTCTTTTTTTCCCCCTAACTAGTGTAGATTTTCACTATGAACTTCTATGCCTCCTCCCACCCTCTTTCTAAGAATAATCATCATGTAGTAACACCTGATGAAGGCTCCATCTACCGAGTGGTGAATGAACACAAACTCCTTGTGAAATTGCTACAAAAGGAAAAGTTCAATCACATATTCATCAAAAATCACAAAAAATACTAACAAATACTGGGAACTTAAGAAGCAAGCTGATGTTGAAACATGTGGTGATAACACTTACATTATCAAATTTGGTACTGAAGAAGATAAGAACAAGGTCTGGAATCAAAGGCCATCGACTGTCCAAGGAAAACATTTAGCTATCAATCAGTATGAAAATGGAGACAAGAAAGAGGTTCAAAACACTACACTATGGGTACAACTTACAGGTATACCAGCTAATCTTTTAAGAGAAACGTGCATTGAGACGATGTTCGGTTATTTTGGAAATGTACACTCGGTAGAACTACCAGAATCCTTAGAAATTGATGAAAATTCTATAACAAGAATAAGGATTGACTGGAACATCAAAAATCCGTTAATAGCGGGGATAAACTACTGGGAAAATGAATTCAAAGCTCACTGGATTAAGTTCAGATACGAAAATATAGGGCAAGTATGCTATGGGTGCAGTCTATTTGGTCACGATGAACTCAATTGCAAGAACCCTAAAATCTCACCTAAATTAGGGGCGTGGATGAAAATATCAAATCGAGGGCCAACACAGAAATTTTACCTCAGAGAAGCTACTACAATTGCTACAGATACGAAAAAAACGAACAACAACAAAGAATTTATGAAGAATCATATGAAAATTCAAGAATCGATACCTCAAGGTTCTCAAGAACTCAACTCGGTTGGAACACTAACGAGTGAACCCAGTAACGTGTACAATAACGGAGTTAAGAGTAACGGCGTCATCTTTGAATTTGGTACTATGGGTGGTACACAGATAAGACAAGGTAGCGGAAGTGGTAAGAGAAGGAAAATTTGAAGGACGATGGTGGAAGAGGATGTGCTGGTAATGGGAGAGAGAAGATAGGAAAAGGTAAGGACAAAATTTTGTCTGATTATAATGTGAAGGAGAGTAATTTAGCCCAGCTGGCTAATAATATGTTAACAAAATTCTATTCCCCACCGGCCCAAGAAAAAGGGATCCAATTTGGATCATACAAAAGCCCTAACTCGAAAGTTAAAAGCCCAAACGTGATCTTTTCTCCAAATATCACAAACATAAGCCCAAATACAACAAACCCAAACATACCAAAAACATCTCAGACTCATAACTCATCAGATCAAAATATCGAAAATTCCCAATTAACAAAAAACCCTAACACACCTTCATCTCCAACCTCTATCGAAAACCAAAACGTTTCTTCCCTAAACCCTTCTTCTGAAGATTACAAAACCCCCTCAACCATATTATAAAACCATCTCCAACTCAAATGAATCCCAAAATCTTTTCAAGAACTGCTACTCGATGGAACAATTTAACAAAAACAAATCGCTCAAAAGAGAATATGAAGAAGCTTCGTCAAGACATTCGATTAAAACTAAGAGTGTGAGATTCGGAAATTACATAGCCACGGAGGTGAATCTAAAACGACAAAAAACCCTTTGGAACTTTAGGCTGGAAAATAAAGAAGAAAAGATTAAGAAAGAAGAAGAAGGAAAAGAAAACTTGGTAAGAGAATCTGAAGAAGTGATGAATGATAATATGGGGATGAATGAGCTCGATAACAACTCTGAAGCTGATGAAGGGCGAGAAGAAGGCGAGTATGGAGAAGCTGCAGCGGTTTGCGGGGTTGACCCAATTCAACCCCACACTGATCAATGATACAAACAGCCTGGAACTGTCAAGGCATTGACAACTCCTTGACAGTCCAGACCCTCTCTGATATTGTCAGAAAATATCAGACTCAGGTATTATTTCTATCCGAAACTAAAAATAAATATGTGAATGTTAAGAAATTAGAGAAAATTATTAATATGAAACTAGTAGAGATAGTAGAACCAGTAGGATTAAGTAGAGGCCTAGCAATTTTTATTAAAAATGATATAATTATTGAAATCATTAGTAAAAACCACAACCATATACACTGTAAGATTATAGAAGGCAATAATACTATATTCACCACCTTTGTATATGGTGCCCCAATAGATAAACTTAAGGAAAATTGCCTTGAATTATATAGCAGCTGTAACCCTAAGAATAATGAACCCTGGAATCTCTTTGGGGATTTCAATAACATAAGAACAATATCTGATAAAAAAGGTGGGGAAAAACAATTTACTAAGAATACGAAACAATTCAATGGCTTTATTAAACACCTGAGACTGGAAGAAATAATTCATAAAGGGTGTAAATACTCTTAGACCAATAAAAGAAGTAATGGTGAGATGATTAAAACACTTATAGATAGAGGTTTCTGTAATGAGAACTGGGGTCTACTATATCCTACTGCTTGGATAGCTTTACTTCCAGCAGTAGGCTCTGATCACTCCCCTCAAGTATTAATTATGAAAGATAATCATATTAACAAAGATAGAAGATTTTATTTTGAAAACCAATGGTTGGAAGAAACTGAATGTTTAGAAATTATCAAAAAAGTGTGGGCTAGCAAAAAATTTGGACATGGAAAGTTTAGGGAAGCTATGAGTAATAAAATGAGAAAATGCAGTAGACTTTTGACCTACTGGAGTATAAAGAAATTCAAAAACAATAAAAAACAAATAGAAAGTAAAATGGTGAAATTGGAAATGATTTATAATGATCCAAACACCACTAATTGGGATGAATATCATTCCATAGTAAAAGATATTGAAATACTATGGAAAAGGGAAGAAGATTTTTGGGCCAATAGATCAAGGATTTTTTGGCTTAAAAAAAGGAGATAAAAATAGTTCATTTTTTCATGCTTCTACTAAAGAAAGGAGAAAGATTAACAAAATTAAAAGAATTACTAAAGAGGATGGCACTTGGGTTGATAATTTCAATGATATTCAAGAAGAAATGACTTCTTACTTTAATAATATTTTCAAAACTATAGGGCAAAGAGATTTTAAAACAATTGTTGATCTTATAACCCCTTTAGTTACTGAAAATATGAACAATAGTTTAAATCTTCCACTTAGAATAGAGGAAATTACGAGAGCAATAGATGGCTTGGGATTGAACAAGGCACCAGGCCCTGATGGGTTTCCTTGTATATTTTTTAAGAAATATTGGGAATTTATTAAAAGAGATGTAATAAGGCTTATCAACAATTTTTGGTATAATGGGGGAACTTTAGAAAAAATTAACCACACTTATATATCCCTAATACCTAAAATTCCAATACCTATCAATATAAAACATTTTAGACCAATTAGTTGTTCGAATTTTATTTATAAAATCATTGCCAAGATACTTGTCAATAGGATGCAACCGGTGATGAACGCGGTTATTGATGAAAATCAATCCGTGTTTGTCCCAGGAAGGCACATACAAGACAACACTATGTTGGCGCATGAAATTATTTCTTACATTAAAGAACAAAGAAAAACCAAAACTCATTACTTAACAATTAAAGCCGATATTCAAAAGGCCTATGAAAATGTGGAGTGGGATTTTTTAGAGGAAATTATGAAAAAAATGGGGTTTAGCATAAAATGGATAAGTATGATAATGAGGTGTGTAAATTCAGTTACATACTCCTACCTGCTTAATGGCTTTCCTATAAAAATAGAAACTCCACAAAGGGGTTTAAGACAGGGTGACCCCCTATCTCCCTTCCTATTTTGCATTATCACTCAAATGCTCTCAATTCTCATCAATAATAAAAAAGAACAAGATATTATGAAAGGTATAAAAATAGCTAGAATGGCCCCTCCTGTTACACATTTACTTTTTGCGGATGATAGTATATTCTTTATGAAAGCTAATGTAGATGAAATTGAAGGGTTTAATGATGTAATTAACAAATATAACTATGCAACTGGAATGAAGTTAAATCTTAATAAATGTGGGGTGAAATTCAGCCCAAACACCCCAGATTATATACAAAAGAACCTTGCTAGAAAATTAAACATGCCCATTACGAATAATTTAGGAAATTACTTGGGTTTACCCACGGAATGGGGTAGATCCAAAGTAAAAGACCTAAATTTATTAGTAGAAAGAACTTTGAAAAGAACAGAAAATTGGAAGAATTTATACTTAACTCTCGCTGGTAAGGAAATTCTCATAAAATCCGTGCTCCAAAGTCTCCCCAACTACTTTACGTCATCTTAATTAATCCCTAAAAGAATTTGCGATTTAATCTCTTCTCAAATTGCGAATTTTTGGTGGGGGAGTAAAGGCAATAATAAAGTTCATTGGGGAAGCTGGGATTCTATTACAAAAAGTAAGTATAATGGTGGTTTAGGGTTTCGAGATTTAAACCTCATGAACCTAGCACTATTAAGTAAACAAGCCTGGTACTTATATAATAATAACAATACTCTTTTATATAAGGTACTAAAAGGAAAATACTTTCCTCTTGAGACCTTTATGGAGGCTAAAACTGGAAGTAAACCCTCATGGGGATGGAAGAGTTTACTAAGGGGAAGAGATAAATTAAAATGGATATTAAATGGAAAGTTGGAAATGGTTATACTATAAATTTACACAAAGATAAATGGATATGTAATCAAAATGAGTTAGTAAAACCCAATAACAATGAGGTTTCAAAAGTAAATGATCTTTTGGTTCACAATGAGAGAAGATGGAATATTGAATTAATTAAAAATTTATATAATGATGAAGTGGCAGATTGTATTTTAAATACCTTCATTCCACTTAGTGGAGGACATGATACTCCATACTGGATTCATGATAAAGATGGTATTTTTTCGGTTAAGAAATGTTACCATATATTAAAACAAAATAAAGAGGGTAAAGATAGAAACATTAGTAAATCAAAAGCTTCCTCTTCCCATATTGTTGATAATTCAGTGTGGAATATGATATGGAGACTAAAAGTAGCCCCAAAAATTAAGAATTTTATATGGAGAGTAGTGAAGAACCTGCTTCCTACAAAAGAAAATGTTTTTAAAAGAAGGATTATCAAGAGTCCTATGTGTGATATATGTAACAAAGAAGTAGAAAATAATGAACATACGCTCTTGAATTGTGAATATGCGAGAGCAACTTGGTTTGCTTCTCCCCTCTGTTTATTAACATGCAACCAATCTATTGCTAAAGTAGATGTATGGATGGCAAGTATCTTAAATAAGGGGAAAGAAGAAAAAACCAATAATAAATTCCTAATGGAACAGATTTGCACCTTACTATGGAATATTTGGAAGGAAAGATGTGCATATAAGTTCAAAAATGTGAAAATTGACCCAATAAGAACTATACTAAGCGCAAGAAAAGAGTGGCTTGAATATCAAAACATTAATTATCCTAATGATGTAATAATACCACTGAAGGATAATATAAATAATAACTATGAAGTTACTACTAATAAAAGTAGTACAAGTGAGATAAGTAGAAACAACTCAGTTTCAAGTGATAATGATGGTAACAAAAACTTGAAATGGATTCCCCCTCCTAATAATTTTATTAAAATTAATTGTGATGCCGCGTTTGATGTTAACAAAAGTGCAATATCTTGTGTTTCTAGGGATGCAGCAGGAAGAATCTTGGAGTGCAAAGCATGGGAAATTAAAGCCGAGAGTCCAAAGGAGGCTGAAACTTCGGGGATACTTAAAGCTTGCTTAGTTGCTCAACATAATTCATACCTAAATGTAATTATAGAGAGTGATTGCAAACAAGTGATGTCTCCTTTAGAAAATAGGTTGTCAATTAATTCTCCCATGATTTGTAATATTGTTAAGAGCATTTATTTAATTTCTGAAAACATCAACCCTACTTTTCGATGGATTAATCGAAGTAGAAATAAGTTAACCGATGGGGTAGCCAAACATAAGCTAAGTGACAATATGTTAGGCTCGTGTCTAGACACGTACCCAAGTAGGTTAGCTAATATCATTAAGGACGAGGCCATTCCTTCGGGAATTGGTTAATTTTTTTAATAACGTTTTATTTATATGAAGTAAGGTTTGGAACAAAAAAAAGTAGCATATAAGAATAGTTATAGGCCCGGAACCTACAACTATATTTTATATACTAGAAGCATATAACAAATTTTATAGACACAAAATGTACCACCAATGTTATGTGCCTGAAGCATATAACAAATTTTATATGCCTAAAATCTACAATAAATTTTATATTGTCGCAATGAAAAGTCAAATTTTATTGACCCGAAACCTACACCGAATTTCATATGTCGTAGACATAAAACATTTTTATAGTCTTAAAGTCTAGAACACTATTTATATGCTTAAAGTATTAGCCAAAGTTTAAAGGTTCGAAACCTATATGTACTTTTAAAAGTTTGAAACCTAAATTAAATTTTAATGAGTCGAAACTTTAAAAAAATTATAAAGGATCGAAGCCTTAATTCAAATCTATAGGTTTGAAGAAAAAAATGTTGATGATGAAAAAGTCATATAGATTTCATGGATATCTTAGAATCGTATTTTCTTAAATAAAGGGGTTATGTGTTCCAAAGTATCGCACAAAATGACCAAAATGTCTAAGTGGATTAAAGCCTAAATGAAACAAGAATATATTTTATGTGCATTGTGGAGAAAATTAATTAATATGTCACTGAAGGACTATGTTAAAATATCGGTACGTTTTTATCAGCATTATTACAAGATTCTGGCGACGTAAACATACTTACGATTTTTTATAAACCCGAGATTCGTTGATGTACATATTAATTGAAATACCTTACACGAACTAAAAATTTGTGCATAAAGTAATATTATGAAACGTAAATTCGTTGATAAATTATTCATGGATGAATTACCTACGGGGTCTTGTAGATCATCTATGTGCCCTAAAAGTAATACCATAATTCACCATTCTCTAAAGAAACCTTTGAAACCTTGTGGGTCAAAAATACCCTTAAGTTATACTACCTTCATTCCATAAATAGTCTTTTTAGCCGAAAAACATTATTCCATAATGTGTGTCACTTTTAAAGTTTCAATGCACAATAAATAATTTTTTTCCTATTCTACCCTCTTTATAAAATATCTAATCAACTAAATATTAAATTTTTTCTTTCTAATAATTAGAGATATATTAGTTATTTTAAATTATATTCTTTCTACTTTTTAGATTCCTTAATATGTGTGAAAATGTCTAAAGAGTCAATTATTATGGAATGGAGGTAGTAAAATAAATTCTTCTCTCTCCTCAATTATCATTTTTCTCTCTCCTCCATTAACATTTTTCTCTCTCCTCCCTCATTGAGCATCAATACTTTCTGGCTCCAACCACAACCCACCAACCACCATCGATCACCACCGACCACTACAAGTGTCGCTGAAAAAAGTACCGAGTACTCAGAAAAAGTACTGAGTTCTTGAAAAAGTATTGTGTACCCAGAATTGAGTACTAGAGAAAAGTATTGAGTACTCGGAAAAAATACTAAGTCGCAAGAAAATTTAGTGAGTACTCAGAAAAATTTATTAAGTATCAAGAAAAAAATCATCTGAGTAGAATGCATTTTATTGAGTATCGGGTGAAAATACTGAGAATTCTAAGTTATTTTCCTGAGTATCTGGAAAAAATTTACTAAGTAACTAGGAATTGTTCTAAGTATTAGGTAAAACACTGAGCACTCAGTGAAAAGTTGTTGAGTACCATTATTTTCTCAATACACACATGTATATATATATATATATATATATATATATATATATATATATATATATATATATATATATGTATGTATGTACACACAAAAAGAATATTACAACATATCAATACAAATTAAAATTCAATACAAAAAAAATAATACACCACTAACGGTCTAAACAAGGAAAAAGAAAAAAATACAAATCAAAGTATTGATTGTTGAGTATTTAAAGGAAAAATTTAAAAAAATAAACAAATATATCAGTCAATTAATCGCGAAAAAAAAAGTTATGAGTCTTCTTTGATATGAGTCTTCTGCTGAGCAAAAGGAAAAAGAAACGGAAAAAAGTACATAACTGGTACTCGAACCATGGCCTTCTTCTCTAACAACCATGGCCTTCACTGTTAGAGTTTTCACGGGCATGACTTCCCTACGGCGAAGAGATCTATTACCTCCGATGAAGCTGTTGGAAGAGTTGTGAACCAAAAAAATAAGCGAGCTGCTTTCGAAGCGAACTAACTCGTTCTCTGTCATGGCTTCTCTCACGCACGCCCTGAGATAGGGCTGCAAACGAGTCGAGTCGAGCCGAGCCGAATACTAGATGTACATGCTTGTTTGTTTAATTTTTCGAGCCGAGCCGAGCCGAGCTCAAAATTAAACGAGCCGGGCCGAGCCGAGCTCAAATTTAAACGAGTCGAGTCCGAGCTTTCAATGATCCAAATCAGAAATGTTATAACTTATTTATTTAACTTATAGAACCATCTTTTTAGTTGTTTTTTATGGTTGAAATGAGATTTTCATGAATATTAGGTATTTGATGGAGTGTATAACATGAAAATATGAAACATAATATCAATAAAAAAATAAATATATAAATAAATTAAAAATATCCAATTTAATATTGAAGGTTTAATAGTATATTATAAGTAATAATATATTAATTTATAATTAATTATTTTAAACGAACTCACGAGCCGAGCTCGAGCAGGCTCGTTTATTTATCGAGCTTAAAATTAAGCTTGAGTTTGAGCTTGTTTATATTCGAGCCGATCTCGAACGAGCTTTTCTTCGAGCCGAGCTCGAGCGGCTTGGTTCGTTTGCAGCCCTACCCTGAGATGAAGCTCCCTACAGGGAAGCATCTTTTCTTCTATCCGCGTAGTTGAACAGTTGAGGCGGGTAGCAACTAGAAGCTTCGACCCACCGACACTTTTTCTTCCTCATTGCTCAAAAGCTTCCATTGACGCCGGAGCTTCACGAACGGCCAACAAAGGGCTATTGCTATAGCTTCGAAGAAGAAGAATAAGAAGACAACCATGAAAGTCATATCCAGAATATGGCCCGCTTGAGAAAAAGAAGAAGGCGGATCTTCATGAAGAATATTCGGCAGCAGCATAGCTACGTTCGAGCTCCGAGCAGCTCTTCGGACCAGCGAATACCTCCAGCGAGAAGAGGGTGTTGGTCGCTTCCAGAGTGTGATATAAATCAACACTAAATTTGAGGAGTAATTAACCGCAAGTGTACGGTCGCTCCTAGTAATAGATAAGTAAAAATAGGATATCGTCTCCACAGGGATTACGAGGTTATGAATAAGTATTTGAATCGAAGAGTAGAAGTAATTACAAAAATAACATAAATAGATATTTGTTTTGTTGTTAAATAATAAATTCCTAATGCAAGAATTAAAATGAAACTAATGAATAAAGTTAAAAGTAAAACTAAATTAACTAACAAAAGATTACTTAAATGAGAGATATACTTGAGTCGCGCTAGGGATTTACAAAAGTTCATTAATCTAAGTTATTGTTTAAGGGTAAAGTCAGTATTTTGCACTAGTCGGGATTTTAAAGTCTTCATAAATCCCGTCAGGGTAGATAGGATGTTAATCCCGTCAGGGTAGATATGTACTATTGTCGATTATGGTCACCCCGTGCTCGTTCTGTATCCTTCATTTCTAGGTGTTACACCATTTGCACTCAAAGAATGTTACTGAACAATCCTTTGATAAATCCATCTTGAATACGTTAACTAATTCACCATACCAACAAAATCTTTTTGAAAAACAACAAACGCCGTAATCCGCAGTGAAACGTTTCTCACCTTTCTCACATACCATATACACAAGGCAACCGCGCAACAAAAAGACCTTATGTTTATGTGTATCAAAAGTAGGGATGTATGGACCCCACAACATACTGTCAACTCGTCCATCATAGGACGTAGAAATACGTCCAAATATTTCTTGGGACAACGTGGACCAGGGATCAACATAGTTAGCATGAAAGTCGATTCTTTCATGCACAACCACGGTTAAAATTCAAGATAGTCGATATCACCGACCACATGCTATATGGATTGTTTTGTCCGGAGAATAGATAAATTTATCAAGTTCCAATTACAAACGAATATTACGAGCCTCTATAGCAATAGTGACGCTCATCAAATATCTTCCAACTAAGGCAATCAATTGAATGACGCAAAACATCTTCTTTTGTAGACTTTCCACTCTTATGCCAAATCATTTCCTTTGTAGTTTGTCTCGATTCATATCATCGTCGTAATCTTAGGGGTGATGGAAAAATAACGTAATTTTTCATGCAACACTCTCTTCCCCTTCTGCGGGTCCCGCCTAAATACGTTACAAACCGAGCATACCTCTTATGGTTAATAATTACCTCTATACAAGACACAATTGTTCAAACATACATTAGTTGTTTCATAACCTAAATCCAAACTCTTTAACTTCTTGTTAGAGTCTTTATACGATGAAGGTAAGGTATGTCCATCGAGAAAACCCGACTCAACAACTGTAGGAGCTCGGTGAATGAAGTATTTGTCCACTATTTTTAACCTTTATAGGAATCAATTTCTCAATAAAATGCAACGACTATATTTTCATAAAAGCAGGATACAACTCAATATTCGTTTCCGCAACCAAAGTATCAAAAGAACCATTTACGTTACATTGTGGAATTGTCTTGTCTACCATTTATGTATCCACTTCACTATCAGTTCCCCTTAAATCATCTATCACATTCATTATATTCTCGTCTACAATATTAGGAATAACATTTGAGGGAATATGCTGTACTTTACCAGTGGAATCTCAAATTTCATAAGTAAACAAAAATCAATATCTCAAAATATTTGCCTAAGCCTCTACAATGTTTTTTCCGGCTATTCATGCATGAATTACATGGACATTGAATCACATTAGAACTATATATGTGTAAAGATACAAATTCGATAGAACTCTTAACACCCTTCACAAAAGGTAGAGTAACCTTGCTTTTCGATGTAATCCACTTTTTATCCCTAGACGCATCTGTTTGGACTTAATTGTATGGTAAACAAAAAATTCCCGATAAATATAATAATTTTGTGAATAAATTATGTATAATATGTGAACGTTTGATCAAATATATACATGATTTACGCAATAAAATCTAATCATCATTCTCATTCCCATATTCAATTCAAAAACCTTGATTTTTTCTCATAATCCACAAATTCTCTAAATTATAGCAACAAATCATATATAACTACTGATGTCTCCCTAAATGTTCTAATTTTATGCCATTGGGAGACATCATTTTTGGTGTTTATTTGACTATTTAGATAGACTTTTGGACTAAATATGCAATAATATGATTTTCCTCTTTTATTTCTGGCATTTTTGATTTATTAAGCTTTTGCGCGTAATATTGGTATTTTTAGTGAAGATTTTACAGGTTTTAGATGTTAGCTAGAAGAGGAATCCAAGGAGAAAGTCAAAGATCGCGATATAGAGGCAAGACTTGAAGATAAATCCCGAAGATATTATTTTTAGAGCTGAAAATCCATTTTCCAGGCTATAGATTGCTGATTTCGGGGTGCTTAAGAGATGATTTAGCCGCTGACCTTTGAAGAGAAAACATTCCTTATCGAGTTACGGAACTTTAGCAACTGGAATGAGGTCAATCGGAGTTGTAACGCATCGGGAAAAGCCGTTTTAGTGAAGGTGTATCAGCAGTTACGGGATTTTGGGCTTAGATTTTGGGCTTGGACATTTAATTATTGATTTATTCCTAAGTCCAAGCCCTAATCCGTTTTTAACATTATAAAAGGGCTTTAGACCTCTATTTTCACATACACTTCATATCTTTTTCATAATACAACATACGCTTAAGAGTCAGACACCAGAGAAGAAGCTAGAGGCAGGAAGAGAAGAAGCAAGAGCTGGAGACGGTCTATATCTCCACTTCTCAGCCAATTCAATTCCGTAATTAGGTTCTTCTATTTTATTCTGTAAAACATGTTGAACCTATTTATTTCTTTAGTTTTTATCTTTTCAATTATTATGAGCTAAACTAATTTAGTGCTTGAGAACGCATAATGGGTTAATCCCAATTTGATTTCGTTTTATACATTTGGATTTGGGATTATTATTATTTAAATCAAATTGGGTGAATTGTATTTTTCTTTAATTTGCGCTTTATCTACTATAATTGACGTAATTAACCAATCATAGGTCTTAGTATCTAGGCTATTCCAATTAGTGGCGATTGGATCACCTTGACGGGGGGTTTAGGTACCGAACTAGTTAATGAATGTAGGTTAGAAATTATTGACTCTGACGAGCTTAATTAAACCTATGGCCTATTGGGTAATTTGAACTTAAACACTTGAGAGTGGACTATAATCACCCTGACGGGGTTTGTAGCATTTGAGAGTTGCTCCTTAGTCCACCCTGACGGGGGTAAGGAGATTTTAGAATCCCGACCAATACAAATTTACCGATTTGTCCCTTAAACAATGTATGAAATGAATGATAGTTAGGTAAACCCTTGCGCCTCTCAAGTACTACATGCTCTTACTTGCGTATCACTTTTATTTACTTGCGTCTTAGTTATTTATTTACATTTTCGCATTAGTCTTTCACTACTTAGGATTAATACAAAACCAAACAAACATATTATTGTCTTTTACTTTCATAAGTGCAATCAATCATTAATAGATAAGCATTGTAGTCAACCATCCCGTCCTTGGAACGAATCTGTATTATCAGAAATACTACTTGGGACAACCGTACACTTGCGGTTGTGGTTCGATTATCTTTTGCATTTATTTTAGAACACACAAAGGACCACCAAGTTTTTGGCGCCGCTGCCGGGGACGGTAGCGTGTGACCACGGTGTTTATCCTTTAGTGATAGTTGCATTTATTTTTGTTTTTATCAGTTTTACGCTTTTTGCTTGTTTAGTTTTCTCAGGTTTTTAGGTTTGGTGTATGCGAAGAAGGCTCAGATTTGAACCGCTAGTTCAAATCCTTGATAATCCGGATTCGTTAATCAGACTTGCTAACAAGAGAAGAAAAGAACAAGAATCCTTAGAAGTAGAAGAATTAATTCACCAAATGGAGAACGTTAATATTCAGAACAATAACGGACAAGCTCAAATCGTGATGAATCAAGACCCTTGGTTTACTAATGGTCCACCAGAAGTTCCATTCCGTGCTCCTGCTATAGGAGTAGGTGCTCCAGATATAAATGTTCCGAAGTTTCGTCCAGATCCGGGTATGATAGCTCAATTCCAAAACTTTGGAAATTTTCGTGGTAGAGTTGGAGAAGATCCTCTTAGAGCGATACAGAAATTCAAACAGATATGTGATTCTTACATCACACAAGGAGTTTCAAAAGAACAGATGTACTACGCTGTGTTTAAATTTTTTGTTATTGATGGAGCAAGCGAATGGCATGATACACAAGATCCGACACAAATAACCAATTGGGATCAATTAGAAGCTGCGTTCTTCGACAGGTATTATCCGAGTAATATGAGATTAGATGCTGAATTAGAGTTGACTAATTTCCGTCAAGAATACGATGAAACTGTGGGTAAGAGTTGGACAAGATTTCAGATGTGCTTACGTAGAGTCCCCAATCATGGCTTTTCAGAACAACAACAATTAAAAATATTTTATAGAGGCCTTGATGGGACTTCAAGAGAGAAATTGGATATGCTATGTGGTGCAGGTTTTCTTCAAGTTCAACCCGCTCATGCAAAGATCATCTTAGAGAGAACAGTCAAGAATGAAGTTGGGTGGAGTTCAGTAAGAACACCAGTTAAAGGAGTCAATAATGTTAATATCGAAGAAAAGTTTGCTACGCTAGAGACAAAGCTTCAGACCACACTAGAACAACAATTGAGACAACTTACTCTAGCCGTGAAAGAAGGTTTCTCGAATAAAAGAGGTGAGGTAAAAGTTGCACAAGAGGTATATGGATGTGAGTATTGCGGTGTCAATGATCATAGTTGGGAAAATTGTCAAAATAATCAAGAATCCGTGATGTTTGTGTCCAATAGAGGTAACTTTAATTCAAGTGGTAATGGATATCAGCCTAACAGAAACCATCCGGGGTTTCAATACTCAAATCCTGATGGGGCAGCAAATCCTACTTATGCGTATCAACCGCGTCCCCAAGGTAACAACTACAATCCAAGACCACACAACAATTATCAAGGAGGACAGAATCAAAATTATGTTCAGAGACAAGCTCCTCAAGACAATTATGATGACACGATGAATCAGAAAGCCTTACCTGCCCATCCAC
Organism: Nemophila menziesii; assembly: GCA_029959085.1. Taxonomy (NCBI): domain Eukaryota; kingdom Viridiplantae; phylum Streptophyta; class Magnoliopsida; order Boraginales; family Hydrophyllaceae; genus Nemophila; species Nemophila menziesii. The sequence goes on along the minus strand of JARWIR010000051.1, from coordinate 3,545,478 downwards.
AAGAAGGAGTTACCCTTCAGAAAACAGTTGAAAGTTTAATCGCTCTTCAGACACAAGCTATGGAACGTCAAAACGCAGCATGGGAACGTCAAAACGTAGTTGAAGCAAATATGAAGATATTCCAGAATCAGCTAAGTCAAATTAATAAACAGTTGAATCAACGTCCACAAGGACAACTTCCTAGCGATACTGAGAATCCAATCCAAATCGAAGATTGTAAAGCTATTACTCTCAGAAGTGGTAAGAACCTTCCTCCACCCCCTTTTCCGGTTATGAAAGAAAAAGAAGTTAGAAAAGAAAAAGAGGTGGTGACTGAAGATAAAGAAGTTGAAGTAGAAGAAGTGGAGAGGCCTAATGAAATTCCGAAGAAGAAAGATGATACTATAATAAGCCGTCCTCCTCCACCATTTCCATCAAGAGTTCAGAAGAAGGGTGATATGGCTGATTATCAAAAATTCTTTAACAAGGTAAGAGGTCTTAGCATAAATATTCCGTTGTTAGAAGCTATTAGAGATGTACCCAAGTATGCTAAGTTTCTGAAAAGAGCCCTCACCAACAAAAGGCCGTATTGTGATAATGAGATGATTGGTCTTCCTGAAGAATGTAGTGCCATTTGTCAAGGTAAATTACCTCCAAAGTTAGTTGATCCTGGGAGCTTTACAATTCCGATATCTATTGGTAATGAGTGGAGAGGTAAGGCACTATGTGATTTGGGTGCAAGCATCAACCTTATGCCCAAATCAATCTTTGATAAGCTTAATATTAAAGCAAGACCCACTTCTATGGTCTTGCAAATGGCGGATCGATCTCTTGCACATCCGGAAGGCCGAATTGAAGATGTCCTCGTTAAGGCAGGTACGTTAATTTTTCCCGCTGATTTTGTTATACTTGATTACGACGCGGATAGGAATGTCCCCATCATTTTGGGAAGACCATTCCTAGCCACGGGGCGTACTTTGATTGATGTAGAAAACGGCGAAATGATCATGAGAATCCAAGACGAGGAGATGAAGTTTAATGTGTTTAGACCTATGAAGTTTCCGGATTCCAATGAAGAATGTTTTCGTGTAGATGTAATGGAACCGGTAAGAAAAGAGCCAATTAATGTTGTGGAAACCTTAGGGGTGGAGGAAAAAGAACTAAGAAAGAAACCACCGATCAACGTTCCTCCAAATCCTAAGAGAAATCCACCACCCAATCTTGCGAAGAAGAAAGAAAAATCACGTGTCACGAAGGTTCCGAGGGAACCTAAGAAGGAAAGGAAGAAAAAGGAGTTTAAAGCAGGCGAAGAAGTTGCTATGAAAAAGCCTAAACCTCCTCCAAAGACATGTGAATCAAAAAGCTCTTGGCTAGGACCATTCGTGGTTGCAAAGGTTATCTCAGATAAACTAGTGGGAATAAAAGCCAAGGGATGTAAATTTCGAGTTGCAAATATGGACAACCTCACTCACTGCTGGGGAGGTTATGTCAATGACTAAAGGAATGAGGTAACCCGTCGAGCTTAACGACGTTAAACAAAAGCCATTTCTTGTATATTAGTTTAAGTATTTCAATTTCGTAGTTTAGTTTAGTTTGATTTTCGTTAATTTAGTGTTTATTATTAAGAAATGAGGAAGGGTAGTTGTTTTTGATGATTTCAGGGGTATAATGGTCATGAGTTTGGGGTCAAAACGAGGAGAAAAGGAAAAATTATGGAGTCAACAGCAGGTTGGACCGGCTAGCCGGCCAATACGCAGGCATACCGGCCAAAACGCTGAAGACCCCCAAACTCTCTGACCATTGCGTCAGCGATGACGCAGCATTGCTGCGTCACCATTCGCGCCAGCGAGAAATCCACCGGCATGCCGGCGAATCCGCCGGCTAGCCGGCCAAAGAGGAAGGAGTTTCTGGTCCTTGCGTCAGCGACGACGCAAGGTTGCTGCGTCTCGAAATGCGCCATCGCGTATCCGCCGGCATGCCGGCGTATCCGCCGGCTAGCCGGCCGAAGAAGCTGGAATTTCTGATCACTGCGTCAGCGACGACGCAAGAGGCTTGCGTCAGAGGTTAAAAAAAAAAAAAAAAAAAAAAAAAAAAAAAATTCGCCGACCTCTCGGCCGGCATACCGGCGGATCCGAAGGCATACCGGCCAGCTGTTACGAGAGACGGTTTTAACTTCATTAAACCTAGTTTTTTTTGCATCTTTTCCAAGCCAAACCCTATAATCCGAATCCTAGCTTCCAACTACTCCTAAAATCATCATCAAAACAACATCATACCACCAATCCTTCCCTCTAAACATCATCCAAGATCACAATCAAACCATTAAACTTCCAAAATACCAAAGCTTCACACTTTAATCTGAAGTTTTCTTTCACCAAAGCTAAAATTTATCCATTAATCCTTTCCCAAACCTTGAAATATCCATGACCCAGCGCTAAACAATCCATAATTCAAACCCAAACCTTCAAGAACACTAAAATCTCAATTTTATCCAAGGATCTTGAAGCTTTGAGTTTGGGGTCATCGGAGATGACCATGAAGGTTAGGAAAGGTACGAAGAACATGGTGAAGAACGAGAATTGGGTATTGAGGAAGATTTTTATAGAAGAGATGATGCTTAGAGGGCAAGTAATAAATGAAAACGTGAGAAATTTGAAGAAGTTCGAGGTGATGAAGAACACTTTAAACGCAACCATCGATGAAGAATTCAAAACCTCAACTTGGACGCAACACCGACACCAGCCTCGCGCTGGTTCAGATACGTTTTCTTTCCCTTCTCATTTAGTGTTAATTATTTTATTGCTTTGAGTCTTTTCGAGTCGTGGGGACACGACTCATTTTTGAGTTTGGGGTGGGGTTCGTTGCCTCATCCCAGTTTTTATGTGTTATGTGTTTTATTTGCTTTCAATAAAAATAATTTTCGGAGTTGCGTTTGACTATAGAAGATTTTAAATGTCCCTTTAAGCATACTTTTGATGAATCAATGATAGTAAATAGTAGACTTTAGGGAATAACATAAAACGCACTTACAATTGCATGCGAACATAGGTAATTGATAGGAAAAATTAATGAACAATGCAAATGAAGTAAGCTTGTACTTAAGGAATATGTTTGGTGTGTAGAACGTGAAATCCTAATTAGTAGAGAACCCACCTAGATATGAACTAAAGACAAGCTATGTACTTAGGAAAATGATAGGGGCAGTTCTTTGTTAGCCATTTGAAGCCTTTTAGCTTGCTATCCCTTATATTATAATTTTATCCGTCTTAGCCCAATTTTGAGCCTTAAGCCTTTTCTTTTGTAGCCACGATATAAGCCCATTATCCTTTAGATTATTAGGCATGACCAAATGACCCGCACTTGAATCACAACCCTGAGACTTGTCTCGAGCTTGAGTTTGGGGTGGTGGGACCACATTTGGGAAGATACATTGGGAAGGGATTATATGTGTTTGTATTGAGGCACAAAAATGTAGATGATATTATTATTTGTAACCCTTTGCCGGGATTTGAAAAGAAAATAGAGAAAAAAAAAAAAAGAGAAAAAGAAAAAGAAAATTATAAGAGACATGACTTTTCACATCAAAATGATGGTCATGGGTATCTTGTACAAAAAAAAAAAGAAGAAAAGAAATGAAAAAGAAAATAAAAAGAAAGAAAGAATAAAATCGGCAAAGTGGAATATTTTTGGAAATCATCTTAGTTTTATTTGGGTTGACATTGGGGACGCAACATTAGCGCGTCAAATGGGTGAGTGAGAACAATTTTGAGCGTAAACTCAAGCTCGAGGACATTGTTGATGGTAAGTGAGGAGAGAGCCAAAAGCTCACTTCAAATTTACCAAATATACATCCATACCGTCCTTAAGCCATCATTAAAACCATAAAGACCTCGTGATTCCTAAGTGCATAGTGAATTTATAATTCTGTTGATAGGGAATATACTAGGTGGAGCGTTCAAAGCGAGTTAGGATTAATGACCACCCTATTGCCATCATACAGAGATGAGTACAAGTGTAACCTTCAAGTATTGCGACTTTAATTTTATGATTGAGATTATTTATGTTTGATGTTGCATGATTAGTGTATGTATATGTTAGTTCTTAATGTTTGCTATATGAGATTTATCTTTAGCATTGTTTTAGGGTTTATTTGATAGCTTCTATTTTCTCTTGCATCTACTTCATTCCCCTTGTTTTATTTAGTTTTACTTTGTCGGGACGACAAAGGTTTGAGTTGGGGGTCTTGATGTCTCCCTAAATGTTCTAATTTTATGCCATTGGGAGACATCATTTTTGGTGTTTATTTGACTATTTAGATAGACTTTTGGACTAAATATGCAATAATATGATTTTCCTCTTTTATTTCTGGCATTTTTGATTTATTAAGCTTTTGCGCGTAATATTGGTATTTTTAGTGAAGATTTTACAGGTTTTAGATGTTAGCTAGAAGAGGAATCCAAGGAGAAAGTCAAAGATCGCGATATAGAGGCAAGACTTGAAGATAAATCCCGAAGATATTATTTTTAGAGCTGAAAATCCATTTTCCAGGCTATAGATTGCTGATTTCGGGGTGCTTAAGAGATGATTTAGCCGCTGACCTTTGAAGAGAAAACATTCCTTATCGAGTTACGGAACTTTAGCAACTGGAATGAGGTCAATCGGAGTTGTAACGCATCGGGAAAAGCCGTTTTAGTGAAGGTGTATCAGCAGTTACGGGATTTTGGGCTTAGATTTTGGGCTTGGACATTTAATTATTGATTTATTCCTAAGTCCAAGCCCTAATCCGTTTTTAACATTATAAAAGGGCTTTAGACCTCTATTTTCACATACACTTCATATCTTTTTCATAATACAACATACGCTTAAGAGTCAGACACCAGAGAAGAAGCTAGAGGCAGGAAGAGAAGAAGCAAGAGCTGGAGACGGTCTATATCTCCACTTCTCAGCCAATTCAATTCCGTAATTAGGTTCTTCTATTTTATTCTGTAAAACATGTTGAACCTATTTATTTCTTTAGTTTTTATCTTTTCAATTATTATGAGCTAAACTAATTTAGTGCTTGAGAACGCATAATGGGTTAATCCCAATTTGATTTCGTTTTATACATTTGGATTTGGGATTATTATTATTTAAATCAAATTGGGTGAATTGTATTTTTCTTTAATTTGCGCTTTATCTACTATAATTGACGTAATTAACCAATCATAGGTCTTAGTATCTAGGCTATTCCAATTAGTGGCGATTGGATCACCTTGACGGGGGGTTTAGGTACCGAACTAGTTAATGAATGTAGGTTAGAAATTATTGACTCTGACGAGCTTAATTAAACCTATGGCCTATTGGGTAATTTGAACTTAAACACTTGAGAGTGGACTATAATCACCCTGACGGGGTTTGTAGCATTTGAGAGTTGCTCCTTAGTCCACCCTGACGGGGGTAAGGAGATTTTAGAATCCCGACCAATACAAATTTACCAATTTGTCCCTTAAACAATGTATGAAATGAATGATAGTTAGGTAAACCCTTGCGCCTCTCAAGTACTACATGCTCTTACTTGCGTATCACTTTTATTTACTTGCGTCTTAGTTATTTATTTACATTTTCGCATTAGTCTTTCACTACTTAGGATTAATACAAAACCAAACAAACATATTATTGTCTTTTACTTTCATAAGTGCAATCAATCATTAATAGATAAGCATTGTAGTCAACCATCCCGTCCTTGGAACGAATCTGTATTATCAGAAATACTACTTGGGACAACCGTACACTTGCGGTTGTGGTTCGATTATCTTTTGCATTTATTTTAGAACACACAAAGGACCACCAACTACATTATTCAACATTCTACAAAACATAATATAAATCAAACAAATGCAAAATTCAAGCTTTTATGAAAAAAAGTATGAAAAATATCTCAAAAAATTGAAAGATTTGATGGTGAAAATGGGTCTTAAAGAGTAGAGTTAAGATAGATGAACACCGGGGATCTATTAGGAGGTGGTGGGGGTAAATGGAGGATTCGTGGTGAGAATTAATTGGGAGAAACTTCGAATTTTTGGATGTAAACTTTTAATAAGAATGGGGAGAATGGGTTTTGATGTAACTGCGACCCATTCGGTCTCGTCTTTATTACACGAATTTTTAGCGACCACGATTGTCAGTCGCTAAGATGAGTGTAATCCTCGATAGAATTTTCAACACTGACCAATAAGTAAAGTTTTTAGCGACCACAGCTTTGGTCGGCATATGATTTTTTTGTTTTTTAAGGAGTTCAATAAAAGTCTCTTCGCCGACCACATGAGTTGTCGTTAAAGAGTGTAGATCACAAACGACTATATGTTGGTCGGTGAAAAAAATTATTTTATTTTTTAAATTTGAATCAATTGCTAGCAACCATTTTTGTGGTTGCTAATGTAATCAGATCGCTAGCGACTAACCATGTACTTCATAAAAGTCTAAATTTTAACTTTTCTTAAATTATGTTTCTGGCAACTATTATAGTTGTTGAAGCTACTATTACTAATGACCACTTTACCGTCACCACCAGAGGTGAAGTCCCTATACAACACATCTTGCGTAGTGATGGGTTCAAGTGTTGCCATCGCTACCTATTATAATTGTTTACGGGAAAACCTTGTAGACAGATGTGTTGAAACATAAAGATGCACGGTTAACCATCCTTTTTTTTTTGATGTATGGGTGTCCGGGTCTGCTTACGCGTACCACTATTCCCATAGGAAATATACACGCCTCCTCATGCATACGGCCACTTAATCAGAATTAGGTTACCCATGTTGAGAGAGAGGACTCGAACCTTGCACCTCTTGCTTATCTCATTTAAAGACTCAAGAAATAACAAGGTTGAAGGGATTCAAACCTTGTACCTCCTAAATGAGGGACAATTGAGCCAGTTAACCATCCTTACCTCTAGGGTTTGTCATGTTGTGGTCTAAAATAATAGGGAAAAGAAAAGCAGGTTGCAGTGCATGTCGTGTGAAATTCGTTGCATCCATGTCTTAAAATCAATAATTTGTGTCATAGAACGTGCGAGTTGAAGGACAGCACGTTTAAGGTTCATTAGTTAGTTTTAGCGGTTAAAATACCTTCAACCGAATTTCCCTCAATTTCCCTTTTGACTCATTACCAAAGAAAAGAAAAGAAAAAAACTTCTTTCTTCTTCTTCTTCTTCAATACTCTTTTCCATTTTCCAACAATCTTTTCTCACAATTGATTGCTGTAGCTAATTGTTATCGTTTAACCAACATTTTTCAGGTAATTTCAATCATTTTCTTTCATTTTCTTAATAATATACGTTAATTATATATAAACTTCCTAGTTTCTATTTTCTATAACTTTCGATTCCTTTACAATGTTGCCTTTCCTGAACCATACGCATATTATATTCTATAAATTCTGATTAACACTTTCAGCCCTTACGAAAATTCTTAGGTTTGATTAGGAATTTATACGTGTTATCAGTAGGTAGATGATCTTAAATAATATCCATGTATGACAAATAATATCCAAGGGCATACATGTGCTTTCATGAGGGTGTGCATGTGAACGTTCTCATGTTTGGTTTTATATAACTCTTTTTTAGTTTTGAAATTGTAGGAATTTGTTTGGATAAATTTGATTATTGGTGGAAATTCAGACAAAGAATATATAGTTTAAGATTGGGCGTACCTTCCAATTTTTGAACAATGATGTGCTGTGGAGGTGCAGAAGAAGAAAATCTCAATGGTCCACCTGCAAACCAATATGCAACCCCTCCGCGATCTAATCCATATGGTGGTGGTGGAGGCGGTGGAGGTGGAGGTGGTGGTGAAAGAGGAGAACCAAGAAGTGGTATGGTCAGAGGTGGTGGTAATCAGAAAGTTTTACCAATTGAGACCCCAGCTTTGTCCTTTGAAGAACTTTCTAAACTAACTGGTAATTTCGGTCAAAAGTCTTTGATCGGAGAGGGCTCTTATGGCCGAGTTTTCTACGCAGAATTAAGCACTGGGGAACGAGTCGCAATTAAAAAATTCGACACTAGTTCTTCACCCGAGCCAGATTCAGATTTTACTGCTCAGGTCAATATGAAGATAAAATTTTCCCTTTTCATTTCCTAAATAGATAAATTAGTTTTAAATGTGAATCTTTCTTCTTGGTATTACCAATTATGCAGTTATCAACAGTTTCGAGACTTAAAAACGAGCATTTTGTAGCGTTACTTGGGTATTGCCTAGAGGGAGATAACCGAATCTTGGTATACGAGTTTGCCTCAATGGGTTCTATGCATGATGTCTTACATGGTACGTATGTCTTTGTTTATTCATTTGTTGTTAAGGTGTTGTTTATTCGGGTTTCTTTTTGTAGGGCGAAAAGGTGTACAAGGAGCAGAACCTGGTCCGGTTTTGTCGTGGAGTCAGAGAGTTAAGATTGCATATGGTGCAGCACGAGGCCTTGAGTTTCTACATGAAAAGGTTCAACCTCCAATCGTTCATCGGGATGTACGATCCAGCAACGTTCTACTTTTCGATGATTTTCTTTCTAAAATCGCTGATTTCAACCTCGGGAACCAGTCTTCCGATTCAGCCGCTAGGCTCCATTCCACTAGGGTTTTGGGTACCTTCGGTTACCATGCTCCAGAGTAAGTATTCGAGGGTTAATGAAAAGGGTAAATGTTTCTGGGTCTACTAAACTGTCGCAATAGTCATGTTTGGACCACTTAACTAGTAAGGGTTCCAATTGAACCAGTAGTGTATTAAAATGGTTCTATATTAACCATGTTAAAAAAGATAGCTCAACATGCAAATCACATTTATATTGGTCAATCACTCCTTTTTTTATTTTAGGTACTAGTAAATTTTTAATTTTTTCCACCTAATATTTAATTACAGAAAATTTCCAAACGTTTTTAGCAAATATAAACCTTTTCCCCACCAAGGATTAGGAACTATTTTCATAAAACACCTCCAAACAGGATTGTTGCAACAGTGTAGTGAGCCTAGAAACATTTACCCAAATAAAAAGTTCTACTTAGAAAATAATTTGTCACTAAAGTAAATTGATCTGGTTTCAGGTATGCAATGACTGGTCAGATTACTCAGAAAAGTGATGTTTACAGTTTTGGAGTCGTTCTTCTGGAACTTCTAACCGGAAGAAAACCAGTAGACCACACTATGCCCAAAGGACAACAAAGTTTAGTTACATGGGTGTGTAATGTGTATGATTTTACTCTATTTCGTCTTCTTCTTCGTTACAATTATTAATCATCTCATCCAATTTCAGGCAACTCCAAGATTGAGCGAGGACAAAGTGAAGCAATGTGTTGATCCAAAGCTAGATAATGATTACCCTCCAAAAGCTATTGCTAAGGTCATTGTTTGTTATTTATCCCTTTAATTACCATTTTGGATAAGTTTTACATTCTTCGTTTAACCTACTTGTTACAGATGGCAGCTGTAGCAGCACTGTGTGTTCAATATGAAGCAGATTTTCGCCCAAACATGACGATTGTGGTTAAAGCATTACAGCCACTTCTCAACTCAAAACCAGCTGGACAGCCTTAATAATAACTGCAATTAGCAATACCACATTTTTGTAACTTTCTCTCGAAATCTTCAATGATGTCATTTTTACTATTGCAATACAACCAAGCCTGCTCCTACCCTTTACAGCTTAAACTTATTTACAGAAACAGGCAAACAGCAGATCAAGTTTTATGGAACTTTGGGTATAAATTGTAACATTTTGTAATTATTTTCGGGATTCAAATAATCCCAAGCAATGGCTAAAACCATCATAATTTTTAAACAGTAAAATGCTTTGTGTAGCCCGTTATCTTTAGCTAATTTGAAAGTTTTTCCTTTCATAGTGAACATTTAAGCTCTTAAACTTGTAACGGGTTAATACTAGGATAGTGCTCATATAGAAAGTTACGGAATTATCAACAACCTCTTATTGAACATCAAACAAGAACCTTTATATGCGCCACTCTTATCTGGACATATTCCCCACCTGCCTATTGGCCATGTATTGTAGGGGGAACCTGGTGTGATATATAGGACTTCAAATATATATCTAGACTCCTGGAATCACATGTTATTTTGCTGAAATAACGACAATAGGTATTATTTAGTACATATCTTCCCTAGCAATCACACCAACTATGTATTTACTTTCTATGCCAAGAATCTATGAAGATCAATATTTGAACAATGCTCTATCATTATCTTGAAACTCTATACTCTCACTTTTGAACAATGTAGTTTGTTTTCGTGATAAATACTGAATGTTAAATAGTGTTAAAAGATAGTGTGAATTCAGCCTGGCAAACGGACCCATCAGTTCGGTTTAGACCGATTTTTAACACTTTGGTTTTATCGGCCCGTTTTGGGTTATTGGTCTCTCCCTTACAGGATCGGTTTCGGTTCGGTCCTAACAGTAAAATTACCAAAACCGAACCTATAAGAGAGACTGATAATTTCAGTCTTATTAGATCGGTTTTGGTTCCTTAAGGTTCTAGTTAAAGGTTCTTATAGGTTTTAGTTACAGGTTCTTATACAGTTTTAACCGGTTTTTGGAGAACTTTTGAAAGACTGTTATGAGACTATTTAGAGACAGGATTGAACCATTTTTTTTAGATTGATTTTTAATATATTTTAATCATTTAGTTTTACCAAGTATTCCGAGATACTTTAAAAACGTAATGTTATATTTAAAAAATATATAAATTATTATAATTTTTAGCTAATGAATAAATTACACTTATTACATTTAAAATAAAACACCAAACACAATACACCAAATACAATTTGCTCAAATCACAATATGCTTAGTCTAAAATATATACATGGTTGCTTTCAATATATTAATATATATATCATAAAGTGTGCAAAAGTTGAAGGAATCCAATAACTCGTTTTGCCAGAAAAAAAAAAGAACTTGTTAATACATCACATCTTCATTAATCCGTTCTTTATTCTAAAATTCATAACTGAATGATTTTTATCCCAAAACATAACCTAAATGCATAATTCAACATTATAAATATCAATTAATCTTTTTTTATATTACAAGGGTCAAATTTTGCAAAATTTAATGTTGTTCATAATTTTTATTTAACATTTTCAAAAATTCAAGGACCAATTTGAAAATGAGGTTTAATTTAGAGTAAAAAACACATTCAATCTTTTCATTGTAAGGTTTTAGTACTAAACCTCACCAAAATGGAAAATTCATAATTATTAAGTCTAAATCAAAATTTTCGAAAATGTTGGGACTTGAATGCAAAAAAGGCGTTTCATGGAAATAAAATCAAAAAATATTTATTTATAATTGTATGATTTATACCCCAATACAGCACCTAAATGCATACTTCAACATAAGAAAGTCCAATTCATCAATTTTAATGGTACAAGGTTCAAATTTGCAAAATTTTTATATTTCTTAGAATTTTATTCAAATTTTTTGAAATTTCACGGATCAACTTACAAATAAGGTATAATTTGAAGTGAAAAACACATACAATATTTCCAATTGTAAGGTTATTAGTACCAAACCTCGCCAAAATGCGGAATTCTTAAATGTCAGGGTGAATTACCTACGTGTCTTGAAAACCATCTATGTGCCCCAAAAGTAAAACCCTAATCCCATATTTTCCAAAGAAACCTTTGAAAATTTGTTGGTCAAGATTAACCCCTTAAAGTATATATAAGACAAAAATAGAAATTTATCTCTCCTCCATTATATTTTTTTTCCTAACTTATTATTTTTCTCATTCCTCCATTGCCATTTTTCTCTCTCCTCCTTTACTAAGTATCAATACTTTCCAGTTTCGACCACAACCCACGGATCACCGACAACCACCGTTAGTGTTGCCAGAGAAAGTCTTGAGTACTCGGAAAAAGTTTTGAGTACTCAAAAAGAGTACTGAGTCACCAAAAAATTTACTGAGTACTCAACGAATTTACTGAGCACCAGGAAAAAACCTGAGTATCGTGCATTTTACTAACTATCGGGTAAAATTACTGAGTATGCTTAGTAACTTTTCTGAGTATGACCCTGAAATAATGACTAACTGAAATTAAACAAGTATTTAGAATAAACTAAATAATATTTATTTATAATTTTAAAAAATTAAAATAATACAAGATACAAGCAAAAGCAAAGAGAAAGAAAAATACACTACAATATTCAAAAACAAGAAAAAAAAAGAAAAAACATTAACACTTACTAAATTCCAAAGGGTTTGTTTGGATGGGGGGATTGGGGGAGGGGATTATACTAAAGGATTCCAACAATCCATTCATTTGTTTGTATTACACAGGATTGGAAGGGATTGGTTAGTCTAGGATTCTTACAATACCTTATGTTCTTATATATCCAATCCTTCCAATTCGGTGAGATTAGAAGGGAGGGATTCTTTTATTACGTTGTAATGTATAAATTACCCTTATTCTTTTTTTATAAAATATTTTAATAGGGATATATGAGTCATTTAGTTATAAAAAGAATTTATTCCTCCTATTATTCTTCTAATCCAAACACCAGATACATGTTATCCTTTGATAAAATCCCACCTTCTCTTTTTATTCAATCCAAACAAGATTAAATACTTTCATTTCCATTCCCTTGTTATACTCTCCCTTCATATCCTTTACTAAAGAATCCTTCATTAATCCAAACATACCCAAAAGGAAAAAAGAAAAAAAAAAGTGAATATATTTCTTTACAAGGAAAAGAATAAAAATGAAACTTCTTGAGTGTCGGAAAAAGAAAAAAAAAGCCGAGATCTGTTGAAGCTTCCCACCAATCTGCCGAAAACTTTCGCAGAGCTTCCTACCAATCGGATCCTCACAAACGGAGGGAAAATTTCAAACAGAGTAGATCTGCTTCGAATCTTCTGAAACCCAGTGGAGATCGGGGCAGAAGGAAGTTACGAAGCTTCTTCACCATGGTTGACCTACCATGGCTTCGCAGGTGAAGACAATGACGGTTCTTCGCATTCTAGCAGATCGGTGGTGGTTATTTGTGTTCCGACGGTGGTGGTTTTTCGGAGTTTCAGCATATTGGAGTTTCCTCGCCAAAGTTTCACGAATGTAAGAACTCAAAACGGAACTCCAGCTCGGGACCACTGCTCGTGCAAGAACTCAAACCAGAACGGAAATCCAGCACAAGAACTCGTAATGGAACTTGATTTCACGAAACTCATCAGTTCAGATCTCTAGCCCAAGATGGAAAGACCACTGTTTGTGCTCTCGTTCGCGAGGATGCCAGAGTACTTCTTCTTCACAGGCCTCTCTCCTGCACACAACCGCCACTTGTCTTCGAGCAGCCATGGTTGTTGTTTCTACTTCTTGGAGAAAGAAGGTAATGGAGGAACGAAAGTGAGAGAAGATATGGTTTAGAAAATGTTTAAAAAATAAATAAGGAAAAGAGTAATGACTGTAAGTGGAGAAGAGATGAGAAGTGAGATGATAGAGAAATACTCCCTCCGTCCCAAAATTAATGTCCACATTACTAAATATGGTGTCCCAAAAATAATGTCCCCTTACCATTTCAAGACAAATTTTTCTACTTTTTTCCTTTATTACCCCTACTATTTATTTAATTTATAATTATTTAAATTATTATTTTATACTTGATTACATTTTCCTAGGCATAGGAATAGGTGTGCATTATCATTAATGATGACATTTATCAGGGGTATTTTTGTACATGTAGGATTTAATAATGACATTTCTTAATATGTGTGAAAATGCTAAGTGGACATTATTTTTGGGACGGAGGGAGTAGTTTTTTTAGAATTTAAAAGATTAGTATATATAGGATATAAATAAATAAAAACAGGGTAAAAGGAAGGGGATTTTGACATATGTTAAAGTTTGTTTGTATCCTTTAGTAAGAAGAGGGTATTGGGTAGGTGTGAATGTATCTATAGGGGGGTGCCTTTAAAACCTCTTGCGTAATAGTCTCCAATTATTAAGTCAAAATCATAATTTTCGAAAATTTTGGGACAAAATACAAAAAAGGTGTTTCGATTAAAATAAAAAACACTGTTTATAATTGATTGGTTTTTACCCCAAAACATAATCTAAATGAATAATTCAACATTAGAAAGTTCAGTTCATCATTTTTAATGGTATAAGGGTAAAATTTGCAAATTTTATATTTTTCATAATTTTATTCAACATTTTAGAAACTTCACGGACCAATTTACAAATAAAGTGTAATTTGAAGTAAAAAGCACATATAGTATTTAATTGTAAGGCGTTTGGTATTCAACATCCACAAAATGAAAAATTTATAATTAATAAGTCCAAATTATAAGTTTCGAAAGTATTGAGACTTAAATACAAATTATGTGATTCTTGGGATTAAAATCACGAAAATAATAATTTAATTGTATGATTTTTACCCTAAAATATCACCTAAATGCATTATTCAACATTAGAAAGTCCAAATTATCGTTTTTAACGGTATAAGGGTCAAATTTGCAAAATTTTATAACGACATAATTTAAATCAACATTTTCGCAATTTCATGGTCTAAATTTCCAAAATTTACTATTTTCAGAATATTATTCAACATAATCTAAAATACAAGGTCCATAGTAGAAAAGTTTTATAGTTTTCAGAATTTAGTTTAATATTTTCAAAAGATCAAAGGCCATATTTGCAAAGTTTTATATTTTTTAGAATAGTATTAAACATTATCGAAAGAACCTCTATTACAAATTTTGTTTAGTCACATAATTTTTACCACAGGAAAAATAAAGTGCCAGAGTCTGAGCAAAGCAGTCCAACCTCAACCTTAACAAGCATTCTAACCTCAACAAGTTCAATCATCCCATAATATGCATCAACAAAAAACCCAGATAACCAACAATAATACACATATGCAATGTATTAGTATATAAGATCTCAACTTATAATAGTAAACTCACCAAAACACAACCATCATATCAAGTCCATCAAACCAAGAATGAATTTCGAAAATAACATCACAGGGAAAACCAAAATTCCATAAGATTGAGTCATGAAGAGGCAGTGGAGTAATGAACGGCGGTTGAGAGACTCGAGAGTAATTTAGTAAATGAGGAGTCGTGGAGAGAAAGAATAATGAAGAGAGAGGAATAATTAAAGATATGGTGAAGGTATAAGTCATATTGGTTGCTTACTGTACTATGTCCATAACTGTTTTATGTAAAAGGTTTTATAATGGGCCTTAACATTTTCACTTATTGGGCTATAAAAGTGATACTTATTGGACTCGGTCCATAATTGTGCATTTTTTAAAAGAAACAGATAAATACGGACTGAATCGGACCGCTTCGGTCCTATGGTGAATAGTTGCTACCGATTCCCGAACCAGCAATCCGGTTCGGTCACGGAACTTGTAAGAATTGGTCTGTTTGCCAGGTAGAGTGTGAATATAACTTATTCTATTAAGAGGTAGGGTGTTTCTTTGCACCTAATAAGATCTTAATCTGGTTCATTTAGACACTAAATAAATAAGACAAATTATTTTTCCTAACCAAATCATGTCTGAATGCCTCTTAATTGGTATGTTTCATTAAGATTTCAAGTTAAGTCTGATTCATTCTAGTGTTCTAAAAATCGGCCAAGGCGGCCGCCTAGGCGGCGCCTATGCGCTAGAAGGTAGCGTAACTTCCAAAAATGGCCCAGGCGGCCTTCAGGCGGTCCTAAAAGGTCCTAGGCGGGTTAAGGCGGCGCCTAGGCGGTCTGAAGCTAAAAAAATTTAAAAAATCTATTTTTTAATACAAAAAATTTAAAAAAAATATTTTTTAACACAAAAAATTATATTTAGTTTATAAAATATATAAATCTAAAAAAAAATTTAAATAAATATCAAAACCGCCTAGCAAGAAAATGCCTACGATCCGCTTAGACGCTCGAAGGTGGTCGACCGCCCGCCTAGCGACTAGCACCTTTTAGAACACTGATTCAGTTAGATACTATCTCTTAATAGTATAAAGTTTATTCAAGTATTCATTCAGCATTAAGTACTTATCATGTAAAAAAACAAATGACAATGTAGTGTTTGAATGATACTATTTAGGTTAAATTTTAATGAAAGAAACTACTTAAAGGACATTTAGATCTAAATTGGTTAGAAAAAACAAATTGTTTATTGATCCAATATCTTTAATGAATCATATTAAGATCTCATTGAGTGCAAACAAACACCACCTACGTCAGTTCGAACAAGAATTGACATTTAATTTTGAGCAACGAGGTATCCAGAAGTAAGAGAAATGGATTATTGTCCGATCCGATAGGGATTTGGACTTCTTTCCAGGAGTTAGGAAAATAGTTTGCCCAAGCTGAGTCTCCTAAAGATCGATCTAGAAGTTGGAGGATTAGGTTGGCATTGTCTCTCTTATTAAACTAGGTTAACACATATTACCTTTGGATGAAATTTCGAGCAATGAATTCAAATAATTCAATTGTTGAAACATAATAACATTGATAATTGTTAAAAATTTGGGGTGACAACAATTTGGTTAACTGGGAACTAAAAATCTAAACCATAACAATTTATTTTAATATTCATAATCTAATACTTTTCACCATTTATCATTATTTTTTTCTCTCTAAAACTCTTTCTAGAAAACTAGATGTTATCAGCAAAAATTGCTTCTCCTTTTGATCCAACACCGGAGGCTCCTCCGGACAAAACAGGCATGAACCGCCATCTCCACCGGAAGGTGAGGCTAGAGGCGACACAATAATGGTGGAGGAAACTACGATGGTGGCTGGAAATGGTGATTTTCCGCCATTAGAAACTCAAGCTCAAAGGATTAACAAACGGACAAGGTCCGTAATTGAAGTGGGAGCAACAATTGATGGCAAAATTAACACGCCGGCAGAGGTAATACAAAAATCGAACAACCCTAATCCAATTAGGAAAACTTCAGGTTGGCATTCTGCTCTTATGGGTAATAATAATTATGTAATACCTGAGATAATTGATTTGGAGGAAACTGAATTGAATAAGATTAATGGTTTAAATAGTAAATTTCTTGAGTCTATCAAGGATGATGAACCCCTGCCCAATTGTGATTTTCCTCAAGTTCTTAGGACTAGGGAAGAAATTATTGAAGGAATTAATTTATGGAATAATACGGTTGCGGTCAGACTCTTGGGTTCCAGGGTGAGTTTTGGATACCTTTCTACCAAGCTTAAACAGATTTGGGCGCCTAAGGGAATGATTGATTTGGTGGATGTGTGACTCGGATACTGGTGGGGGCAAAGGTGTGATAAATAAATAGATAAATAAGAATAATAATAAAGGGCACACACCCTTGAGAACCACGGAACTCACTACAAGTATCACAGACCGTTTGCAAGTTTTAATGATAAGTCAAGTTCGTTCGCAGGGATTGTATCCGTTAGATCTATTTATATTTAACAAGCGTAGATGAATTTAGATGTTTAGAATAAAATATAAAAAGATAAAATAATATGATTAACTATCAGACGAGAAATAATAAATAAGAATGCAGATAACTAAATATGGATGTAAGTCTAATAGATTAGGATTACTAATATGAGTCTATTACTAAATTGTTATTCTAACCTATCACATTAAGCATTATATATTAACCAGGATTCTAAATTCTACCTAGCCTTTTCTAGGCTTAGGAGCAACCTCTCCACTACTAGGGATTCCTAAGTAATGATTGGTGATTAAATCAAGCCTTAATGGCTATCTAGTTAAACTAGACGATTATGTGGTGTTGTCAATAACTAAGATTAATCCTAAGATTGATCAGATCTAGGGAAATAAGTCAAAACACATAATATCAATATACGCCAAGCTTAATCAATTAAAATAACAAATAGTATTTAAAGACAAAATAATAATCCAACAATTAAAAGTAAACTTACAGAATAAAAGCTTAGAAATATGGTTGAAAATAGATCTATAGCTAATTACTCTAAATATAGAGAAGGTGAGATGTAGAAGAGGAGTTTGTCAGTCTCCAATCTTCTTCTTCTTGTCTTCCTCTACAGGTCAACTTGCTTCTTGAATGAATAGCTTGATTCTAAGGATGAATAATAAATATAAAGACTAAGCTATTATTTAAAACTAAGAAAATATAAGTAAAGACTAAGCCTAAGCTTGAAACTGAGCAAGGACATGTTTACAATGGTATAAGGGTGTATTTATAGGTGTTTAGGAAGACCTAATTCGTTTTCTTGAAGGAGAAGTAAGTAGTGGACTCCAAGCCCAACTCAAATTCGTAACCCTAAAAACATGCAATCAGGCCCGTTTTTCTTTTGGTCCTAGCAGCTTCAATATTCATCTGTTTGACGCGTATGAGTACACCAAATTCATCGTCTCGGAAATATCTTCAACTTTGCTCTTGACCGTTTCTCCAAATTCCACACCGTTCTTGAGATATAAGCTGATTTGTGGTCGTAGGTGCAGAAATTCAGGATTAAGGCAGCTTTTCCTTTTCCATGTTTTTAGCTTTTATTTCCTTATCTCCAATTACCATGTTATCTCTTTCCATATCTTGTAGTCTTTGACTTGGACTCTAATTAATCTCCATAATTATCTTTAAAGCTTCACACTAAATAAATAATTAAACCCAATATGCTCTAAAAATATGATTTTACTAAATCAAGACTCAAAATAGGAAAGTGTAGTATTTCTCAAGAAAATCGACTATAATGACTTCTAAATCACTAAAAATGATGTCTCATCCTAATATAAATCTATCACAAATGAGGAGACATCAAGACCCCCAACTCAACGTTGTATCGTCCCGATACAATAAAAACAAAGGGAAGTCTATAAATACACACCTAGGTCAATTAAGCACAGAGGGAAGAAGATAGCAAAATATGGAGAATAGACTCGAAGCAACTACTCAGAAAATTTCCTGCAATAATATTTATAAACTACATAACTGTACACTTCTTATATCCACAGTCAACACGGCTTGAATTCAAGATCAGATTAGTTTCGCAATGTAAGAAGGATTGAGACTTTACTCAGTTCCCCAAGGAAGCTATAGATTGTTCATCGAACTTCACTAATGTCCAAAGATCCATTTAACTACTCTCTATTGGCTCAATCACTTCTCAATTACATAGCAAAGAATCAAAAGGTCTTTAAGGTTGTAATGTAGGCTTAGGGACGGTATGATAAGTATATTTGGATAATTTAGAGTGAGCTTTTGGCTCTCTCCTCACTAGCCATCAACGAATCGCCCTAGAGCTTGAGTTACTCTCATAAAACGTTTCTCACTCAACCTAATGATTTCTTGATGCATAGCATCCCCAATAACCCAATTAAAGCATAAGATGTTCACATAAAAATTCCACTTTGTCGGTCCGAATATATGTATTTTCTTTTCTTTTCAATTTTTTCTTTTGTATAGCCATGACTCTCTTTTAATGTTGAGATATCACGCTATTTTCCTCATATATATATATTTTTTCTTTTAATGCCCTTGTTGGCAAATTTAGCTCGTAGCTTCTTTTTCATTCACTATTACCCCGGCAAAGGGTTACAATACAAATCTGTGAAACATCATCACTATAAAGCACAAAGCACAATTAATAAGCTCAAAAATCCGAACCCAATAACAATTCCCATAATGGTGGACCCACCACCCCAAACTCAAGCTCTAAAACAACTGTCTATGCATCGCGATTCGAGTGCGGGTCATATGGAAAAGTCCTATAATCTAAAGGGATATGGCTTATAATGTATTTAATAAAAAGGCTTTAGAAAGGCTAGAAGGGGCTGAGAAGGATATAAAATATTAAATCAAATAACAAGGTGAGAAGGTATAAAAAGGCTTCAAGGGCTTCAATATGAAAGAACCACCTTAATCACTTTCTACACTATGTAATTTCGTTATTTTCTTACCTTTAGCACTTTCATCAAATGGTTTGTCAACTAGCTTGGATCTCACGGCCTACACACTTCTCAAGGTTCCCTGAGATCGAACATACTTTCTATCGCATTGCTCACTAATCTTCTCTTTACTATCAACGTGTGTTTTCATGTAAATACTCAAAGCATACAAAATAAAATAGCTCATAAACATACTACTTACTATCATTAACTCACTGAGCTTATGCTTTCAAGCTATTAAACACACTCTACATATATCTAAACCTTCAAAAAATTTAATTTTACCTAAAAACAGAAAAATGGAGATGAGAGACAACGAATCCCCACACCCCCAACTCAAAAATGAGCCATGTCCCCACGACTCGAAAAGACTCAAAAATAAAATAAAGAAAAATAAAATTTTACAGATATTGCACATAAAGAAAAGGTAAGGAAGAAAGAAAACATACTCTCCGAGGCTATTTACCTCGCCTGATCAATACCCGGAATAGGGTGCAGTGCTTTCATGTATGTAAATTTCTATTATCACCAATTTCTCTTTCCCTTACATCTTCTTATGCTCTATCCCAATCAATCACACTCTAGAAATCTCTTGTTAATCTTCTTCCAACTTTGCTCTTGAATCCTCTCTCATGTGACAGTGTTCATCCAGGAATATGTTTTGAACACAGCTACTAGCGTCCCAGAAGCTTTTGTTCATCTTTGATATAGAAATCTTTGATTAGAAGAGGTATTGGCATCTTCGGTTCCCTAATTACAATTTCTTGCTTTTTAGGATTTGAATCCACCAAAAACCGGTTCCTCTCTAATTGCTTGACTCCAATTATCTTGTAATATATTCCCAAACTATTATCCATCTCAATTGATTTCATCTAGAACTTACCCAATACCTTGATTTGATTCTTCATATCCCATAACACTTGATAATTTCTCTATTCTCTTCATCATCTCTTTTGACCCCCAACTCAAAGCTTTAAAAACTCTTGAAATTTGTAACTCATGATCATAGGTGGAACAAGCTTTATTTTGGTTAGGAAAGGTGTTAGGATGACAATTCTCCATGTGGGTATGATTGAATCAAGCTTTGATGATATGGGTTTAATGAATTTTGGGAAAAGATTTTGAAATTCATGGTTTTGATTCTTGGATTCTAGGTGTTTTGATATGATTTGGGTGCTTAAATCTTCTTTGTAATGGTGTAGGGAAGGATTTGGATGTTAATTCATGGTGAATTGGTAGTGTTTTGATGTTGGGTGAAGGTTTTTATGAGCTTTAGTGGAGTTGGGAGAGGTTTGGAGAAGAAAGATAGGCTTGAGGTTTAGTAAATTCAAAATAATAAGCATTATACCTCTTCTATAAGCTCCAATCCGCATCTTTCTCTCTCTGGCGGCGACCTGCGGTGTACCGCGGCTGTTGGTGCGGTATACCGCAGTATCTGATGCTCCAAAATTTTACCCACTTGATAATACCCGTGGTACGACCCCATGGCACGGGTTTTAGGCGTACGGTGTAGGGCACGGACTAGGGTCCGGTGTGCCGCAGCCAACAGCTCCAAAATTTTTCGTTTCTGTATAAAACACGTGGCATCGACCCGTGCCACGGGTTTCTTCCTGCGGTATACCGCAGCTGAGGTCCGGTATACCGCACCCCTGCTTCAGTTTTTTTTCGAAAAATTTTGTTTGCTTCCCTAACTCGATTTCTCCAATACCTAAGCATCAAAAATACTAATACCTTTCTCAAATATGCAATATCAACTAAAATTTAACTAAACTAAACTAAAACTAAAACATAAAAATTAATATGGGATGTCTCCCAAAGGGCACTTTTGTTTAACGTCTTTCAAAGTTAGACGAGTTACCTCGATCAAGGCTTGCGTACATAACCTCCCCAACAACGGGTTAGGTTATGCTCATCTACTATCCGAAGTTTGTGACCCTTCTTAGCTTGTATTTCAATCTGTTTTGACGAAATAACTCTTGTAACTACAAACGGACCCATCCACGAATCCTTGAATCCCCGTGGTCTATTCTCTTGTTTGGGGGCTTTCCATGCAACCATGTCACCAACCCCAAACTCGCTTCTGATTCTCTTCTTCACGGGTTTATTGTGGACTTTATTTTTAATTTCTTTTGTCACAACTCGGAGTGTTGGGGCTTTGTCTATACGTGATTCCTCATGCTTTTCATCCACCAAGTGGAATGTTTTAGATTCTTTTCCCATTCGGAAAGTCATGGTTCCCGTATGAATATCAATTATGCTGTGACTTGTCGCCAAGAATGGGCGTCCAAGTATCAATGGAACATGTTGACCTGCAATGCTATCAAGAATAACAAAATCTGTAGGTATAGTTAAAGTACCTACTTGGACAAGCACGTCTTCAATGACTCCCCATGGCTTTATCGTTGAATTATCTAGGAGCAGCAAATCAATATCTTTTCTTTTGGCATCTCTCATGCCTAACTTCTCGAACAGACTCTTGGGCATGATATTCCTTCCTGAACCCAAGTCACATATCGCTTTAGCTTTGAAATTACCACCTATATTAATGTGGAGATATAAAGCTCCAAAATCTTGCATCTTTTGTGGTAGCTTCTTCGGAATGGTTGTCAAGCTTTCTTTAGTACGGTCCCTATTCTCGATCTCATCTTCTACACTTTCACTCTTGGACAGATCTTCCTTGCAGACTATCGTTGATGTAGGCTCTTTATATGCGATTATGTCCTCTATGCATATCGTGCTTTGTTCTTCCCTTTTCGGAATATCTAGCTCATTAAGTGGAACTTGTGGTGATTCCACTTCCTCCTCTTTTTTTTTTTTGATCGGCAAATCAAACTTTCCATTAAAATGAAGACCACAACTGTCAAAACATTACAACTTTAACCCATGT
Source organism: Nemophila menziesii (assembly GCA_029959085.1). Lineage (NCBI taxonomy): Eukaryota > Viridiplantae > Streptophyta > Magnoliopsida > Boraginales > Hydrophyllaceae > Nemophila > Nemophila menziesii. The sequence continues at coordinate 3,522,722 of JARWIR010000051.1, read as the reverse complement.
ACTATGGGCAGTAACCTATTAGCTTAGCTTAACTATTACACGCATTTGAAATAGAATAGACATTACAAACTTACATCAAGTTAAAATTAAAATGCCTATCTATTACATAAGTATTCAACTACATTTTTAACTTTGCAGTTATTAAAGGTCCTTTTCTTGAGCTTGACAGCAACATAGGCAAGAATTTTGTTGTAAATCCTTTCTTCATTAGCTGCATATTCTCCATGTTCCCTCCTATTTCTCTCAGTCCAAATAAAATATATGTAAGTTGTAATACAAACACCAATAACTTTCAAAGCTTCTGGACTTGCACCATTCTTCACATTTACGACTAGATCCTCCACATTCCTGATATTATTATTATAGCCACATATTGTCAATAAGCGCTTAAGTATTGAACCTGAGAATTTACAAGTAACAAATAAGTGATCATTATTTTCATTCTCACTATCACAAAGTAGGCAAACTGGATTAATACTCAATCCCCAACTCAACATCCTATCTTTAGTAGGAAGCCTATTCATTGCAACTTGCCAAGAAACAAATGAACACCTAGGTATACAAGTTTTTGCCCACACTATATCAAACCAATCAACTTTCAATTCATGACTTGAGATCTTAATCATAGTTTTCCTAAAGGAAAACTTGTTTTTTATACTCTCAGTCCATGTGATTTTATCATTGGCACCATTGAGTATTATATTTTGAATTTTAGGGACAATTTGCGCAATTATTGGAGGAATTCTCCACCTGCCTCGGCCATAACAGTCTTTGACTGTTTTATTACAGTTAATATCATGTTCTTCCATTTTTATTTCCAATATTTCCTGAATGTTCTTTTTATCAAGCCATCTGTCCCACATTATGTAAGTTTTTTCACCATTTCCCACTTCATGATATATAAGTTTAAAGGCCTCGTCTCTAACCTTCAAAATCTGCTTCCACATCCAAGAGTGGTATTGTTTGTGACTAATACTCCAAATACATTTACTTTTCAGAATGTTCACTTTCACCCACTTAGACCATAGATTTTGATCAAGACAGTAAAATCTCCAAAAGTTGTAAAGTAAACAAACCTTGTTTAAATTCTCAATATTAGGAATATTTAGCCCCCCTTCTTCTTTGGGATAACATATTTTAGCCCAAGAAACTCGCGCACCATGAGCATTTTCATTATACCCCCAAAGAAACATTGATAATTTTTTATTCAATTTGTAAATGACTTGTTTAGGCAATAGAAACACTCTGCACCAGAACATAATCTTACTAATAAGCACCACTCTTATTAGTTCAACTCTTCCTGCATATGATAACAATTTAGAACTCCATTGATTTATACTTTGCCAAATCCTCTCAATTAGTTTGTTCCCATCAGTAACACTCATTTTTTTTGTGTTTAAAGGAACACCCAAGTATCTAACAGGCATAAAGCCTATTTTAATATTAAGCAACTGAGAGATATTATTTTTAACTCTATCATTTACTCCTTCACTAAAGTAAATTTCACTTTTAGTAAAGTTTATATTTAGCCCAGAACATCTAGAGAACAGATCAAGGGCTTTTTTTACTACCTCAGCAGATTCAGTATTACTCCCCATAAAGATTAATATATCATCAGCAAACACCAAGTGATTCAACTTGATTTCATTACACTTGGGGTGAAAGGTAAATTCTTTCTTTTGAGCCACATTATACAGTAGCATGGAAAATACTTCCATACAAATAGCAAATAGGTATGGTGATAGGGGATCACCCTGCCTTAACCCTCTTTTGCCCTTAAAATATCCACAGGCTTCACCATTAATACATATAGAATAATAAGGAGTACTTATACACATGTGAATCCATTTAATAAACTTATCAGGAAACTTTAAAGCATAAAGAGTATTTAATAAGAATTGCCAATTGACACTATCATAGGCCTTCTGTAGGTCTAAGTTAATGGTACAAGAATACTTCATAGATTTCTTCTCATACCCAGTAACTATCTCTTGCGCAACAAGTATATTGTCAGTAATATTCCTTCCACTAACATAGGCACCTTGATTTAGAGAAATTATATAACTCATCACTTTCTTAAGCCTATTCATTATAACTCTAGAAATTGTTTTGTATATGATATTAGTACATGAAATAGGCCTAAATTTCTTAACACAGGATGAATTTTTCTCTTTAGGTATTAGGACAATATTTGTAGCATTGATTTGAGTAAGGATTTTACCTGACTCAAAGGTTTCTTTAATAGCCAAACAAATACTATCACCAATAATATCCCAAGATTGTTTATAAAAGCAGGCAGTATATCCATCAGGTCCCGGGCTTTTCGCATCTCCCATAGCAAATAAGGCGCTTTTAATTTCCTTATCAGTAATGGGGGCAATCAAGCCATCAATTAAATTTTCAGGGACACTTTTGTTTAGTATAGCTGCAATAGTGCTTATAGAACATATTTCTTGGTTTAGTTCTTCAGTACCAAGTAACTTCATATAATATCCCACAAATTCATTCTTAATTTCATCTTGTTCAGTAATAATTCTTCCATCATCACAAGATAGAGTAGATACAAAGTTTTTTGCTACTCTACCTTTAATCATTCTATAATAATAAGCTGAACTAATATCATAATCATTAATAAACAAGGCCCTCGATTTTTGCTTCAATACTTCATGATGAGTAATTACAGTCTCTTCTAATTGAAGAATAAGGATTTTTTCTTCAGAAATATCAGCATCAGTACAGATTCCCATCATAATTCTTTTTTGCACAATCTCAAGTTGAGTTTTTAAATTCTCAATATCCTCCGAGTTCCTTCTAAAGTATTTATTATTAAATTTTTTCAATTCACCTTTAACTAGCTTCAGTTTCATGCACACCTGAAACATTTTATTGCCATTCACACTGGTGTCCCACACTCTTTTTATAATGTCTTTAAAGCCCTCATGTTTAGTCCATATATTAAAGAATTTAAAGGAGCAAGGCCCAGATTTCTCTTTTTGATCTATCAACACTTTAATAGCACAGTGATCAGAGGTAGAGGGAGGCACAAGAATGGCATTAGATTGATATGTATTCATCCACTTTGTATTGATGAACACCCTATCAATCTTACTTGCGCGCAACTTCCCACTATCATTTTTATTAGTCCAAGTAAAGTATTGTCCTGCATATTGATGCTCAAAAAGATTAGCATCTTCAATACAATTAGAAAATAAAACAGAACTGTTAGGGATAGAGTCACAGTTGAGCCTATCCTCAATTTTAAGTATCTCATTAAAGTCTCCTGTATAACATAAGCACTGACCATCATAATCATTGCTTAATTTCACCATATCATACCATAAAGCCTTCCTTTCATCATCATCATTACTAGCGTAAACATAACCAACATAGAAAGTTATATTTAATTGTAATATTTTAACTTTAATAAAAATCAGTTGAGATGTTTCAAATAACTTCACAACCTCAGCATAATTCTTATCCCACATTATCCAAATTCTCCCACTATCACATTTATTATAATTGTGAATCATTTCCAAGTGAGGAAAATGATCACTTATTATTTTCAAGCTGTTTTGGATCCTGACCTTGGTTTCCAGGAGCCCAATAAGCTTGATTTTATTGCTAATCATAAAATCTATAACATCTAATTGTCTAAGAAGGCTGTTAAACCCTCTTACATTCCATGAAACAAGACTCATATATTAGGTGGTCTAGTAATCTCACCTTCTCCACCATTGTTAATAAATTTCAGTACATCCCTATCAATATCAGTAATAATATGTTTCTCAATATTATCAAATCTATTAGAACAAGAAACCTCATTAGATGACTGATTATAGTCCTTCTTGTTGTGAGATTTGCTCCCCACAACTTTCCATTCCTTCTCATCAACTTTTCCTTTCCCTTTATCTTTCTTTTCATTGTTACCAGCTTTTGGAATCCAAACTTTAGTAATATTATTACACTTATTTTCCAAATGCCCAATTTTATTGCACTTAGTGCAAATTTTCGGTTTCCAATCATATTCTACCTTAACAATCTGCAATTCCTCTAACCCAATATCAACATAAAGTTCATCAGGCAATTCCTCTTTAGTATCAATTTCCACACAAACTCTAGCATAGCCCAGTCTAGTCATGGACTGAGTCATACTATCCATCTGTAATGGTACACCAATACCACTAGCAATATACCCTAATCCTTTCTTTGTCCACATGACCATAGGTATGTTAATCAATTTGGCCCATATTGGAATTTTAGCAACATCTAATTTTTCAAACTGCATACCAATTTTCCATGGCCGTAACAATAGAGGAGAGCCATTAATATGCCACATCTGTTCTAACACTTTAGCACACATCTGTTCATTCTCAAATTTAAAGATAAAAGTGCCGTTACTACTAGATTTAACATCAATCTTACCAAACTTTGACCATTGATACTTTACAAAATTAACAATATAATAGAACAAAGGAGGTGAGTCAAGGAACTGCCCTACTAGACAGTTTTCCCACTGCGCGTATCCTTCATTTAAGACATCTTTATCAGGAGTAATAATACGTTTACCTTCCTTGCACATCGGGACATGATACTCTAGATTCAGATCTGGGTTATCATTTTTACCGAACAATTTTGACCATACCTTAGGTTTCGGCGCTACCTCAGTTTGATTTTCATCAATCTGGGCAACCACTACCGAATCCTTACTTTGAGCAACCGAATCCTTACTTTGAGCCACCGATTTTTGTGAGTCTTCCCCCTCGCTATTTGAATCCTTGATACAAGGACTCATCGGAGGAGTGACAACACTGCTATTACTTTGAGGCGAGAACATCATCTTAGTGATATCAGTATATTTTGTTTTTGCTTTCGCTTTAGAGCTTGTACCACTAAGACGATTCGAGTTAATCATTTTCGTCATTCTACCGATCTGAGATGCAACTTAGAAAGAGAAAATCAAAAGGAAAATGCGTAAGAGATGAGATGAGGGGTTTAGAAAAGGGTGGGCTAGGGTTAATCTAAGAGGAGAGAGAGAGAGCCGATGAATATTAGATCCCAGATTTGGGAAATAACACTCAATCGGATAACCTAAAAAGCTAAAAAGTGAAAGAAAAGAGGGTTTTTTGGTTTATTTTGGTTTTTTGGAGATGGAATAATTTTAGTGGCTATGAATGAGTTGAGAGAGAATTTTTTAAGTTGACTCTCATTTGACCGGTTGTTGTATTTCATATGTTTCTATCTTGCACTTCCTCCTCTTCTTGAAGGCTGAACTCTTCAACAACATCGAACCAAACATCGCTATCGATTTCAGTGGCCTCATCATCAATTTTTTTACCTAGGCCAGTTTGCATGTATGGGACTTCGAGTATAGGAACAATGATTTTTTCTGGGCTTGACGTTGCAGATTTAGTATCACCACTAGGATATGTAATTCTTTGTAGATGAGGTGGTGATAGTAACGGATGTGTAGGCGGTGTCTCCGCCTTGTTTTCTTCTTTCCCAACCTTTTTAACCCTATCTCTGATTGTTATGTTTAAATTAAGATTCGTGGGTTCTTCTAGTGTTGGAATTACTGCTGCACTACTCGCAGTTATAACTTCAACCTCATCCTCACTTTCCAAATCTTCGATTTTTACCTCGTTTATGTGAACTTTCTGTCGCCATATCCGCATTAGCTGTTCGGGATTAACGTGAACCTGATTGACCAATAACTGGGACTGATTTCCCTAGTAGGAGTAAGGATTGGCGATGATGGGTGTGTAGGTGGTGGTTCCACCTTACTTTCTTCTTTTTGCACCTTTTGTGCGGTTGTCTCTTCTTTATCGGTTTCTTTTTCTTCTTCCACGTGCTTGAATTCTGGATCAACCTCCTTCGCAATTTGATCTTTAACAATTACTTCTTCTAAGCTAAGCTTGGTTGGTTCTGCTACGGTTGAAATTTCGAACCCAACATTGCTATAACCCAGTTTCTTATGTAATTCTTGTTGTAACTGTTGATTGATCGTAGTGAGTTCCGTTAATCTTTGCTCCATTACTTGATATTTTTGGTGCATAGAACGTATTAAGGTTGTATTAGCATCTATCTTTGCCGCATTTTGATCTACCATGTTTTCCAAATAATTTATACTTTCAAAAGGGTGAGACGGAAGTGCTTGTTGAACCTGTTCTTCTATTACACTTCGGATTAACGGTGGAAGCTCTTGTTGGAATTTTAGAGAAGAATTGGTCACTTGAGTGACTTGTGTCTCCAAGGCTTCCACTTTTGCAGCTTGCTCCATGGATGTTTCATTGTTGAGCTGCATACAATTTTGAACCAGAATCAATAATTTATCCATCATTCCTTCGAGCTTGGTTATAGCTTCTTTTTGTGGATTTAACTTAAAGATAAATCCCCAGCAGCGGCGCCAAAAACTTGGTGGGGGAAAAGGTGTGATAAATAAATAGATAAATAAGAATAATAATAAAGGGCACACACCCTTGAGAACCACGGAACTCACTGCAAGTATCACAGATCGTTTGCAAGTTTTAATGATAAGTCAAGTTCGTTCGCAGGGATTGTATCTGTTAGATCTATTTATATTTAACAAGCGTAGATGAATTGAGATGTTTAGAATAAAATATAAAAAGATAAAATAATATGATTAACTATCAGACGAGAAATAATAAATAAGAATGCAGATAAATAAATATGGATGTAAGTCTAATAAATTAGGATTACTAATATGAGTCTATTACTAAATTGTTATTCTAACCTGTCACATTAAGCATTATATATTAACCAGGATTCTAAATTCTACCTAGCCTTTTCTAGGCTTAGGAGCAACCTCTCCACTACTAGGGATTCCAAAGTAATGATTGGTGATTAAATCAAGCCTTAATGGCTATCTAGTTAAACTAGACGATTATGTGGTGTTGTCAATAACTAAGATTAATCCTAAGATTAATCCTAAGATTAATCCTAAGATTGATCAGATCTAGGGAAATAAGTCAAAACACATAATAACAATATACGCCAAGCTTAATCAATTAAAATAACAAATAGTATTTAAAGACAAAATAATAATCCAACAATTAAAAGTAAACTTACAGAATAAAAGCTTAGAAATATGGTTGAAAATAGATCTATAGCTAATTACTCTAAATATAGAGAAGGTGAGATGTAGAAGAGGAGTTTGTCAGTCTCCAATCTTCTTCTTCTTGTCTTCCTCTACAGGTCAACTTGCTTCTTGAATGAATAGCTTGATTCTAAGGATGAATAATAAATATAAAGAGTAAGCTATTATTTAAAACTAAGAAAATATAAGTAAGGACTAAGCCTAAGCTTGAAACTGAGCAAGGACATGTTTACAATGGTATAAGAGTGTATTTATAGGTGTTTAGGAAGACCTAATTCGTTTTCTTGAAGGAGAAGTAAGTAGTGGACTCCAAGCCCAACTCAAATTCGTAACCCTAAAAACATGCAATCAGGCCCATTTTTCTTTTGGTCCTAGCAGCTTCAATACTCATCTGTTTGACGCGTATGAGTACACCAAATTCATCGTCTCGGAAAGATCTTCAACTTTGCTCTTGACCGTTTCTCCAAATTCCACACCGTTCTTGAGATATAAGCTGATTTGTGGTCGTAGGTGCAGAAATTCAGGATTAAGGCAGCTTTTCCTTTTCCATGTTTTTAGCTTTTATTTCCTTATCTCCAATTACCATATTATCTCTTTCCATATCTTGTAGTCTTTGACTTGGACTCTAATTAATCTCCATAATTATCTTTAAAGCTTCACACTAAATAAATAATTAAACCCAATATGCTCTAAAAATATTATTTTACTAAATCAAGACTCAAAATAGGAAAGTGTAGCATTTCTCAAGAAAATCGACTATAATGACTTCTAAATCACTAAAAATGATGTCTCATCCTAATATAAATCTATCACAAAATGAGGAGACATCAGATACTTCATGGTCAAGTTTGCTAATAGGGATGATTATGAGTTTGCCTTGGCAGGAGGACCTTGGATGATCTTCGATCACTATTTAATTGTGAGAGAATGGACACCTGATTTCATACCTCAAGTGGAACCTATCACTACTACCACGGAGTGGGTTAGGATTTCGAACGTGGGTATGCATAATTATACAGCCCGAATTCTTCGGAAGATGGGTGATCAGATTGGTAGAACCGTCCGAATAGATCCGTTAACTAAGGCGAGAAAGAAAGGGAACTACGCGAGATTGGCTATTGAATTGGACCTAAGAAAACCGTTAACGCCTAAGATTCACATTGGAGGTAAGGTTTTCTTAGTGGAATACGAGGGTTTTGCACTTAGTTTGTTTCGAATGTGGGAAGTTTGGGCATCAGAAAGATAAGTGTAGTAAATTCGAGAATAGTATGGTTAATGCGGAACCGGTTGGGGAAAATAATGCGGAAGGTCTAAAAGATATTTCTAGTAGGGAGGTTGTGGTGGAGCCTACTTACGGGGAGTGGATGGCCGTGAAGCGGAACAACCGGGTGAATAACAGAAATGGTAACAAATGGAATCCGAATAGTAATAAAAGTGGTTTTGGTAAGGACTTGGGCTCACGATATAATGCGTTGTTCGTTGACGAAAGCGAGTTTAGTGCACCACGAGCTAACACAAAAAGTGTGGGTAACAACAAGGCGTCTACTAGTGCAGGTAATAAACTCAATAGGAGTAATATTGGGGGGGTCTCTGAATCGTAACAGAAACAAAACGAAGGGTGGGCATAAGATTGTTTCCACACCGGATTTCGAAGTGCGCAAGGAGTTGAATACTTCTCCTGATATTGTCTACTTTGGGGCAATGAAGGATAAGAGTAACGAGCAGATTGGGGGCAGAAAAGGAAGCGTTTGGGAAGGTAAGAATAAAGGTAAGGAGGTAGTCACGGACCAGGTGGTGAATGTGGACCTAGCGGGGAATGGAAGCCTTATCAACCGAGATAATGTGTCGGATGCAGCGCGAGTTGAGGGGAACAATGAGGGGGCTGCTGCGCGAGGTCAGATGGCTGCTGCGGGCCATGGAACATGTGCGATTACTACTGTCCAGGGACAGCTGCTAGCGAAAAAGAAAAAAAAGAATTGCAGAATAGCAGCGCTGCAAGTCCTTTACCAGGGACTGCTGCTGCAATTTCAGGAAGAGGCGAGGTCCGTGACAGCTGGGTGACAGTTTCTCGAGGGCCTGCAGCTGGAGGCGAAGGTATGGAGGGAGTTAGTCTTCCTCCTGACTTTGATAAGGGTTGTTGGAATGGAGAACAAGACCCCGGTGAACCTGCGCATGTGGACCTTGATGATCATGACATTTCCTCCGTGCCGGAAACACAATTTGAAGACGGAGATGGAGATGCGTTGATGGGTTTTGCTCCGGGAGGGTCGGAAGCAAAGGAACAGGTATCAAGTTAATTTATTTTTTATTTTGAACTAATATATTTTTTAATGAGTTCAGGAAGCAATTCTTTCGGGAGTTGGGAAGACATTTCCCTTCCTCTCAATATACTAGTCTGGAATTGTCATGGCGCGGCACAATCTAACTTCCAAAGGGTGGTCCGGGAAATGATCTGAATTCACCGTGTCTGGCTTACGGTAATAGTTGAGCCACGCGTAAGTGGTGCGAAGGCGGATGAAATTATCAATGGGTTAGGAAAAGCTAATTCAATTAGGGTAGAGGCGGAGAATTTCAAAGGCGGGATTTGGCTTTTATGGGACGATACGGAAATAGACGTTCGGATTTTATCGGCTGGAAAACAGGTAATTAATATCGAAGTGTCTAGAATTAATTGTGTTCCTTGGTTTTTCTCAGCTTTATATGCGAGGCCAGTTGCTAAGGATAGGGAACCAGTGTTGGAGGCGAGTCATCACGCTTTCAGTCGTATTGGCGAGTCGTGGTTAATAGAGGGAGATTTCAATCAGGTTGGTAGCGAGGAAGAAAAAAAAGGAGGTGTGGTAGGCATAACGTGGAGGATGGAGGAGATTGAAGATTAGAGGGACAGTTGCGACCTTACTGACTTGGTTTTTACGGGACCAAGATTTACTTGGTGCGATTCTTGGAATACGGGTTAGAAAATCCTTCGGCGGTTGGAAAGGGCCTATGGTAATACAGAGTTGCTTGAGTTATTCCCTTTTGTTAAGGTAACACACTTGGACCGAAGACACTCGGACCACGCGCCAATTTTAATCCGGCTAAGTCAAGGGGTCCAGCGACCCCCTCCTAGATTCCGTTTTGAGACTGCTTGGTGTCTTCATAAAGGGTTTAAGGATTCGGTTAAAGAGA